>CM038682.1:506751833-507148483 GCA_021605205.1 Aegilops longissima | reverse complement strand
CGCGATGATCTTGAGCTTGTGTTGATGAAGATGAGCCGTCTTGGGCCACCCCTTGAGCCACGCCGCGGCCGCGAGAGCGAGCAAGTCTGGGTACCCCGTTCCCAGAACACCGACACTATGAGATTATGCAACTCCGTTTACGGAGGAACACTGTGTGCTACCAAATGTCTGGCAATGGGGTGGTTATAAAGGTGCTCTGAGGTGTCTCCGAAGGTACTTGTTGGGTTGGCGTATTTGAGATTAGGATTTGTCCTCCGATTGTCGGAGAGGTATCTACGGGCCCACTCGGTAATGCACATCACTATAAGCCTTGCAAGCATTGCAACTAATGAGTTAGTTGCGGGATGATGTATTATAGAACGAGTAAAGAGACTTGCCGGTAACGAGATTGAACTAGGTATTGAGATACCGACGATCGAATCTCGGGCAAGTAACATACCGAACATTGTGGGACTGCAGGAGACGATTCGCCAGGACTTTAGTATGCATAAGCACAAGGGGCTTTCCCGCCATCATTTTGCCTGGCAGTGGCTGCCTGCTATGGAGCAATCTGGGGGTATTTTGCTCGGAGTTCGGGAGGATGCTTTCTCGGTTGAGGATATGGACCGAGGGGAATTCTTCCTGAGCATGTCCGTCACTGACCGACGAATCCACTTCAGTTGGGAGGTGATTTTCGTCTATGGTCCTGCGGATCATGCTCGCTCTGCCGACTTCCTCGCTGAGCTTAAAAATAAGGTGGAGAGGTTCACCACTCCGGTGGTGGTGGCCGGGGATTTCAACCTCATTAGGTGGGCTTCTGATAAAAGCTTGCCTAATGTTGATCGAATCATAGCGTTTATTTAACGATCGCATTGCGGACCTTGCGCTCCGTGAGATAGCCCGCGTAGGGGCTAGGTTTACGTGGACGAATAAGCAGGCGGACCCCATCCGGAGGGGCTAGGTTATTGACTGGAAACAGTTCTAGGTCATGTCTACATAGTTCTCGAACCCGTAGGGTCCTTGCAACAAGGTTTCAATGGCGGTTATATTATGAGTTTATGAGTTTTGATGTGCGAAGTTTGTTCGAGTCCCGGATGTGATTACGGACATGACGAGGAGTCTCGAAATAGTCGAGACATGAAGATTGATATATTGGAAGCCTATATTTGGATATCGAAGTGTTAGGGTGAAATCGGGATTTTACGAGTACAGGAGGTTACAGAACCCCCGGGGGCTTAATGGGCCTACATGGGCCCTAGTGGAGAGGAAGAGGGAGGCAAGGGCTGGGCGCGCGCCCTCCCCTAGTCCGAATAGGACAAGGAGAGGCGGCGCCCACCTTTCCTTCCTCTCCCTCCTCCTTCCCCTTCTCCTATTCCAACTAGGAAAGAAGGGAGTCCTACTCCCGGTGGGAGTAGGACTCCCCTTGGTGCGCCCCTCCTTGGCCGGCCGCCCCCTCCCACTTGGCTCCTTTATATACGGGGGCAGGGGGCACCTCTAGACACAACAACAATTGATCCTTGAGATCTCTTAGCCGTGTGCGGTGCCCCCCTCCACCATAGTCCTCGATATTATTGTAGCGGTGCTTAGGCGATGCCCTGCGACGGTAGAACATCAAGATCATCACCACGCCGTCGTCTTGTGAAACTATTCGCCGACATTCTGCTGGATCGAGTCCGAGGATGCGTCATCGAGCTGAGCGTGTGCTAGAACTTCGGAGGTACCGTGGTTTGATTGCTTGATCGGTCGGCCGTGAAGACGTCACGACTACATCAAGTGCGTTGTTATAACGCTTCCGCTTTCGGTCTCTGAGTGCGTGGACAACACTCTCCCCTCTCGTTGCTATGCATCACCATTATCTTGCGTGTGCGTAGGAATTTTTTTGAAATTACTATGTTCCCCAACAGTGGCATCCGAGCCAGGTTTTAGGCGTAGATGTTATATGCACGAGTAGAACACAAGTGAGTTGTGGGCGATACAAGTCATACTGCTTACCAGCATGTCATACTTTGGTTCGGCGGTATTGTTGGATGAAGCGGCCCGGACCGACATTACGCGTACGCTTACGCGAGACCGGTTCTCCCGACGTGCTTTGCACAGAGGTAGCTAGCGGGTGTCAGTTTCTCCAACTTTAGTTGAACCGAGTGTGGCTACGCCCGGTCCTTGCGAAGGTTAAAACAGCACTAACTTGACAAACTATCGTTGTGGTTTCGATGCGTAGGTAGGAACGGTTCTTGCTCAGCCCGTAGCAGCCACGTAAAATTTGCAACAACAAAGTAGAGGACATGTAACTTGTTTTTGCAGGGCATGTTGTGATGTGATATGGTCAAGATGTGATGCTATATTTTCTTGTATGAGATGGTCATGTTTTGTAACCGAAAGTTATCGGCAACTGGCAGGAGCCATATGGTTGTCGCTTTATTGTATGAAATGCAAACGCCCTGTAATTGCTTTACTTATCACTAAGCGGTAGCGATAGTCGTAGAAGCAATAGATGGCGTAAACGACAACGATGCTACGATGGAGATCAAGGTGTCGCGCGGTGGCGATGGTGATCACGACGGTGCTTCGAGATGGAATCACAAGCACAAGATGATGATGGCCATATCATATCACTTATATTGATTGCATGTGATGTTTATCCTTTATGGATCTTATCTTGCTTTGATTGGCGGTAACTTTTAAGATGATCTCTCACTAATTATCAAGAAGTGTTCTCCCGAGTATGCACCGTTATGAAAGTTCTTCGTCTTTGAGACACCACGTGATGATCGGGTGTGACAGGGCTCACGTTCAAATACAAGCGGGTGCAAAAGCAGTTGCACACGCATGAATACTCAGGTTAAACTTGACGAGCCTAGCATATACAGATATGGCCTCGGAACACGGAGACCAAAAGGTCGAGGGTGAGTCATATAGTAGATATGATCAACATAGTGATGTTCACCATTGAAAACTACTCCATCTCACATGATGATCGAACATGGTTCAGTTGATTTGGATCAGGTGATCACTTAGATAACTAGAGAGATGTCTGTCTAAGTGGGAGTTCTTAAGTAATATGATTAATTGAACTTAAATTTATCATGAACTTAGTCCTGGTAGTATTTTGCAAATTATGTTGTAGATCAATAGCTCATGTTGTTGCTTTCATATGTTTATTTTGATATGTTCCTAGAGAAAATTGTGTTGAAAGATGTTAGTAGCAATGATGAGGATTGGATCCGTGATCTGAGGTTTATCCTCATTGCTGCACAGAAGAATTATGTCCTTAATGCACCGCTAGGTGACAGACCTATTGCAGGGAGCAGATCTGAGCGTTATGAATGTTTGGCTAGCTCAATATGATGACTACTTGATAGTTTAGTGCACCATGCTTAACGGCTTAGAATCGGGACTTCAAAGACGTTTTGAACGTCATGGACCATATGAGATGTTCTAGGAAGTTGAAGTTATAATTCAAGCAAATACCCGAGTTGAGAGATATGAAGTCTCCAAAAGTTCTATAGCTAAAAGATGGAGGAGAATCGCTCAACTAGTGAGCATGTGCCCAGATTGTTTGGGTACTACAATCACTTGAATCAAGTGGGAGTTAATCTTCCAGATAATATAGTGATTGACAGAATTCTCTAGTCACCATCACCAAGTTACTAGAACTTCGTGATGAACTATAATATGCAAGGGATGACGAAAACGATTCCCGAGCTCTTCGCGATGTTGAAATCGACGAAGGTAGAAATCAAGAAAGAACATCAAGTGTTGATGATTGACAAGACCACTAGTTTCAAGAAAAAGGAAAAGGGAAAGAAAGGGAACTTCAAGTAGAATGGCAAGCAAGTTGTCACTCCCGCGAAGAAGCCCAAAACTGGACCAAAGCCTGAAACTGAGTGCTTCTACTGCAATGGAAATGGTCACTGGAAGTGGAAATGCCCTGAATATTTGGTGGATAAGAAGGATGGCAAAGTGAACAAGGGTATATTTGATATACAGGTTATTGATGTGTGTGCCTTACTAGTGTTTATAGTAGCCCCTGAGTATTTGATACTTGTTCGTGAAGGAAATATGCCCTAGAGGCAATAATAAAGTTATTATTTATTTCCTTATATCATGATAAATGTTTATTATTCATGCTAGAATTGTATTAACCGGAAACATAATACATGTGTGAATATATAGACAAACAGTATGTCACTAGTATGCCTCTACTTGACTAGCTTGTTAATCAAAGATGGTTATGTTTCCTAACCATGAACAAGGAGTTGTTATTTGATTAACAAGGTCACATCATTGGTTGAATGATCTGATTGACATGACCCATTCCGTTAGCTTAACACTTGATCGTTTAGTATGTTAATGCTTTCTTCATGACCCATACATGTTCCTGTAACTATGAGATTATGCAACTCCGTTTACGGAGGAACACTTTGGTACTACCAAGCGTCACTGGCGTGGCTGGGTGATTATAAAGGAGTACTACAGGTGTCACCAAAGGTACTTGTTGGGTTGGCGTATTTGAGATTAGGTTTTGTCACTCCGATCGTGAAGAGGTATCTCTAGGCCTTCTCGGTAATACACATCACCTAAGCCTTGCAAGCATTACAACTAATGAGTTAGTTGTGAGATGATGTATTACTGAACGAGTAAAGAGACTTACGGTAACGAGATTGAACTAGGTATTGGATACCGACGATCAAATCTCGGGTAAGTAACATACCGATGACAAAGGAACAACGTATGTCGTTATGCGGTTTGACCGATAAAGATCTTCGTAGAATATGTAGGAACCAATATGGGCATCCAGGTTCCGCTATTGGTTATTGACCGAGAATGGTTCTAGGTCATGTCTACATAGTTCTCGAACCCGTAGGGTCCATACGCTTAACGTTTGATGACAGTTCATAATGAGTTTATAAGTATTGATGCACGAAGGTTGTTCGAGTCCGGATGTGATCACGGACATGACGAGGAGTCTCGAAATGGTCGAGACATAAAGATTGATATATTGGAAGCCTACATTTGGACATCGGAAATGTTCGGGTGAAATCGAGGATTTTACGAGATACCGGAGGTTACGGAACCCCCGGAGGTCAATGGGCCTTAATGGGCCATAGGAGAAGAGGAAGGGCAGCCCAAGGTGGGCTGCGCCTCCCCTCTAGTCCGAATAGGACAAGGAAGGGGCGCGCCTTCCCCTTCTCCTCCTCCAAACCTAGTCCAACTAGGAAGGGGGAGTCCTACTCCGGTGGGAGTAGGACTCCTCCTTGCGCGCCTCCTATAGGGCCGCCACCTCCCCTTGTCTCCTTTATATCTGGGGCAGGGGCACCCCAAGAAACACAAGTTGATCTACGGATCTTTCCTTAGCCGTGTCGGTGCCCCTTCCACCATATTCCACCCGGTCATATCGTCGCGGAGCTTAAGCGAAGCCCTGCTTGGGGAGAAGTCATATCGTCGCGGAGCTTAGGCGAAGCCCTGCGTCGGTGGAGCATCATCACCGTCCTGCGCCGTCGTCTTGTGGAACTCATCCCGACACTTTGCTGGATCGAGTCCGGGATCGTCATCGAGCTGAGCGTGTGCGAGAACTCGGAGGTGCCGTCGTTCGGTGCTTGGATCGGTCGGATCGTGGAGACGTCGACTACATCAACAGCGTTGTTATAACGCTTCGCTTTCGGTCTCACGAGTGCGTGGGCGGACACTCTTCCTCTCGTTGCTATGCCATCACCATGGTCTTGCGTGATCGTAGGAAAATTTTTGAAATTACTCGTTCCCCAGCAGTGGTATCCGAGCCTGGTTTTATGCGTTGATGTCATATGCACGAGTAGAACACAAGTGAGTTGTGGGCGATACAAGTCATACCGCCTACCAGCATGTCATACTTTGGTTCAGCGGTATTGTGAGATGAAGCGGCCGGACCGACATTACGCGACGCTTACGCGAGACTGGTTTCACCGCTCCGAGCACTTTCGTTGCTTAAAGGTGACCGCGGGTGTCTGTCTCTCTCACTTTAGTTGAACCGAGTGTGACTACGCCCGGTCCTTGAGAAGGTTAAACGGAGTCTATTTGACGAAATATCGTTGTGGTTTTGATGCGAGGTAAAACGGTTCTTGCTCAGCCCGTAGCAGCCACGTAAAACTTGCAACAACAAAGTAGAGGACGTCTAACTTGTTTTTGCAGGGCATGTTGTGATGTGATATGGTCAAGGCGTGATGCTATATTTTATTGTATGAGATGATCATGTTTTGTAACCAAGTTATCGACAATGGCAGGAGCCATATGGTTGTCGCTTTATTGTATGAAATGCAAGCGCCATGTAATTGCTTTACTTTATCACTAAGGAGTAGCGATAGTCGTAGAAGCAATAGTTGGCGAGGCGACAACGATGCTACGATGGAGATCAAGGTGTCGCGCCGGTGGCGATGGTGATCATGGCGGTGCTTGGCGATGGAGATCACAAGCACAAGATGATGATGACCATATCATATCACTTATATTGATTGCATGTGATGTTTATCCTTTATGCATCTTATCTTGCTTTGATTGGCGGTAGCATTATAAGATGATCTCTCACTAAAATTATCAAGAAGTGTTCTCCAGTATGCACCGTTGCCAAAGTTCGTAGTACCCGGACACCACGTGATGATCGGGTGTGATAAGTTCTCGTCCATCTACAACGGTGCAAAACAGTTGCACACGCGGAATACTCAAAGTTAAACTTGGCGAGCCTAGCATATAACAGATATGGCCTCGGAACACGGAGACCGAAGGTCGAACGTGAATCATATAGTAGATATGATCAACATAGTGATGTTCACCGTTGAAACTATTCCATCTCACGTGATGATCGGACACGGTTTAGTTAAATGGATCACGTGATCACTTAGATGACTAGAGATGTCTGTCTAAGTGGGAGTTTTTAATATGATTAATTGAACTTAAAATTTATCATGAACTTAGTACCGATAGTGTTTTGCTTGTCTATGTTTCTTTGTAGATAGATGGCTCGTCTTTGTTGTTCCGTTGAATTTTAATGCGTTCCTTGAGAAAGCAAAGTTGAAAGATGATGGTAGCAATTACGGACTGGGTCCGTAACTTGAGGATTATCCTCATTGCTGCACGGAAAAATTACGTCTGGAAGCACCGCTGGGTGACAGCCTGCTGCAGATCTTGAGCGAAGTTGTGAGCGTCTGGCAAAGCGAGCTGATGACTACTCTATAGTTCGATGTGCCATGCTTTACGGCTTAGAACCGGGTCTTCAACGGCGTTTTGAGCGTCATGGAGCATATGAGATGTTCCAGGAGTTGAAGTTAATATTTCAAGCAAATGCCGGATTGAGAGATATGAAGTCTCCAATAAGTTCTATAGCTGCAAGATGGAGGAGAATAGTTACGTCGGTGAGCACATACTCAAAATGTCTGGGTATAACAATCACTTAATTCAGCTGGGAGTTAATCTTCCGGATGATAGTGTCATTGATGAATTCTCCAATCACGCCACCAAGCTACAAGAGCTTCGTGATGAACTATAATATGCAAGGGATGACTAAGACAATTTCGAGCTCTTCGCGATGCTAAAAGCTGCGGAGGTAGAAATCAAGAAAGAGCATCAAGTGTTGATGGTCAACAAGACCACTAGTTTCAAGAAAAGGGCAAAGGGAAGAAGAAGGAAACTTCAAAAGAACAGCAAGAAAGTTGCTGATCAAGAGAAGAAACCCAAGTCTGGACCTAAGCACGAAATCGAGTGTTTTACTGCAAGCGAGACGGACATTTGGAAGCGGAACTGCCCCAAGTATTTGGCGGATAAAAGGATGGCAAGGTGAACAAAGGTATATATGATATACATGTTATTGATGTGTACCTTACTAGAGCTCGTAGTAGCACTGGGTATTTGATCTTGGTTCCGTTGCTAATATTTGCAACTCAAGCAGGACTACGGAATAAACGAGCATCGGCAAAGGACGAGGTGACGGCGCGCGTGGGAAATGGTTCCAAAGTCAATGTGATCGCGATCGACACGTTATCTCTACATCTACCTTGGGATTAGTTTTAGACCTAAATAATTGTTATTTGGTGCCGCGTTGAGCATGAACATTATATCTGGATCTTGTTTATTGCGAGACGGTTATTCATTTAAATCAGAGAATAATGGTTGTTCTATTTATATGAATAATATCTTTTATGGTCATGCACCCTTGAAGAATGGTCTATTCTTGTTGAATCTCGACAGTAGTGATACACATATTAATAATGTTGAAGCCAAAAGATGCAGAGTTGATAATGATAGTGAAACTTATTTGTGGCAATTGCCGTTTAGGTCATATCGGTGTAAAACGCATGAAGAAACTCCATCTTGATGGACTTCGGAATCACTTGATTATGAATCACTTGGTACTTGCGAACCGTGCCTCATGGGCAAGATGACAAAACGCCGTTCTCGGAACTATGGGCGTGCAACTGATTTGTTGGAAATCATATATACCGATGTTTGTGGTCCAATGAATGTTGAGGCACGCGGAGGGTATCGTTATTTTCTCACCTTCACAGATGATTTGAGCAGATATGGGTATATCTACTTAATGAAACACAAATCTGAAACATTTGAAAAGTTCAAAGAATTTCAGAGTGAAGTGGAAAATCATCGTAACAAGAAAATTAAATTTCTACGATCTGATCGTGGAGGAGAATATTTGAGTTACGAGTTTGGTTTACATTTGAAAAATTGTGGAATAGTTTAGCAACTCACGCCACCGGAACACCACAGAGAAATGGTGTGTCGAACGTCGAATCGTACTTTACTAGATATGGTGCGATCTATGATGTCTATTTCGATTTACCGCTATCGTTTTGGGGTTATGCTTTAGAGACGGCCGCATTCACGTTGAATAGGACACCGTCAAAATCCGTTGAGACGACGCCTTATGAACTATGGTTTGGCAAGAAACCAAAGTTGTCGTTTCTTAAAGTTTGGGGCTGCGATGCTTATGTGAAGAAACTTCAACCGGATAAGCTCGAACCCAAATCGGAAAATGTGTCTTCATAGGATACCCAAAGGAGACTGTTGGGTACACCTTCTATCACAGATCTGAAGGCAAGATTTTCGTTGCTAAATTCGGATCCTTTCTAGAGAAGGAGTTTCTCTCGAAAGAAGTGAGTGGGAGGAAAGTAGAACTTGATGAGATAATGTATCTACTCCCTTATTGGAAAGTAGTTCATCACAAGAAATGGTTCTGTGACAACCACACCAATTAGTGAGGAAACTAATGATGATGATCATGAAGCTTCAGATCAAGTTACTCTTGAACCTCAGAGGTCAACCAGAGTAAAATACGCACTGAGTGGTACGGTAATCCTATTCGGAAGTCATGTTACTTGACCATGGCGAACCTACGAACTATGAAGAAGCGATGGTGAGCCCAGATTCATAAAATGGCTGGAAGCCATGAAATCTGAGATGGGATCCATGTATGAGAACAAAGTATGGACTTTGGTTGACTTGCCCGATGATCGGCAAGCCATTGAAAATAAATGGATCTTTAAGAAGAAGAAGCGCCGATGGTAATATAACTGTCTACAAAGCTCGACTTGTTGCAAAAGGTTTTCGACAAGTTCAAGGGGTTGACTACGATGAGACTTTCTCACCCGAAGCGATGCTTAAGTCTGTCCGAATCATGTTAGCAATTGCGCATTTTATGATTATGAAATTTGGCAAATGGATGTAAAACCGCATTCTTGAATGGATTTACGGAAGAAGAGTTGTATATGATGCAACCAGAAGGTTTTGTCGATCCAAAGGGTGCTAACAAAGTGTGCAAGCTCCAACGATCAATTTATGGTCGGTGCAAGCCTCTCGGAGTTGGAATAAACGTTTTGATAGTGTGATCAAAGCATATGGGTTTGTCTGAGACTTTTGGAGAAGCTTGATTTACAAGAAAGTGAGTGGGAGCTCAGTAGCATTTCTAATATTATATGTGGACGACATATTATTGATTGGAAATGATATAGAATTTCTGGATAGCATAAAAGGATACTTGAATAAAAGTTTTTCAATGAAAGACCTCGGTGAAGCTGCTTACATATTGGGCATCAAGATCTATAGAGATAGATCAAGACGCTTAATTGGACTTTCACAAAGCACATACCTTGATAAAGTTTTGAAGAAGTTCAAAATGGATCGAGGCAAAGAAAGGTTTTTACCTGTATTACAAGGTGTAAGATTGAGTCGGACTCAATGCCCGACCACAGCAGAAGATAGAGAAAATGAAAGATGTTCCTATGCTTCAGCCATAGGCTCTATCATGTATGCAATCTGTGTACCAGGCCCCGACGTATGCTTAGCTGTAAGCTTGGCAGGAAGGTACCAAAGTAATCCAGAGTGGATCATGGACAGCGGTCAAGAACATCCTGAAATACGAAAAGGACTAAGGATATGTTTCTCGATATGGAGGTGACAAAGAGCTAGTCGTAAATGGTTACGTCGATGCAAGCTTTGACACCGATCGGACGATTCTAAATCGCAAACCGGATCGTGTTTTTATTAAGCGGTGGAGCTGTCGGTTGGTGCAGTTCTAAACAAAGCGTCGTGGCAGGATCTACATGTGAAGCGGAGTACATAGCTGCTTCGAAGCAGCGAATGAAGGAGTGCGGATGAAAGAGTTCATTTCGATCTAGGTGTCATACCTAGTGCATCGGGACCGATGAAGATCTTCTGTGACAATCTTGGTGCAATTGCCTTGGCAAAGGAATCCAGATTTCACAAGAGGACCAAGCACATCAAGAGACGCTTCAATTCCATTGGGACCAAGTCCAAGTGGGAGACATAGAGATTTGCAAAATACATACGGATCTGAATGTTGCAGACCCGTTGACTAAGCCTCTTCCACGAGCAAAACATGATCAGCACCAAGACTCCATGGGTGTAAGGATCATTACTTTGTAATCTAGATTATTGACTCTAGTGCAAGTGGGAGATGAAGGAAATATGCCCTAGAGGCAATAATAAAGTTATTATTTATTTCCTTATATCATGATAAATGTTTATTATTCATGCTAGAATTGTATTAACCGGAAACATAATACATGTGTGAATATATAGACAAACAGTATGTCACTAGTATGCCTCTACTTGACTAGCTTGTTAATCAAAGATGGTTATGTTTCCTAACCATGAACAAGGAGTTGTTATTTGATTAACAAGGTCACATCATTGGTTGAATGATCTGATTGACATGACCCATTCCGTTAGCTTAACACTTGATCGCTTAGTATGTTAATGCTTTCTTCATGACCCATACATGTTCCTGTAACTATGAGATTATGCAACTCCGTTTACGGAGGAACACTTTGGTACTACCAAGCGTCACAACGAATCGGGTGATTATAAAGGAGTACTACAGGTGTCACCAAAGGTACTTGTTGGGTTGGCGTATTTGAGATTAGGTTTTGTCACTCCGATCGTCGGAGAGGTATCTCTAGGCCTTCTCGGTAATACACATCACCTAAGCCTTGCAAGCATTACAACTAATGAGTTAGTTGTGAGATGATGTATTACGGAACGAGTAAAGAGACTTACGTAACGAGATTGAACTAGGTATTGGATACCGACGATCAAATCTCGGGTAAGTAACATACCGATGACAAAGGGAACAACGATGTCGTTATGCGGTTTGACCGATAAAGATCTTCAGTAGAATATGTAGGAACCAATATGGGCATCCAGGTTCCGCTATTGGTTATTGACCGAGAATGGTTCTAGGTCATGTCTACATAGTTCTCGAACCCGTAGGGTCCGCACGCTTAACGCTTCGATGACAGTTCATAATGAGTTTATAAGTATTGATGCACGAAGGTTGTTGAGTCCCGGATGTGATCACGGACATGACGAGGAGTCTCGAAATGGTCGAGACATAAAGATTGATATATTGGAAGCCTACATTTGGACATCGGAAATGTTCGGGTGAAATCGGATTTTACGAGTACCGGAGGTTACGGAACCCCGGAGGTCAATGGGCCTTAATGGGCCATAGGAGAAGAGGAAGGGCAGCCCAAGGTGGGCTGCGCCCTCCCCTCTAGTCCGAATAGGACAAGGAAGGGGCGGCGCCTTCCCCTTCTCCTCCTCCAAACCTAGTCCAACTAGGAAGGGGGGAGTCCTACTCCCGGTGGGAGTAGGACTCCTCCTTGTGCGCCTCCTATAGGGCCGCCACCTCCCCTTGTCTCCTTTATATACGGGCAGGGGCACCCCAAGAAACACAAGTTGATCTACGGATCTTTCCTTAGCCGTGTGCGGTGCCCCTTCCACCATATTCCACTTGGTCATATCGTCATGAGCTTAGCGAAGCCCTGCGCGGAGAAGTCATATCGTCGCGGAGCTTAGGCGAAGCCCTGCGTCGGTGGAGCATCATCACCGCCACCACGCCGTCGTCGACGGAACTCATCCCGACACTTTGCTGGATCGAGTCCGGGATCGTCATCGAGCTGAGCGTGTGAGAACTCGGAGGTGCCGACGTTCGGTGCTTGGATCGGTCGGATCGTGGAGACGTCGACTACATCAACAGCGTTGTTATAACGCTTCGCTTTCGGTCTCACGAGGGTGCGTGGACGGACACTCTTCCTCTCGTTGCTATGCCATCACCATGGTCTTGCGTGATCGTAGGAAAATTTTTGAAATTACTACGTTCCCCAACAGTTCGTTTGCTAAGATTAGTAACTCGAAACAGGAGTTACATAATAAATAGAGACTAGTTGAGGGAAGTAACGATGAGTGTTGGAAGTAGTTCCAAGATTGATATAATCATCATCACACACTCCCTATAATTTCGGGATTAGTGTTAAACCTAAATAAATGTTATTTGGCGTTTGCATTGAGCATGAATATGATTTGATCATGTTTATTGCAATACGATTATTCATTTAAAGTCAGAGAATAATTGTTGTTCTGTTTAAATGAATAAAAACTTAAATGGTCATACACCCAATGAAAATAGTTTATTGGATCTCGATCATAGTGATACACATATTCATGCCAAAAGATGCAAAGTAAATAATGATAGTGCAACTTATTTGTGGCACTGCCGTTTGGGTCATATCGGTGTAAAGCGCATGAAGAAACTCCATAAAAATGGATTTTCGGAATTACTTGGTTATGAATCATTTGAGGCTTGCGAACCGTGCCTTTTGGGCAAGATGACTAAAACTCCGTTCTTCGGAATAATGGAACGAGCTACTGACTTGTTGGAAATAATACATACTGATGTATGTGATCCAATGAGTGTTAATGCTTGTGGCAAGTATCATTATTTTCTTACCTTCACAGATGATTTGAGCAGATATGGGTATATCTACTTAATGAAACACAAGTCTGAAACATTTGAAAAGTTCAAAGAATTTCAGAGTGAAGTGGAGAATCATTGTAACAAGAAAATAAAGTTTCTACGATCTGATCATGGAGGAGAATATTTGAGTTACGAGTTTGGCCTTCATATAAAACAATGTGGAATAGTTTCACAGCTCACGCCACATGGAACACCACAGCGTAATGGTGTGTCCGAACGTCATAACCGTACTTTATTGGATATGGTGCGATCTATGATATATCTTACCGATTTACCACTATCGTTTTGGGGTTATGCATTAGAGACAACTGCATTCACGTTAAATAGGGCACCATCTAAATCCGTTGAGACGACACCGTATGAACTATGGTTTAGCAATAAACCTAAGCTGTCGTTTCTTAAAATTTGGAGTTGCGATGCTTATGTGAAAAAGTTTCAACCTGATAAGCTCGAACCCAAATCGGAGAAATGCGTCTTCATAGGATACCCAAAGGATATTGTTGGGTACACCTTCTAATCACAGATCCAAAGGCAAAATATTCGTTGCTAAGAATGGATCCTTTCTAGAGAAGGAGTTTCTCTCGAAAGAAGTGAGTGGGAGAAAAGTAGAAACTTGATGAGGTAATAGTACCTTCTCCTGAATTGGAAACTAGTTCATCACTGAAATCAATTCCAGTGATGCCTACACCAATTAGTGAGGAAGCTAATGATGATGATCATGAAACTTCAAATCAAGTTACTACAGAACCTCGTAGTTTTTCAGAGTACGGTCCGCACCAGAGTTGTACGGTAATCCTATTCTGGAAGTCATGTTACTAGACCATGATAAACCTACGGACTATGAGGAAGCAATGATGATGAGCCCAGATTCCATGAAATGGCTTGAGGCCATGAAATCTGAGGCAGAATCCATGTATGAGAACAAAGTGTGGACTTTGGTGGAGTTGCCCGATGATCGGCAAGCCATATTGTATAAATGGATCTTCAAGAGGAAGACGGACGTTGATAGTAGTGTTACTATCTACAAAGCTAGAATTGTCGCAAAAGGTTTTCGACAAGTTCAAGGTGTTGACTACGATGAGAGTTTCTCACTCATATCTATGCTTAAGTCTGTCCGAATCATGTTAGCAATTACCGCATTTTATGAAATCTGGCAAATGGGTAAACAAAACTGCATTCTTTAATGGATTTATTAAAGAAGAGTTGTATATGATGCAACCAGAAGGTTTTGTCGATCCTAAAGGTGCTAACAAAATGTGCAAGCTCCAGCGATCCATCTATGGACTGGTGCAAGCATCTCAGAGTTGGAATATACGCTTTGATAAGTTGATCAAAGCATATAGTTTTATACATATTTGCGGTGCAGCCTGTATTTACAATAAAGTGAGTGGGAGCACTACCGCTTTTTCGATAAATATATGTGAGTAACATATTGTTGATCGAAATGATGTAGAATTTTACCGAAAGCATAAAGGAGTATTTGAAAGGAGTTCTTTAAAAGAAAGTCCTCGGTAAAGCTACTTACATATTGAGCATCAAGATCTATTGAGATAGATCAAGACGCTTGATAAGTTTTTAAATAAGTACATACCTTGTCAAGATTTTGAAATAGTTCAAAATGGAACAGTCAAAGAAAGAGTTCTTGCCTGTGTTGCAAAGGTGTGAAATTGAGTAAGACTCAAATCCCGACCACGGCAGAAAATAGAAAAGAGAATGAAAGTCATTCCCTATGCCTCAGTCATAGGTTCTATAAAGTATGCTATGCTATGTACCATACCTATTGTATACCTTGCTCTGAATTTGGCAAGGGAGTACAATTGTGATCTAGGAGTAGATCACTGGACATTGGTCAAGAATATCCTTAGTGATGACTAAGGAAATATTTCTCGATTATGGAGGTGATAAAAGAGCCCATCGTAAAAAGTTACATCGGTGCAAGCTTTCACACCGATCCAGATGACTCTAAGTCTCAATCTGGATACATATTGAAAGTGGGAGCAATTAGCTAGAGTAGCTCCATGCAGAGCATTGTAGACATAAAATATTTGCAAAATACATACGGCTCTGAATGTGACAGACCCGTTGACTAAGCTTCTCTCACGAGCAAAACATGATCACACCTTAGTACTCTTTGGTGTTAATCACATAGCGATGTGTACTAGATTATTGACTCTAGTAAACCCTTTGGGTGTTGGTCACATGACGATGTGAACTATGGGTGTTAATCATATACAGATATGAATATTGGTGTTAAATCACATGGTGATGTGAACTAGATTATTGACTCTAGTGCAAGTGGGAAACTGAAGGAAATATGCCCTAGAGGCAATAATAAAGTTATTATTTATTTCCTTATTTCATGATAAATGTTTATTATTCATGCTAGAATTGTATTAACCGGAAACATGATACATATGTGAATACATAGACAAACTTAATGTCACTAGTATGCCTCTACTTGACTAGCTCATTAATCAAAGATGGTTATGTTTCCTAACCATAGACATGTGTTGTCATTTGATTAACGGGATCACATCATTAGGAGAATGATGTGATTGACTTGACCCATTCCGTTAGCTTAGCACTTGATCGTTTAGTATGTTGCTATTGCTTTCTTCATGACTTATACAAGTTCCTATAACTATGAGATTATGCAACTCCCGTTTACCGGAGGAACACTTTGTGTGCTACCAAACGTCACAGCGAATCGGGTGATTATAAAGGAGCTCTACAGGTGTATCCAAAGGTACATGTTGAGTTGGCGTATTTTGAGATTAGGTTTTGTCACTCCGATTGTCGGAGAGGTATCTCTGGGCCCTCTCGGTAATGCACATCACTATAAGCCTTGCAAGCAATGTAGCTAATGAGTTAGTTACGGAATGATGCATTACGTAACGAGTAAAGAGACTTGCCGGTAACGAGATTGAACTAGGTATTGAGATACCGACGATCGAATCTCGGGCAAGTAACATACCGATGACAAAGGGAACAACGTATATTGTTATGCAGTTTGACCGATAAAGATCTTCGTAGAATATGTAGGAGCCAATATGAGCATCCAGGTTCCGCTATTGGTTATTGACCAGAAACAGTTCTAGGTCATGTCTACATAGTTCTCGAACTCGTAGGGTCCGCACGCTTAAGGTTTCGATGACAGTTACATTATGAGTTTATGAGTTTTGATGTACCGAAGTTTGTTCGGAGTCCCGGATGTGATTACGGACATGAAGAGGAGTCTCGAAATGGTCGAGACATGGAGATTGATATATTGGAAGCCTATATTTGGATATCGAAAGTGTTCCGGGTGAAATCGGGATTTTACCGAGTAACGGAGGTTACTGAACCCCCGGGCTTAATGGCCTATGTAACATCCCAAATTTTCCATTTGGAATGTTTTACAATTATAGCTAAGCATCTATGCATTACTGTTTGAATTGAGTGACATTTGAAGTATTTGAGAGGTTTTGAGTTTGTTGAATTTGAATTCAAATTGGCGGTTGAAATTTATTTCAAAACAATGCCTGACAAATACTTGAGAAAAAGTATGAGAGGAGTAAACATGACACTCCAAAAATATCAGATGAAAAACTTTGCCAAAAAGTTTGAATTCAAATTTGATTTTATTTGGGATTTCTAAAAAATATATTTTTTTTAGTTTGAGTTTTGCCCCTGGAAAAATGTTCAAATTGTAGGATAAATCCCCCTGAGAATTTTGATATATATATGTCCTATATAAAATATATATATTTAATATATATATTCTCTTCTCTCTCTAATTCAAAAAAAAACCCAGGCGCCACCCAAACTAACCGCCCGGCCAGCCGAGGCAGCCACTGGTGGGCAGGCTCAGCAATGACCCCATGCAGCAGCCCACCCGACCGAAGCCAGCATGCCAAACCCCTCCCTCGGTCGCCCGACCGAACCCTCCTCTCTCTCATTGACGGCCGACCCCACCCTTCTTCTTCCTCTCCACGCCTAAACCACGCCGCCGCGCGCCGGAATCCCGGAGATCGCGAGATCCCTCCCGATTCGCCCCTCCTCCAAGTCGGCCGCACCCTATAAATACCCCCCTCGACCCGTTCCCCACTTTCCTCGCTTAACCCTCTACCTAGCCGCGATTCCTCGCGGAACCCGACGCCGCCCTTGCCATTGTTCTCGCCCGCTCGACTCAGACCCCGAGCTCCACCGACTCCACCACGGCCTCCTCACTCACAAGACCGCCGGACGCCTCCGCCGTCGCCGGACCACCGGAGCCGCTTACGCCGTCGTCGCTTTCGAGCCGCCGTCGTCGTCGCCGTCGCCGCCACCATGAAGTGAGTCGCCGAACCGCCACCACCGTCCGATCTAGAATCTAGGGCCTAGATTAGATCTAGCGAAGGGTATGGTTTATTTTAAAGAGTCCGGTTTAATTACGGTTTATTTCGGTTTAGTTAGTGGTTAGTTAGACCGCCGATCGGTTTATTTTCTCGAGCGTCGTTAGTTATAAAACGCTGGCGTTAGATAGGCCCGTTAGCACTAGTTTTCTTTTTAGTTATTTTTTCGTTTCTTTTTAATGAATAGTTCCAGATTTTGTAAAATCCATATCTTTTAGGTTACTTAATATTTTTAGTTGATTCTTTATTTGTTAGTTTGCAAATTTGTTGTAGTTTCTGTAGAAAATATGTTTGGCCATGTTTAAATTATTAGAAATTGTTTTATTTTAGTTTTAGACAGATTAGTATTTCTGCTATAAAATGAGTTAGGAATATTTTATTTTAGTGATTCTTTTGTCACTGCTTTGTTTTGACTTTGCCTAGCAGTAGGAATTTATTTGGGTATTTTAGATTTAAAAAAAAATAGTTTTAGTCAAAATCATGTGTTTCTTGTTTATTTAACTAGCTACTGTTTTCCTATTGATTCCTTTAGTAAATAATTCTATTTTACCTATGTTATAGTTTATTTTAGATTAGTTTCTGTAGTTTTAGAACATGGACTTTTATTTACAGAAAATAAAAAGTTTATTTTATTTTCTTGTTAGTTGTTGGCTTGGATTTCTTCGAGTTTTCTTTGGTTGGTTCGATTGTTTTGGGTGTTTTGTGTTAGTATGCTGTTATGTTAAGTGATTGTATGTTTTTATGCTTATATGATTGTTGTTTGCTTCGGTAGAATTTCCGGAGTGTGAAGCCTACTATCACGAGTCCCTAACTTCCGAAGACCGTCAGCAAGGCAAGTTATTTGACCATGTTTTCTTTTACAATACCTATGATTTTATTGCATTAGAATTATACCTCCCCACCATGCATGTAGTAGGAGAATTTTAAGTTTTGTTCTTGAGTAGTATCATGAGGTAGGATGAAACCAATTCCCCTTGTTACCATGGCCCGGGACGAAGTAGTTTATTTTGCTATGCTCGTAGACGGGGTTGGTTGAGTGATTCATAAGGGAGATGTGAGAGTCAAGATGATGACAACCCCATGACTTCAAGCTCAAGATGGACTTCAAAATTCACTACTGGGTGGAGGACGGTTGACGGGCACCCCCCCTTTCCTTCCTCTCTCCCTCCTCCTTCCCCCCTTCTCCTATTCCAACTAGGAAAGAAGGGAGTCCTACTCCCGGTGGGAGTAGGACTCCCCTTGGTGCACCCCTCCTTGGCCGGCCGCCCCCTCCCCCTTGGCTCCTTATATACGGGGGCAGGGGGCACCTCTAGACACAACAACAATTGATCCTTGAGATCTCTTAGACGTGTGCGGTGCCCCCCTCCACCATAGTCCTCGATATTATTGTAGCGGTGCTTAGGCGATGCCCTGCGACGGTAGAACATCAAGATCATCACCACGCCGTCGTGCTGACGAAACTCTTCCCCACATTCTGCTGGATCGGAGTCCGGGGATCGGCATCGAGCTGAATGTGTGCTAGAACTTGGAGGTACCGTAGTTTCGGTGCTTGATCGGTCGGGTCGTGAAGACGTACGACTACATCAAGCGCGTTGTTATAACGCTTCCGCTTTCGGTCTACGAGGGTACGTGGACAACACTCTCCCCTCTCGTTGCTATGCATCACCATGATCTTGCGTGTGCGTAGGAATTTTTTTGAAATCACTACGTTCCCCAATAGGAAGGCTCAGAGTCGGACATTGTTAATCTTAAGTTCCTTTTGCTCTACTTTGAGGAAATGTCTGGACTTAAGATTAATTTTGATAAGAGCGAGGTGGTGGTCCTTGGCTATTCGGAGGCTGAGCAGCGTCGGATCGCTGACAACCTCAACTGTAGGCTGGCATCCTTCCCCATATCTTACCCGGGGATGCCCCTGGCTGAGTCCAGGATCTTGGTGAGTGGGTATGATCCGCTTGTGGGACGAGTAGCGTTCCGTGCGGACCCCTGGTGCGGTCGGTTTACTTCTAAAGGTAGCAAAAATGTCCTCATTAGCTCTAACCTTGCCAGCCTCCCCATGTATATGATGGGGATGTACATCTTACCAGAAGGTGTGCATAGCTCCTTTGACAAGGAGCCGGCTAGGTTCTTTTGGCAGGCAGGGGATGGTCGGCCCAAGTACCATATGGTGAAGTGGGCTGACATTTGCTTGCCGAAGGATCGAGGTGGGTTGGGCATCCCTGCATCGCGCCGGATGAACGTTGCGCTTATGCTGCGTTAGGTTTGGCGGATCTTGCGGGGAGATGGGGGGTTGTGGCTGCAGCTGGTTGAGTCCAAGTACTTGCAGGGTCAACCCCTCATAGCTTGCTCTCACTCAACTGGGTCCCAGTTCTGGAAATTTATTCAGGCCATCAAGGAAGAGATTAGGTTGGGTGTGCGTTTTTCGGTTGGCAATGGCTCTGGGACCCAATTTTGGTTGGACCCCTGGCTCGAGGGCGAGCCTCTCCGCTTGCGGTTCCCGCGGCTTTTTGCCATTTGTGATGACCCGGTCATTCTTGTATCTGCGGCTGCACTGGAGGACGGGTGGAACATTGCGTTCCGCCGCTCATTCGGTCTATCAGGCATTATGCCGTATGCCGGTTTTACAGTGGTTATCCTCATTGTGGAAGGCACCGCTGCCCCTGAAGATTAAGATTTTTGTATGGCAGCTTCTCCGAGACCGTCTGCCTTCGGGGACCGAGGTGCTGAAACGCCATGGTCCAGGCAATGGCCTTTGCCCTTTGTAGTAGCCCGTAAGCTATGATGTGGACTCTCTGGACTACTCGCAACAAGATGGTGATTCAGCGGGTGTTTCCTGGACGCCCTGGTGTCTACCGCGCGTCGACTCTCCGACCGCTCGCCGGTTTTGTAGCTTGCTCCTGGTGGCCTTTCTGTTTCTTCTTCTTTCATTTGGGCGTCTTTGTGCTATGGCCCCAGCATTTCTTCTTTATGACTATGCTTGAGATGTGATTGTATGAACGTATGCTTATCTATAAAGCGGGGCGAAAGCCTGTTTCGAGGCAACTGAACAAACCGGCGTACACCCTCCGTGTCTTGGGCTCGGCCCATTTTTCTTCTTTTTCAACCTTCAACAGGTCACGCGGGTTGTGAGGTTCGTGCTCAGAACCTCACCGTTTCTTTCAAATTCAGTAACCAACTCGGACGGCTCACACACTATGCTTTCTAATACTTCTGTCGCTTCTTATTCTGCGCCTTCTAGACTTTTCTTATTTGTCCATTTTTTCATCTGTTTTTTCACTCGGGTTTTTTTGTTTCTTTTTCCTTGTTCCTTCATATTTTATTTTTTTCTAAAATATATTAAAAAAATCAAATTTGGAACTTTATTCAAATCACGAACTTTATCAAATTCGTGAATTTTATAAAATCTGTGAACCTTTTCAAAATTGATTAATTTTATTCATATTTGTGCAATTTATTTTTATCACAATCAACGTACTTTTCTCAAATCCGCGAACCTTTTTTCAAAATCAGGTGATCTTTTTTCAAATTCGTGAACTTTATTTGTTCATGTTTTTTCCGAATTCGTGACACTTTTTCAAAATTGATGATCATTTTTGAAATTTGTGAATTTTTTTATCAAAGTCGATGAACTTCTTTCAAATCCATTACTTTTTTTACAAAATCCAGTGAACTTTGTTCATGAAATTTTAATACAAAATTGATTTTCTAAAATGCATGATCTTTTCCCAAATCCATGTCACTTTTAGTCAAATCCGCGAACTTTTTTCCCCAAATTTCATGAAAATTTTCAAATTAATGATTTTATTTCAAAATTGTGAACATTTCCCCATATTTCATGGATTTTTAAAGACAAACCATGAATTTTTAAAACGACATTCTTTTTCAAATTTTAAATTTTTTAAATTTGCTAACATATTTATTTATTTTTCTTAAAATTTTGACCTTTTAAAAAGTAAATGGTCAACGGTTTGACTCTTCAACGGTCAACAAGTCATTGGTCAAACGGTCGAACCAGGCGAGCGAGCGACCTAGGGCTTTGGAATTAAACGAGCGAGCTGAGGTTATCTGGGCCGGCCCATAGTGCGTGCCAGATGAGGTTGATAGCGTCCATAGGATTTGAATAGGATTTTGTTGACCATGTATTAAAAAATAATGTAACATTTTGATCATGTATATGAAAATATTAATCAATTTTTTTGAAAAATCTTGTAAAAGTATTTAAAAAAATGTTTAATCAAGCATTTGGAAAATTTTAAATGTGTATACAAAGTTTTTTACCATGCATTCAAAAAATGTTAATCTTGCATTCGAATTGTTTTTAAAGAATTTGCAGGAAAAATGTTGACTATGTATTAAAAATGTTAATCTTGTATTTGAAAGATGTTAAGCAAGCATTTGATTTTTTAAGTGTGTACAGAAAAATGTTGAGCATGTATTAAAAAATGTTAATCTTGTATTTGCAAAGTGTTACTAAAGCATTTGAATTTTTGTAAAAGGGTATAGATAAAATGTTGACCATGTATTAAAAATGTTAATCTTGTATTTGAGTTTTTTATGAAACAGTTAAAATGTGTATTAAAATATAAACTATTATTACAAAAGTTAGTCAAGCATTAAAAATATATTTTAATATGAATAGAAAAATTATTAACGATGTCCTAGAAAATAATAAACTTATATTAAAAATATTAACATGAATTAGAAAAATGTTCTTGACATATACAAAAAATGTAGAATGCAAACTAAGAAAAACCAAAATGATAAAACAATGAAAGAAACAAAGAAAAACCAAATGAAAAATGAAAAGAAAACGAAAAAACCAGTGAAGAAAAAAGAAATCAAAAGAAAAAAGAGAAGAAGACGAAAAAGGAAGAAAAAACAGAGAAATCTAACTAAAACATAAGAACAAGAAAGAAAGTAAAAAGATGGTGAAAACAAAGAAATAAACAAAGAGAAACAAATGAAAAAAAAAGACAAAACAGAAACAAAAACACGGAAAAACCAATGCAAAACTGGGTCTTTTACCCTCAACTAGGTCGCGCCCTTGTATTACACACAAAGCTGAAGTTGGCGTAGTGGCCAGCAGTGCAGGCCATGAGCTTGCAGACCGAGGATCGAAATCTGTTTCTCTTAGTGTTCTTCTTCTTTCTTTCACACGGAGGTCTCTTCCCTGCTCCCAACGGGACAACAACCTCTGGGTAACAGAAAATAACGTCGGGTCAGTTTCTTTAGGGCATGTATAACAGTGCTTTGTCAGCCGTCTATAAGCGAGATAATTACACCCACTGTCCTTGTACTCTTGGGCATGTAACAGGATGGTCCTCGGACTCGCGGAATGCTCCACTACAGTCCCCAAATACACGGATACGCTCCAATATGGTCCTAGCTACATCTATCGCTATGCCCCGTACCCAGACCGATGCCTTATCAGCAGACAGACATTATAAAGTGCGGCTCCCATGGATCAACTCGCGGAATGCTCCACTACAGTCCCCAAATACACGGATACGCTCCAATATGGTCCTAGCTACATCTATCGCTATGCCCCGTACCTAGACCGATGCCTTATCAGCAGACAGACATTATAAAGTGCGGCTCCCATGGATCAGCAGCGAGAAATAACGTAGTAGAGAAATAAATTAGACGAAGGCGGATGGAACCTGAGACCGCATGGCATGTTACGCCGCAAGCAAGTCACCCGCACAGACTATGATTCATGTTTAACACTGATCAAAAGTTTTATATAATTTCTCAAATCACTCGCCTTTAGCAGCACCATAATTAGACACCGTAATTGGCCAGTTAGGTGCATAGCTTACCTCTTTTTCTATCTTCAAGCTTTTTTTCTGATGAGTATTCTGCAGGATTAATATTTATTTTAGGATACAAAGTTTGTGTTTATAATTTTTGTTTTAAAATTTACTTTATTATATATATATAACAATTTTTGTATATTGTAAATCTCAATTATATTTTCATTATTTTGTATCTTGAAGAGGTATACAAGTCACCCAAAAAAAAGAGGTATACAAGTCCCCGCAAAAAAAAGAGGTATACAAGTAAAATTTTGTGGATTTAAAAAGAAGAAATGTAAGAAAAATATATGGTCATTCATGACCACATGCACGCATAGTTATTGTGCCTCCTCATTATATTTCTAGAATATAAAACTATTAAAATAAATTAGAGACGTGTATTTTGAATAATGTTCTGCGTGGTTTTAGAAAATGGTTATATATTTGCCGACTTATATGCCCAACAACCCTTTTCCCCCAAGTTTATATTTATTTTTTATTTTTAGATTTTCCCATTAAAAATAAGGTAAACTTTTACTATAATTACTAATACACCGTGTATCTAAAATATCCATTGTATTTTTGTTTCATGCCAAATTTATTTATTTATTACCTTTTTAAGTGGGAAATATAAAAATAAAAAAGGGAAATAAACGTAAACCTGAAAAAAGGTAAAAAGAAAATCACTGCAAAACGAACCTTAGGATAGTTTGCCTGTAGAGGTATGTAAACGCACACTAATATACCCTCCTAGTCACAAACTAGCTATGCCCGTGCGGCGGCACGCCGCACCTCATCGATACTTTGTGTTGAGATTTCATAAGTGGTAAAGTGGAGACTCATGTGTTGTTAATTTTTTGATTGTTTGATTGGATGCTAGATTGGCCATCATTTCTTTGCTCGGGCGTTCAAGAATTGTTGGTGTATAACTGGAATGATCGATTCTATGAGACCATAGCTTTGGTTTTTTCCCCTTAAGTCTGATGTGTTAGTATTTCTTTTCTTTATTATTTGTATTACACCCGGGTGGTTGCATATGTAAATGATGGAAAACTTGGATGGATATCTTATAGTGGAGTTAAGCTAGGATAGACGATAAGGCATCCTGAAAAGCAAGATTTTATTACATAAATACAATAGATAGATTCCAAGGAAGTAACTAAATTTCAATACCAAGCGCCAAAATTGTTGATTCGGTGATCTTTGATGATTCAGATTAATTTGTATGGCCACTTGCCGGATTAGTGCCAGCAGAGAAGCTGTAAAGAGCTTGTGCAAACTCTTGAAGGAGGACATGTGATGACTCATAAAAGTAAAACAACATTGGTCAGAATTAAGTTTAGAGCCATATCATTCTTAAATTAAACATCAAATTTAATCAACACATCATAAAACCTAAATAAAACATCTCGTCGGTTCAGTTTAATATAAAACAATATGATATTTTAGTCCATCATATTTTAAGCAATTTATGTATAAAACAGTGCAAAACAGAAAATATGAACTTAAAATGCACTGTCAATAGGCAAAAAATGACAGAAATATTTTGGCCCAAGATACCCGTGGCAGCCCATTAGAGAGCCCAATCCAGTAGTTGAAAACCAGAAATAAATAAATTATTTCTACTGGGCAGAGACAACTTGGCCGGAGCCCTAAAAGATTTTGGGTATTCCTACTGTGTGTGTACTTCTGATCCACTTTCTTCTAATTTGCTAATCCAAAACGGAATCAGTACTAAATGTGAGCAACTTTAATCAAACATACATAAAGTGAGTATTAATTCTTAACTTGGATTAATTAAAATTGATGGACATAATTCACAGATCTCTAGCAACTTAGTAAGATCAACATTAACTATGCACAATTACCATGAAACAGTAGCATGCATATTGGGCTAACCAGAGGCTTAAATATCCAACTCTAAATATGATTCGCTAAATATGTGATTGGCCTACCAATCAAGAATTAGTGTTGTAGTGCAAGCAAATAGGTGTATGATACCATTGTTTGTACTCCAAATTGTCGAAAGATCATGTGAAAATTTGCACACTCAAGGACAAGTGTCTTTATTTGGTTCCATTGTCCATGTTGTTGAACTACCCGTACTAACTTTGAGACTTATATGGCCCTTTGTTTGGAACGCAATAATTTTTTTCTGGGGGATGTCAGTGAGTCCGAGTGGGTTGCTTGGATTCGGCAGGAGAGCCTTACGGCCATGGGCGAGTCGTGCACGATACTTGGTAGGGGTTTTCAGACAGAGAGAGAGACGAAGACCAATCCGAACAGCAATCGATAGGCACACCCAAAGGAACGTACCCCGCTATATCCCCCACTAATGCACGCGAACAAATAGAAGAGGCAACACTACAATCTGAATTGTTCCCTCTGTATTAGTGAGGCTCTGTGATGAAAATTGGGAATTTACTCATCAGGTCACCTGCATTTACCTTTTAGTGGTTAAACCACCAAACCCAAAGCAATATATGCAATTTATTTAATAATCGTATTAGATTTTTTTTCAGAATGTGTTGGGGCCACTTCTTTTGCCGAGCTACATTCTTGTGCCTAGGATACTCAAGGAGCATGGCTTGCGAAACATGTCTTCACAAATTCACGTGCTTTCATTTCATAAACAGGTGACCACCACACTCCCTTCCGTGCATAGGACATACAGGTTCGAGATGGCAGGCTATTGTAAGCAACCTTCGAGATGGAATGTTGGATTTTACTCTAGCAAGGCATGTCTTCTCCAAAAGAGGTTATTATCTGGCTATCTATTGCTTTTAGCTCCCCATGCTGCTAACACTCATCAGATATTGTGTTTGCTACTATGAGATAAAGTTCATCAGAACATCTGAATTGAGTCCTTACATAGGGCTCTGAATTGACACAATTAGAAGGATAAAACAATCGCTAGAGCTCTTGTAGGCGGAGTAACCCATCGATTTTTGACTTAACATGAGGATTGTGTCTATTTTAAGTGTAAAGAAACACAGAGAGATGATCAGGTCATATAGTTGCAGAAAGTAGCAAATGGCATGAATTTACGTTGGCATATACGTACTGTATCGTCCAGCGCCAGCGGCAAGCTCTCGAGCTCGAACAGGTCGGAGTTGGGCTCGTTGCTCTCCTTGACCTATCCCTCTCCTTCGCCATGCCATGGACGCTCAGCAGCTCCTTCGCCCTCCACTCCACCTCACGCCAATAACTCTGTCTCACTCCCGCTAGCGTTGGTCAGCCTCGCCATCATATCCTAGCTCGATGGGTGTGCTCCTCCTTGTCCACCGCGACCTCCGCCGCTGATAAAAACCTCAAGGCCGCCTTTCAACTCCCGAGAGCCTCGGAGTCCCGCACTCCCGCCGGGAAGCGTGCCATGACATGATCAACCTCGCTGACGCCGGTTCCGCCACTAATGTCGCATGTCAGCGACGGGGCCTGCATTTGCCGCCACGTCGGTCGAAAACAACCTTGTCGGCGGTCGGCGGCTTCCTGTTGCAAAGCAAAGCGTTCAGAAGGCACGCGAACAATGCCGACTTCCTTCTATTCTTCCTCCTGGTGCAGCCCGATATCGGCGGCGCCGCAAGAGAAGCGATGGGCTGGTGCGTGGGTGGGGCAGGGGGCACGACCTTGGCGGCTTCAGCGGCTGGGCAGTGGACACGGACGGCGATGAGTCGGCGAAGGGACACCGGTGGCGAGCCGGCTGCGTCTCGGCATATAGCCACACACCTCAGATAGACCAACGCCAAACAGAGGAAGAGACGGACAGAACAAGAGTACGGAGGATAACATCAATTGCATTTGGCCGCTACAGAGCACCTCACCGGCACGAAACACGCCCACCCACCAAGCTCACGCAACACAGCCAAAGAACGCAGGCCCCGCGTGCGCGAGGCAGCCTAGGCGCCATGGTGCACGGGCAAGAGAGCAAGCTGAAGGCAGCCGTCGTGTGCTCACCTTCCTGCGGTTGACGCGGAGATGGGGAGATAGGGAGCTGGGGGCGCCGTCTCGCGTCCACTTCGTCCTAGCCTAACCGGGACGGCATCTCCTCACGACGACACGCGGGGCGACGACTCCGGTAGCACGGGATGGTGGGGCGTCGTCGGTTTTGACAAATGCAAAGTCGAGGCGTTGCCGAGTCGCGTCTGGAGCAAGATCGGCAGTGAGGCGGGGAGGGCCGAGAGGAGGCCATATGAACAATCGAGGAGAAGGAGGGCCTCTTTTATAGTCATATTCAGCGGTGAGGCGGTGGGGTTGGATTAGACTGGAGACTTCCGGATGAATGAATACTACTCACTCACGTAAACTAATCTGGAAAGCATCGGTCAAAGCAGTGCTAGGCAAAACGAATTGGTCTGCAGGAAAATCGCAAAGCACACATGGAAGCGTGCCTCGTCATTTCCCCCAGTAATTTGCGTGTCAGCCTCCCATTGGTCAGGTTTTTACTGATTGAAAAAAGTTAAAAAAACCAGGTAAACTAAACCTGGCCAGGTTTAGTATATGTATAATATGAACATAGCAGAAGTGGGGTTTATGGTTATGTTTTGTGGGCTTGGTCTACGAATCTGGATGTAATTTTTATTTCTGGTATTCGTTGTACTGCCATGATTAAAGATGAATAGATTGGAAGTTTTTTCGCAAAAAAAAAAGGGGAGGTCTCAAGTTCGAATTTCAATCTCGTGGTTTATTTTTCTATTCTTTCTCTCTCTCATACTAACCTGTGGGGCCCTCATTGCTACTATACGCTCACGTGGCATCGGGCTGGGCTGTAGGCCATAGCCTGAGGTGTTACCGGGACTGCATTGAAGCGTATTCTTGTATTTGAGGACCATATTGGAGCATTCAGCGAGTTTGAGGACCGTTGTGTTACACGCCGGAGAGTATAGGGACCGTAGTTGTAATTATCTCTCTATAAGCTATACCACTAGGTGGAGGAGAGGGAACAAGGAGAGAGTAGGCAGACGGTCGATAGCCCAAAAAAATCGCTAGTATCGACAGCCTTTCTCCCGTTGTATGCGAGGGTGTCGGTAATTTCGTGTTTCCTCTGCCAAACCGTCATATCTCGTGCTCCAAAAATCCAATCCCGCGAAAATCTTTTGCGTTTCTCTGTCGGCATCTCCTCCGGGGAGAACTGCACTGGACCGTCGAACTGCTTGATGCACGCAGACCGAGCAGCAGGTGCTAGAGTGGGACTGCGTGGTGTGCGTTCTTTTTCCTGAGGAGTCGACCAGATCCTGATCTATCTGTTTCGCGTACGTATCGTTCATCCACTGACTGTGCGGCTTCGTCCTAGATGGACGCCGTGGCGTTTGCGCCCGCCCGGCCGGAGATGGATAAAATTGGAGTAATTTCAGTCATAATTTAATGTGCTACAGTTACCATAAAAGACAGACCGTTGTGAAGGGTGTTTTTACTACTACCTCCGTCACGGTTTAGAGGTGACCTGGATGGTTACTACAGACGGGTAGGTGTCTGAACTAGTGTGTTCTCCTCTTCCGTTATCGGTTCAGTTTCTTTTAGTGTGTTCTCCTCTTCCTTATCTAATTCTTCCCCGTTTGAACCCAGACCACCACGGGGGTTAGCGTTGCTAACCGGCCGCCCAACAACAACGTTACGTCTTCCACCTCAGGCAAAGCCTTCACGCCATCCACCATTGCCATGCATTTTCGGGCCGGAATTTCATGTGTCCATGAGCATACGTTTCATCCGTCCGGTTCCTGCCGTCATTAGCCCGACCACCACGTCTGCCACGTCCATCTCCGGTGCCCCCGCCCGCTCACATGAACAATGTTGTCCCATCTCCAACGCTAACTCATAAATTTGCTTTGACATCTGTCCGAAAACAAAAAGATCAGTCCAAGAACACTGGTGCCGGAGGCCGCCAACCAACGCTGCCCGCATAAAGTTCAACCATATTTTGAACTAAGAGGACGAATTTCATGCAAACCAGCCGAATTTTGATATAAATCGGAAGAGATTCATACAAACACAGCGGATTTCATGTAAACATGACGAAATTCATTATATTTTAGACCTACTTCAACTAAAAGCGGAGCTTTTCCGATTCTGGAGGTCTAATTTTAGACATACTTCTATTCTAACCTAATCTAAATGATCGGTGACGCCCGTTCCCCGTGTTCGGTCATGAGCCCCGAGAACTGAAGCTCCAGCACTTGCCTTCGCCTTCTCCAGTTCCGCCTCAGCGTTCTTTAGCTCTGCCTCCACAGCCTCCACCACCGCAACTTGACCGATTAATTGGCCACCGATTATCAACCCGCCAAGCTTGGCTTCAGGCGGAGGGGAAGAGCGGTGGCCTTCATGGGACCCGAGCGGCGGCGACCAAGCATGCACTGCTCTTGCTCGCTGTCAGCGGCGCCTGTGGACGTGGCGGCGGGGAGTGGCCTCGGCGGAGCTGGCAATATCCTCCTCCTCGTCAGTCTTGCCTCACACCTCGTCACGGCCTCGCCGAACTCCTTGTAGGCGGCCTCCAGTTCCGCCTCGCAAGCAGTACCGCCAGCGGGCGAGGCGGATCTCGTGGGCCGAGCGGTAGGACTCGAGCATAGCCGCCTGCTCAGCCATGTCCGCGTCCGGCGCGATCTCCCTGCCGGTGTTGAGTTGCTCCTCCGCCTACTAGTGCTCCTAGAGGAGCTGAAGGTTGTAGGCCATGTCGGCATGCGCCTCCCGGAACCGCTCATCCCGCTCCTCTCGCCCCATGTTCATCTAATGGGCACGAGCCTCGCCGATGGTCATGGTGCAATGCATCGTCTTGTCCTCGGCCCCATCCTCTATTGGGACGGCGGCGGCTTCCGCCTACCTGTCGGCCTGCCAGCCGATAGCAATGGTGGCCATCTCCTTCTTATGCTCCAGCGACAGTTCGTCCCAGAGAGCTTTAGAGTGCAAGGAAGGCCATGACGGGAGTGGTGCAAAGAGGAGAAAGGACCGGAGGAGGATGAATGCAGCTATGGCCGGGGCAATAGTTTATATAGCGCCGAATGGCAATGGTGGGCGGCAAATGGACAGACGGGTGGCGCCGGAGTAGGTTCCTCGGCAACCGCATGTCATTAATGTGGGCGGCAGATGGACCGACGGACGGCTGTGGTGACGTTTGAACGTGGAGTAGCCGCGTGCATCAGGAAGCGCCGCGGGCGGCGCTCTCTCGGCCGGCGTGCCGCTTCAGTGACAACCCTAGTAAGAGGTTGTGTCCGCTCTGGCCGGGCTTGAAGGTGGTACTGATGCTCTGGAGCGGCGCTGACCATTTCGGGCGGGAAGCACGCACGGGCGAGGAGAGGGGGGGGGGGGGTGGGCCAGGGTGACTAGACGCGAGCATGGCATTGGTCCGGATGCCCGCAAAGTCCCCCCTAGTTTGTCTCCGGTTTGCGGGAGAAAGTGCGTCCGGACCGTCAAACGGACTGATACATGCCTGCTTTGGACGGCACAACACGTCTAGACTGCGTGGTCCGGACGTATGCAGACGGTTTGAGGGTCGATGTTGGAGATGCCCCGAGATCCTTAAAAAACCAATGTACTGGGAGGATGGATACCGTCACTGTGTTCTCCGAAGACGTGTCCCAGGGAGCCGCACACTTAGGGTGTGCAGACGTTTTTTTTGTTTTGATTCGGTTCGGTTTATATGATTTTTATTTTTTGGTTTACACTGTTTTATACATGAATACGGATACGGTTCGTTTTCGGTAATAACCATTTACTTTTGTTTCGCTTTTGGTAATAACCAAATTAACCAAAGTTGATGTGAATTTTTGAGCCAACACATAACTTTTCCACGTGTAAATAGATGATATATATCATAATGAGGAAAAACCAATCAGAAAAGGATAAAAAAGAGACATTGAATAAGCAGTCAGACTAATCACGTAAACTGAAGCACTAAGTGGGCTAGAAAGTATTGTACTGTAGCAACCCATTATGCTTTTGAGCCCAAAAAACCACAATCCGGTTAATTCGGTTTAACCAAATGGTTTTCAGCTTCTAACTAAAATACCAAAATGCAAATGGTTTTTCGAATTTCAAAACTAAAACTGAAACCAAAGCCTGAAAAACCAAAATTTTACTTCGGTATGGTGTTTTTTGTTCGGTTTTTGGTTTTCAGTTTGATTTTGTACACCCTGACCGCATACAGACTTTGTTTTTTCTCACGCTTTGTAGATCTGACGCTTAAGATCACGAACCATAGTGACAATGCTCTTGAGAGGTTTCAGAACATTTATTCTTACCCAAACACGAAAGAAGTTGCCAGTAAAGTCGTGGGACCGTGTTTCAGCATACAAGACCTCTCCAATCTTGGCCGCCGAAGGTGTGGCTAAATGAGAATAACCATTGGGAAAATCATGTATCTATATCCAGATGTCTAGTGTATATAGTTTGATCGTCGATGGCTTTGTCACACTGTCGTATGGAGCTATGAATACAACATTACCTCGGAAATTTCAAAGCCCCTCTTGTATCACTTGCACCCAATCCCCAAGGCAAAAGAACTGGAAAATATACAGATTATCTTTCAATGGCCTAAACTTCACGTGTTGAGCTAGATCCCACCCTGACGCATGTTCTTGAAGAACCAGAATTGCCTGTATGGTTTATCTATGTGAACTTTTGCGATTGCCCTTCATCTGGTGGCTTCCGGCAACGCCTCCTCATAAAAAATATACCATCTAGGTCTTCCTCATGAAGCCCAAGTTCCTTAATCGTCAATTCCACCTCACCGACTGCCGCTGATCTCGACATGGAGCCCGATGTCGACCCCGACGATGTATCCTTCTCCATCAGGTGCCCTAAACTGAGCGAGCAAGATCGGGTTTTTGGTGTGAACCCTAGATTTCCGTCTGCCCCTAGAAAAGGTCGACCAAGACCGGGCAGTGATCACCCCCTATTAGTCCGAGTCCTAGGGAACCAAGAGGAAGACGGCGGAATGGAAGATATGGCTCCACGGCGGCGCAGTCGCCTCTGAGAGAACAAAAACCCTAACAAAGGGGAAAAAAAGGGACAGGTTCTGCTTTTAGTTGTTGAGAAAAGGTTGGTTCAGTGACGAAGGGGGATGTCGCTACACGCTTGTGGGCCTTGAGGCGGCCTGCTCGCTGGTGATTCTGTGTGTGGTTGTCAGCTCCACATTTGTGATCACGGTGGCCCATGGTTCCTTTCCTGGCTTCTTCCATGTTTGATTATGTTTTGCGCTCGCACGCGCCGCTAAGTAGGAAAACGAGCGGCACTTTCCAAGAAGCAACCGTGGGCCGTGGATGGACGTCAATGTCGCTGTTTCTTGGCACGAATCGCCCAAGTCAACGACGACTCGTTCCGTTCACGCCTGCTGTACTTCACTCTGTACCTCAATGGGGCCATCATCTATCCATATGACCCACGGCCACTCCTGCATGCGACTTGTGAGTTGTGACCGCTCGCGACCATACAGCCGTCCATCATCACTTCGTATCAAAGTGTAGTTGTTTTGTGCGTGGTCGATGGCTGCAAAATTGGGCCTGAAATATCCCCGTACGCACGTGCTTGGTTAATCTTACACGATCATGTCCTCAAGTCCTGATAACCACCATGCTGCTCATGCTTATAAAATCATAGCTCGGGCACGGACATAACTCATGTGATTATCTATTCTTCAGTGCGAAAGCAAATTTTGATTCTCTCTGCAGCACGATATGAGCGAGAAAAGTCGGCCAAAGCGGCGGAAAGCAATAGAATCAATTTAAATAAATTCATCTCCGCCGATGTCCTGAACTGCCCGGCGTCCGTGTTTCGATCGGATAACGTAGCATTTCTCAAAGTCTACGCCGACGACATGACCTGCTTCTTCTTTTTTACCACTGCATTGCCTGATCGCAGAGTCATTCAGTTTCAGTTCGATTTTGCGCCTTTCGTTTGGCAAGTGAACATAGCACGTTTTTTTGGGAAAAAAAATAATGGTTGGTTCACTAGTTGCGGCCAGTGTGAAGTGCAACACTTGGCGACTCCATGTGCCATGATTTATACTGATATCACATATCAACGAAATAGTGGCTTGTCAGGTTAATGAGGTAATACAATTAAAAGCATCTACAACCGGACCTCTTAAACCCGCCTCATATGCTTGGGCGGGCCGCCCAGTCACTGACCGGTCACGATTTTTCGAGTCAGACGGGTCTCTCAAACGGATCTCAAATACCCGGGCTGACTGGCACCCCCATATCCAGCCCAAATATGGGGCGGATATGGGGGGCGCCTGGCCGCGTTCTGGCACGCCCGCCACGTCGGACCCGACAGTCCAACCCCATCCCAAATTGCATCAAATCCACCAAACCCTTCCTCATCCTCCCGCCGCCCTTCAACCTTTCCCGCGCCCGGACCCTCGCCGTCCTCCACCCTTGCTCTCAATCCTCACCTCCGGTCCCTATCCACTGCCGGAGATGTCGTCCAGCTCGACCCACACCGCCACGACGAAGACGCAGTCCGCCTCGTCCGTCGGTGGCGTCAATTCGTCGTCGGCGACTTGAAAAGCGGAGAACGTTGCCCGCAAGTTGCGGCGACGCCATCAGCGAGAGAGGGAGGCGGCGGCGGGGCAGGGAGGTTCAGACATGGTGGAGTAGTTGTCTCCTCCGTCGCGCCCGACTCCCCGCACCCCTTCCCTCCGAGTGCCTACGCGGATTACGTCGTCCGACCTCATTGGGACAGAGGATGATTCGACCGCGGGCTGGGACATTCCGGGAAGCTTTCCGACCACGCAGATGCCGGCGACCGACGTGTGTGACTCGCTGCAGCTCATTCGGGCGCGGATGAGCACGGGCATCGGCAGTGCCCGGGCTGCCCTCGACATGTTCGACGAGCAAAAGGAGTATCACGAACATCGAAAGAGGGCGGAGAAGAAGCTCAAAAATGAGAGGGAGAAGATCAAGTTGGAGAAGCAACAAGCGGCGATCATAGAGCTTGAGAAGGAGAGGTTGCAACTCGCACGGGATGCGGAAGATGCGAGGATCATGTTGACGGACGAGACCCTCTTGGATGAGCATGTGAAGAAGTAGCTTGCAGACAAGAAGAAGGTGATCAACGACCGTAGGGACTACGAGGCGACGAGGGTGGTTGCGGCCTGAATGTAGGCGGAGGAGGCGGCCCGGGTGTTGGCGGAGCAGGCAGCCCGGCTACAGGCGGAGGAGGCTGCCCGGATGCAGGCAGAGCAGGACGCATTCCGCCTGAAGCACGACGCCTTCCGCTCGGAGCAGGCGCTCAGCCAGTGATCCGAGTCCATCCGTCACGCTCGGACATTGATTTTATTTTGCCATATCCGGTTTGTTGAACTATGATTTGCTTTGCTTTGTTTCAAACTTTGACATTCGAACAGTTAGTATTGTATGATCAATGTGCATGAATTGCATGGATTTGAGAATCGAATTTGCGGTATGTGGATGTGTCCGCAACATTTGAGAGGTGTCCGGTCAGTGTCCGCGGACGCATGCAGACGCGTTTGAGGGGCCGGATTTGTCAAGTCTGACTGTAGATGCTCTAATCGGGTCAAAATCTTCAACGCATAGGCAGGGCAATAGCGACATAAATCAAACCTGTGAGATTAGAAGGTAGAGGACAACTGATACCTTGCAACCTGTTAACAGTGTGCGCAGCTAATGTCCTGCGTTCATACCACAAACCGCAGGGTTGACCAGTCGACGGTCCAGGCTGATGGTTACAGAGGAAATTCCCGGCCGAGACCGTCGCTTTCATCCGCAATTTGCCTGAAACTTCGCACGATTTGATCCATCCAGAGAACGAACAATACACTAGCAGCGCTCGATTAATTAGTTTCTGCAATGTCTGCCTATTTTGAGCTCAAGGTCTACGCGGCGTCACATGCTCCCGTTTTTCCTGCATAAGAAGGGCAGCAGCGCCACGTCACTTGATTCCCTCTTCTGACAAGTGAACACGAAACGCGTATGCGTGCGCTGGGGGTGGGACCCGGCGCGCCTTCGTCGGACGCACGTAATTGGTTCAAATCGTCAACTCGGGCGTAGCTATCATCAAGCTGATGGATGGCTTGCGGGCTCTGCATTGCTGCAGCATTACGCGGTCTTGTATAGTTGTTGTATAGTTGAGGTAGAAGCCTTTTCTTATATTATATATGCGTGTACTAGCACCTCAATTAATATACTCAATTAATATATCGTATTGCAATTATCTGTTTACATAGTATCATCTTTTCCGGTCTAACCCTAGGGTAGCGTCGCCGCCACCGCCGCGCCTCCACGCGCCGCTGCCGCCGCCGCCGCACCCCACCACCGCTTCCGCCCGTGCGTCGACGCACCGCTGCCGCCCGCGCGTCCCACGCCGCTGAGCCCCTACGTCCCGTGTCGTTGCAGCCGCGTCCGTCTTGCGTGTGTGTTCCGTCGTCTTGCCCAACGCGTACACAAGCTAGCTAGACTAAGAATCCATTCAGCTGCTTAGCTAGCTTGGCTGGTGTTTTGCGTATCTCGTGCCGTGCCGCTGTAGTCTTCGCGCCGCCGCCGCCTCGTTCTGTCCCACGCGCGCCTAGCCAGCCGCTGCGTCTTCCCATTTGCATGTCGCCGTCATGTAGTGGCCCTCCTCCCCCGGCTCCTCCATCACCCACTCGTCTAATCCGTTTGCTGGTCCCGAGCCCTCCGCCACCGCCATCCGTGATCTTAATATTGAGGCCCGGGTCCCCATCCGTCTCGACAGCTCCAGCACGTCGTACTATGCGTGGAAGACCTACTTTAACCCTGTCTTCCGCGAGTACTATCTCACCGAGCATATCGACGGTTCCGTGGACTGCGCGTACATGCGCGGCGACCCGGAGTGGTCCGCCATCGAGGCCACGATCATCCGTTGGTTCTATCAGATGGTTTCGAAGGACATCTTCCACACGGTCGTCGCCGAGGACGACGATGCCTGCACCGTGTGGGCCAATATCAACGCGCTCTTCACCGACAACAAACTCCAGCGCTTTGTTTTCTTGCAGCAGAGTTCTTCGCCGTCACCAGACAACTCCATCATCGACGAGTAGCATCGCATGAGGCTCAAGATGCTCGCCGACGAAGCCGCGACATCGGCGCCAGATCTCAGCGACGACTCATGCCGAGCACCTCACCGCCGGGCTTAATGAGGACTTCGCAACGCGGCGTCTAACCTCACCTTTGCGCAGAACCCATTTTCCGGTAGCGTCGTCACAGACTCAAACTTAAAGAGCGCCGGATGACAAAGTCAAGCGGCTGGTCCAAGACACCGCCTCGCCAGCAGTACCACCTGCGGCGCCCTCTCCTCCCGGCCACCACACCACACACGGCACTCACTGGTTACATTACTACCCATACCGCGCTGGCCGCCCCCCCAAGATCAAGGTGGCGAGGGGTCACACAAGAAGAACAAGCGGCAAGAAGCGGCAGGGCGCAGTGGCGCCCACTTCAGCAGCCGCGCCCACTGTGGCTGCCGGCAGAACTCACAGACTGGCGTCGTCGCGCTTATCACATGCCCGTCCCCGCCGACCTGACCGGGTCTCCTTGGCCCTCGGCCCGGGCCACCAGCGTCGTTTCGGCGCTTCTACCAGCCTACGGTGCCCCCACTCGCCGCCGCCCCCTCGGTGGCTACTGGCGCACCACCACCAGCGCCGCCCTATGGAGGCATTTGCCGCTGCCGCACTGTGCATCATGGGACCCAGCCTCCTGGCAGCCTACTACACGGCGGCGCCGCCGAGCAACTATGGCGGTGGAGGCGATGGTACATGGACTCGGGTGCTCATCAAGACATGACATCTCATCCGGTAACCTTTCCTCCTCCACTCCCTGCTCACACTCCCACTCGCATCACCGTGAGGCAACGGTTCCTCTTTACCCATCACCCATGTCGGTAGCACTAGTTTTCCTTCTAGTTCCACACCTATCACTATGTCTAACGTTATTGTTTCACCTGACTTAGTCACTAGCTTAGTCTCTGTTCGTCGTCTTATTCGTGAGAATCCTTTTACTGTTGAATTTGACGGTGTTGGTTTTTCTGTGAAGGACGCCCGTACCCGGATGGTGCTTCACCAATGTGATAGCCCTGACGAGCTTTATCCCGTGCACGCCGGCGCCTCCACTTCCACACCTGCCGCTCTCCGCCGGGCGCCGACCTTTGGCATGCTCGCTGGGCCACCCTAACCCCGCTGCTTTGCGCCGATTCTTAGAAGTTTTTCTTTCTCATGTAATAAGCTCGACGAGCATACTTGTGAGGCTTGTCGTTTGGGCAAGCACGTGCATCTCTCCTTTAGTGCATCTACTTTAGTTTCCACTTTTCCGTTTCAGTTGATCCATAGTGATGTTTGGACGTCTCCCGTTGCGAGTAACACGGGCTATCTATACTATTTGGTGATTTTAGATGATTACTCTCATTATGTGTGGACTTTTCCTATTCGTCGTAAATCCGATGCTTTAGCCACACTCACCACCTTTTATTCCTACGTCACCACTCAGTTCGGTCGCCCCATACTTGCACTCCAAACTGATAACGAAAAATAGTTTGATAACGCCGCTTCGCTCACTCGCCTCTCACGGCACCACCTTCCGCCCGACTTGCCCTACACTTCAGCAGAACGGCGGCGCCGAGTGCATTCTCCGCGACTCTTAATGATCGCGTCAGACGTTGCTCTTTCACGCTTAACGTGCCCCGCCGGTTCGCCCGATGCCCTCGCCACCGCCTCTCTTAGTTAACATTCGTCTGCAGTCGCCCCGGTGGAACCACGCCTCACCACCTTCTTTTCGTACACCACCGCCCTATGATGGTCTTCGATATTTGGGTGTCTCATATCCCAAAGACCGCATCCACCATGCCACACAAGCTTGCACCCCGCTCCGCCCCATGCATCTTACTTGGCTACCCTTCCAACACCAAAGGTTACCGTGCTATAATCCTGTCACTCATCGTGTGTACACCTCGAGGCACGGTACTTGCCGCCGAGACGGTGTTTTTTTTTCAGTTCCTCCGTCATGCTCCTTGGCTCGGACCCAGGCCTCCTCCCACAGCGCGCGCTGGCGGCACCCCTGCCGCCACTGGCCCGGCTCCTTCGCGCGCCTCCCGGTTCTCGACTCCCTCACTCAAGGTTGAGTCCCACTGGCCCCGCCCTCGCCGAGGTCGAGCTCATGGGCACCCCCCCGCCACCCCGCGACGGGCTTGACCTCGACCTTGCCCGTCGCCTCCTCCATGGCCGGCTCGGCTGGCACTGTCATGCTCCCGACGCCATGTTTCGCTTCGACGCGCACTGGCGCCCTGTTGAGGTCAAGGCGCCCTGGCGCTGGGCGCCCATAGGCTGTGGCCCCGACGCCGCCTTGTGGTCCGCGCCGCGACACCTGCCGCCCTCGCCGGCCCGGTCACCCGTGCCCGTGCAGGAGTGCATCGGCTAAGCACACGCTACTCCTCTGACGAGTATGCGTGCGCTGCCTCGACATCGACGCCATCACCCATCCCCACCTCCGCTCGTGCCGCCCTTCGGGATCCCCATTGGCTGGCTGCGATGCAGGAGGAGTTTGACGCCCTGAAGCGCAATCGCACGTGGCAGCTTGTTCCGCGACCCCCTCGTGCCAACATCATCTCTGGCAAGTGGGTGTTTCGCCACAAGACTCGCCCGGACGGTTCTCTCGAGCGCTACAAGGCTCGATGGGTGGTTCGTGGCTTTCGGCAACGCGCGGGCGTGGACTTCACCGACACCTTCGCCCGGACAGAAACCGGCACGATCCGCGCCGTCCTTTAGTGGTTGTCTCGCCTCGACCAGGCATCGCTTGGACGCTTCAACGCCTTCTTGCACGGTCATCTCGCCGAAAGGTGTGTTCTGTGAGCAGCCTATTGGTTTCGTCGACGCCGAGCACCCCGACTTCGTGGTGCTTGCTCTCCCGCCTCTCTACGGGTTGAAGCAGCGCCTAGGGCTTGGTACCAGCGATCGCAGCCTTCCCGCAGATCTCTGGCTTTCGGTCCACTCGCCCGATGCCTCACTCTTTGTGTATCATCGTGAGCCGACATCGCATATCTGCTGCTTCACGTTGGCGACATCATCCTCACGGCGTCCGCCCCGATCTCCTTCTTGGCCGATCGCTCGCGTCTCGTGATGAGTTCGCCTCAAGGACTTGGGGCCCTCGCACTACTTTCTTGGCATCGAGGTGATCCGCCGGGCCGACAGCTTTTTTCTGATCGCCAGGCACGCCCACGAGCTCCTTGAGCGTGCAAGATGCTTAATTGCAAGCGGCGCCCACCCGTCGACACCACGGCGAAGGTCTCCGCCTCGAGGGTCTTCGCGTCCGATGGAGCGCTTTATCGCCTATCGCTGGTGCTTTACAAGATTTGACGCCGACTTCGCCCGACCTGCAAGACGCTGTTCAGCAGTGTGCCTCCATATGCACGCCCCACGTGACTCTCACTGGACTTTGGTGAAGCGATTCTCCGTTACATACGCTGCACCATGTCCTGGGACTCACTCGACGGCCTCAGCCTCCACCGACCTTGTGGCCTACTCGGATGTCGACCGGGCTGGCTGCCTCGACACGCGACGCCCACGCCGAGCATCTGCGTCTACCTTGGCCCTCGTTGATCTCTTGGTCATCGGCGGCAGCCCACGGTCTCCCGCTCCAAATACCGAGGCAGAGTACCGCGCCGTGGCTAATGTCGTGGCCGAGTGCTCTTGGATACGTCACCTGCTCCAGAGTTGCTTTGTGATGTTCACAAGGCACTCTTGTTCATCGCGACAACGCCGCCGCTGGTCTACCTCTCCGCCAACCCGTGCACCATCGACGAACGAAGCATATTGAGCTTGATATTCATTTCGCGCGAAAGCAGGTTGCCCTTGGCCGTGTTCGGTTCTCCACGCGCCGACGACGCAACAGCTTTGTTGATGTGATGACTAAGGGATTGCCTACTCCCGCCTTCAAGAGTTTCGTCCATCTCGGTTCCAAATGACGCTCGATTGCGGGTGGGTGTTGAGTATATATTTTGTATTGCACGTGTATTGGAGTTGTGGCCCACCTCCTAGTCTTGTATAGTTGAGGTAGAGGTCTTTCCTTGTATTATATATGCGTGCACCAGCACCCCAATCAATATATCGTATTGCAAATTATCTGTCTACATATGCCAACGGCGTATGGACACATAACAAGTTGACCATGTTGCCATTTGGTTAATTAACTGAATACACAATGGATTATATATGCACCACGTTATGCTTACGGCTCCCATGCATGCGACAAAATGGAGAGAAGGATGTCCAACAAAAATGAAGCTTTATTGACTACTTGATCCTTGCAAGAAGAACTAGTAGTATTGCGGGTATTACTTTTCCTGCGGCTGCGGGAAACAAGTACTGGGTACCATGAATCAGTGATGCAGCATATGGACATGGGCATAGTGGGATGTTGGGTTGCATATCAGTCCGTTCGACGAGGAACTCAGTTCGGAACCAGAAGCAGGGGATTTGACAGTGAAGCGCACGCAGGAGGAGGGATCCGCGTGCTGATTTGGTCAGAGCCCAAGGATGGAGTCAGCAAATGTGTGCCACACGCCTTTACGGATTTATAATATTCAAAGTCAAGTAAACCCCCTCTCTGCTCGCTCGCTGTCAGCAGAAACAACTTCTTCTTCTTATTCTTCTTATTCTTCTTCTTCTTCTTGGGCTGTGCCTGCGTGCCTCCATCACTGCTTGAGGCCGGAGGACTGCAGATAAATCTGTGAGTGCTAGTAGTACTCTACGAAACTGCATAGTAGGTGCGAAGCAAAATTCAAACTCCTCCGGGTGGTGATCTTTGTTGCCGTAACGATCGCGTACGGATGCAACCGCGGACAATTCCTTTATCATCATTTGCTTGACTCTTGGCGCCCCTCCCTGTTTGCTAGCAACCGTCGTATATATTGTTCCATGCGCTTGTTCTCTTGCGTTTTTTGGACCGGGGTGGGTGTGGATGGATATTCAAACGCCAAGTCTTTCAGATATGTACTTGCACCAAGTATAGGAATCCTCGTCACCCCTTTTTTTCTTTGTGAAAGCCACATGCATGCATGTATCGGTTAGAAGTATTTTTCTCGCGGGCGTACATGATAGACCTAGACCAGCGCAACAACAGAATCAGAAAGAGAGATATTTCGGACCAAGCATAATTAGCTGACAGTGCATATCGAACAAAGAGAGGAGCCCCTTGTCTGAATACATTGGTGCCGCCTTGTGAAGTTCTTTTTTTCTTTTATTGTGGGGGAAGTTGTGAACAGCTTGAATGAGCGCCTGCCAGTTGCCGCATCATTCACACGAAATTCCCGAAGAATCCGGCTCTCTTTTCTAGCTAGTCTCCGTCGCATGGCATGACCTGCTACTGCTAGCTAATCCAAATATATGTATTCTACCACATGTCCACATGTATAGTAAGAATCACCCTGATAATACAGAGGAATCAGTTGGATGATTTGGCCAGTTAGTTAGTGAAGTGTATTCTTTTCACGATCAATACTTAAGTGGGCATGCCGGTCGCATCATCACATGTACTCCCTTCGTTCCTAAATATTTGTCATTTTAGAGATTTCAACAAATGACTACATACGAAACAAAATGAGTGAGTATACACTCTAAAATATGTCTATATATATTCCGTATGTGGTAGTTCATTTGAAATCTCTAAAAGGACAAATATTTAGAAACAGAGGGAATAGTTGCTAGCTTGTATTGCATGATTGACCGGTCCACCTGCCAGGTTTATGGGTTGTCAAACAGCTATACATATCTGGGGTCAACTTTGTTAGTAATGACGTATATTATCTTGTTTATGGAGCACACAAATTAAGTATTCCCCGATCATCTTTTTTATTTTCGTTGGATTAATTAAATACTCCCTTCGTTTGGAATTACTTGTCTTGAAAATAGATGTATCTAGAACTAAAATACGTCCAGATACATCCATTTCTGTGACAAGTAATTCCAAACGGAGGGGGTATATCACTTGGCACATGGAATGGCGAGGAAACTAGAGTCTTAGGGAAATATACCAGGCAACTCATAATAGCACAACTGTTGTAATAAACATAAGAGACGACATGTACAAAACGTATAGAGTTCGACAGTGTATACATCAATTATAGCATTGGCGTGATATTCACTAATTTTTATTTTGAGGATCGCCTAATACCTCCTCATCAGTAGATATATTTGTAGAATTCATTTATGCACATGCTAGGTTACAGTTGGATTCCAAGTTGTACGATGTCGAGGCAAAGTATGAAGACGTGTCCTAATAGGACACTCGTATCTATATCTTTATATAATGTGATGATAGACATATGATGTAACTTATGTCAACATAATTACACATGCATGCAGGAGGAGGCGTGGTTTGTGCCAACGCCCAGATGGCCAGAATGCAGAGACACGCTTGTAGTCATGCCCTAGAGATTAGCCGACGTTCAAGGAACCTCGTCAATAAATCTCGATACTCGTGTAATGATTTGTCCTTGATAGATGGATATGCATCTCGGAGTATTTTAACACATGCTAATTAAGCATGGCTCTTAGATGATCACTGCATGATGCTGAGGTGACGTGCAGCCGAAAAGGCTACTTTGGCTGTGCGTTCAACCAATTTGCTTCCTCCTTTTTCTTTTTGAACCCTAGAGCTAGGTAGCTACATTTTTCCAAAATGTTTGGGTCGCAAAGTGAAAGGAATATTCTACCCTCACCGGTTGTTGGGTGTGCATGAATCTAAAGTCAGGCCCACCATAGGCGAGGAGGATGGAGAGTGACCTGTTGATCTCCCACCAGGAATCTCACTTTCTGTAGCCTCTTGCATGGATTTAGCTGAAGCAGAAAAGGTCGTACTCCCTCCGTTCCTAAATAATTGTCTTTCTTGATGAGCTGCGCATGTGGGCGACAGCGGGTGGATGGAGAGTTGACAACATTGTGTGAGGAGTTAACATAGTGTGTGGAGTTGGAGTTGGCCATGGCCTCAGTCGGCTTGTGACTGGTGGCTATGCTTGTAACACTCTTGTACATTTCTTTCACTCTTCTATAAAGCTAAGGTACGCAATTTGCATACTCTTAAAAAAATTATCTTTCTAGATATTTCAACAAGTGACTATATACGGAGTAAAATGAGAGAATCTACACTCTAAAATATGTTTACATACATCCGTATGTAGTAGCACATTTGAAATGTCTAGAAAGATAAATATTTAGGAACGGAGGGAGTAGATGGCTAGATGCTAGTAGTATGTGACATTCATTGTACTATGATAGATTCAATCTCACAAACAGGGTCACATAATGTTTAGAGAAAAGTATACTTTTCATTCCTTAATTCTTGGCGAAGTCTACATTTGGTCCCTCAACTTGAAAACCGGACAACTTGCACCCTTAACTATTGAAACCGGACAAGGTTCATCCGTGGTCGCGGTTTTGACCGGTTTTGGTGTTGTCCCACCCAGTTTTGACCGTTCCAACTCAAATTCGCATACCTTTTCCAAGTCCGCTTAATGTTTTCAAATTCAGGTACTTTTTTTCAAATACGTGAACTTTTTAAAAATTTGTGTACTTTTTCCAGATCCGCATACTTTATTCAAGTTCACATACTTTTTTCAAATCCGCGTACTTTTTTAAAGTTCATGTGGTTTTTTCAAATTAATGTAATTTTTTAAATTGACGTACTTATTCATATTCGCGTACATTTTTTTGGAAAGAGTTAATGAATTTGAAATTTTTATGCGAACTTGAAAAAGTACGCGGATTTGAATTTCTTTTACGCAAATTAGAATAAAAGTGTGGATTTGAAAAATAATGTCAACTTGTGTTCTTTTACGCAAATTAGAATAAAAGTGTGGATTTGAAAAATAATGTCAACTTGACACAAGTATATGAATATGAAACAAAGTTCACGGATTGGAAAAGGAATACGGATTTGAAAAAAAAAACATAAACTTTAAAAAGTATGCAGATTTGAAACAATTACGTGAATTTCAAAAACACCATGGATTTGAAAAAATAATACTTGGATTTGATAAAATCGCACGAACTTGAAAAAAAAAACACTAATTTGAAAAAAAGTACGCAAATTAAAAAAATCACGGATTTGAAAAAAGTACACAAATTTTGAAATAGTTCATGGATTTGAAAAAGGTATATATGTTTATTTTTGAAAAACTTGCGCGATCTTGAAAAAACTAAGTGGATTTGAGAAGAGTATGTTAATTTCAAAAACTTCAAAGATTTGTAAAAATTGCGATAATTTGAGTCAGCACCGATCAAAACCAGGGTCAGTCAGCACCAATACGGGTCAAAATCAAGACCAAGGACGAACCTTGTCCGGTTTCATTAGTTGGGGGTGCAAGTTGTCCGGTTTCGAAATTGAGGGACCAAATCTAAACTTCACCGAGAGTTGAGGGACGAATAGTATACTTTTCTCTAATGTTTAATACTCCTTCCGTTTCAAGATAAGTGCCTTAACTTTGTACTAACTTTAGTACAAAATTTTACTAAGTTTGAGGCACTTATTCTGGGACAGAGGAAGTAGTACCCTGCATAATCAGCTGCAAAGTTCACTACTACAATAGTTTAAACCATTTGGACACGGTATAGCTAAGAGAGATAGGCTACAGTATAATTACAATTGAATTCCACTTTTTCCCTTATTGTAATGTTTTTTTCTTTTGTAAACTCTTCCAATCGATTCGTAAATTGTCGTCGCAATATATCCGTGGATTGCAAACCGTCGAAGGATTTGCTTTATGACCAAATTCCTAACGTTTTAGTCAGCAGCGGATCCAGTAGGGTGTAGGGTGGGGCTAGGCCCTCCCTAAGATCTTGGCCCAACCCATATATCTGCTGAATAAATGGATTTTTTTTAAAAAAGGCCCAACCCAACTTCACCTCATCCCCACCCTAGCATTTTGGGCTGGATCCGCCGCTGGTTTTAGTTCCTCCTCCAAAAGAGACTCCAGGTTCTCCTCCTCCTCCTCCTCCTATCTGCACCACCATGTCTCTGAAGGCCTTTGAGCCACGGAGGTGTGGAGAACCTCTCCCCTCCCCCCGCGCCGGCGGGACGGTCCCAACTCTCAATTTTGTTAGGTTTAGCGTCTTGGTTGGGGCTTGGCGGCATCGATGTCCCTTGGTAGGAATAATGTCTCTCACATTCGATCCCTCATCTCGATGGTGTGTGTAGCATCATTGAAGGGCGTGTGGAGGTGTGTCTTTTTCGAATCTCACGGGATTCAGTCGGTGTTCGTCTTCGGTGGATATGTTTGGATTCGGTCTTCGTTCGCCCGTTTGAGTGTTTACAGGTCCTTTCGATCTATGACTCTCTTCATTGGCGATGTTTGCTGCTATGGTGCGCTTGTCATGTGGGGCCTTATGACGATGACTCTCTGAATATCATATCGTCATCTTGCTTATTGTAATGCTCTGTTTTCTTGTAACTTGATACTTTGAGATGCATGTTATATGGCGGTCTTACAATGGAGTATTAGTTGTCGATGCAGATGGACAATGGTCTACACATCACAGATGTAATGCATATATAAGATTATACCATGAATGATCATAGTCCTAAATATAAACATTGCAATTTAATCGCTGCCCAACTATGATTTCTTTACCACACTACTTTGTTATGCTTATGAGAGATGCCACTAGTGAACATATGGTCCCCTAGGCCTATTCTCCATTATCGAAATCTTCATTACAATTACTATTCTTTGTTGTACTGTTTTATCTTTTTCATCAACTATCGTTATCCTGTGCAATTTAACCTTCTAACTGTTGGGGACCGCAGTATTTCAAAAAAATTTACCTATGATCACGCAAGATCTATCTATGTGATGCATAGCAATGAGCGGGAGAGTGTGTCCACGTACCCTCGTAGACCAAAAGCGGAAGCGTTAAGTAACACGGTTGATGTAGTCGAACGTCTTTGGATCCAACCGATCAAGTACCGAACGCACGACACCTTCGCGATCTGCACACATTCAGCTCGGTGACGTCCCTCGAACTCTTGATCCAGCTGAGGCCGAGGGAGAGTTTCGTCAGCATGACGGTGTGATGACGGTGATGATGAAGTTACCGATGCAGGGCTTCGCCTAAGCACTACAATGATATGACCGAGGTGGAAAATATGTGGAGGGGGGCACCGCACACGGCTAAACAATCAACTTGTGTGTCTATGGGGTGCCTGATGAAGACATGTACCTAGGGTAGGGTCACAGGCCTGACCTAGATACCCTCCCCAAAGACATCACTTTATCACCAGAAGCATGCGAAGAAGAATCATCTTTCAATCGACCACGAAGCGTTCCACTCGACAGACTTGAAGTCACTCGACCATGAAGACTACCACTCGACCGCCAGAAGATATAAGGCCACTCCGCATTGCAACGGTCGGTCATTATGTAGCTTTAATGGTCATTATGACACTTTATTCTTAGCGTTACCAGTAACGCCCTGTCTTAATGTACTTTAAACCCCAGAATCGAGGGCGGAGGGTCCGCGAACTCTATATAAGCCACCTCCTCCTCAAAGGACAAGGGTTCGCACTTCAGAACTCACACGCATATAATCCAACGACCGCCTCCGGGCTCCGAGACGTAGGGCTGTTACTTCCTCCGAGAAGGGCCTGAACTCGTAAAAATCGCGTGTACAACTCCTCCATAGCTAGGATCTTGCCTCTACATCCCTACCCCCCATTCTACTGTTAGACTTAGAACCACGACAGTTGGCGCCCACCGTGGGGCAGGTGTCTTAGCGACTTGTTGGCGAAGTTGCAATTTTTTCGATCCCCATCAACATGGTTTCAGGTGGAGGTTTGGCCGAGGGCCGTGAGATCCGTCTCGGCGCGCTCGTATTCGTCGCCGATGAATCCGCTTGGCTCCAAGAAGCTCCACTCGACGTCGAGGCGCTCCCCGTCCGCGGGGCAACGCACTTTCACGCGTGCGTCCGCGTCATCCTCCTACGGCAGCCGTCGACTCAGTATCAGTCGGTTCCTGTGGCATCCTCCCTCCCTGTTGCCCGCTGGCGCAAGCATTCCGGTCGATCGAGGCTTCAGCGGTGGGTGAGGCACGCGGTGGCTCGCCAGTCAGCCACCCCCCAAGTCGCGACAATCGAGCCCGACGAAACTCTCTACGGCCTGTTCGACTGGCTCCGCAGAGACTGCATCCGAGTGCGACAGTAGTGACCCCGCGGCGGAAGTCCTGATGGTCAATGGGCCCCGCAGTCCACCTGGCTTGCCTCGCGTCGACGGTGGCGATGGCGGAGGTGATCCTTCGCGTGTCCACGAGGAGTACCTCCCCGGGGCCCTCTCTTCGCAGCAGAGGGAAGAACTTCGCCGCCGGAACATGGATGCACTTCACACTCCTATCGTTGGAGAAACCCCCGAGGCTCGAGCCTTGGAGGAGGTACGCGTGGCCAACTTGGCTGAGCGCATCGACTGGAGAACCTCCAGCACGCACTCGACGAGCATGCTCGGCAGCGGATTCCTGAGTCCAGTCGACGACAACTCTTTTTGCCTCCAACTCAGGTATATCGAACTCCGATTCAGAACCTAACAGCTGGAGCCCGAATAGCAGAGTCAATTCAGCCTTCCCAGTCAGAAGCTGGCAGAGGTTTGATGCAGATCAGGGCTTTACTCCGAGCAGCGGGAGAACAAAATACAGCTGTGTCACATTCATGGAATAGGATCCATAGCAGATCCGTTGTTGCAGATACAGTCCAGTCAGCTTACAGCCCAAGATCGCCCCCGAGGCATGAGGAACGTGGAGACCGGCGAGATCAGTACAGAAACCATGAGCAATATGGTCACCGACTCAAGCACGATGAACATCGTCGAGTGCCCACTCCTCCCTCGGCAACACGATGACAGACGCCCTCATAGTGGTGGGCGAAAGATTCCAGTCGACCCTAGGGAACCGGGCTTTGATGCGAGATCTATTCTCGTTCAGGGTCTGGTCAACAGAAACAGAGCTCACAGAGAAGGCCATGATAGATATTTCCCGACCAGCAACAGAGTGCATGTCTCAGGTCCAGAGTGCTTCACAGAGCCATCAGGGACGCGGTGATTCCTCCCAACTTCAGGTTGGCGACTGGAGTCAGTAAGTTCACTGGTGAGTCCAAGCCTGACACTTGGCTTGAGGACTACCGAGTGGTTGTGCAGATTGGTGGAGGCAATGATGAGGTGGCCATGAAGCACCTTCCTCTGATGTTGGAGGGCTCGGCCAGAGCATGGTTGAATCAGTTAGCACCCGACAGTATTATAGGTGGGAAGAACTTGCCCGAGTGTTTGTCAGAACATTCGAAGGAACATGCAAATGGCCAGCAGGGCTAACAGAGCTCCAATCTTGTGTGCAGAAGCCAAATGAAACTTTGAGGGATTATATCCAGAGATGGATCACGTTGCACCACACGGTGGAGAATGTGTCTGATCACCAAGCAGTTTGTGCCTTCAAGGAAGGTGTCAAATATCGAGAGTTGAATCTGAAGTTCGGTCGGACCGGAGATATGTCTCTGAGTCGAATGATGGAGATTGCCACCAAGTATGCCAATGGTGAAGAGGAGGATCGGCTCCGGAGTGGCAAACACAAAACAATACCATTTAAACCGAAGGAGGAAACTCCAATCAAAGCGAAGAGCAAAGCCGAGCCACTGCTCCTAGAGAAACCTTAGCCGTGACTCGTGGAAAGTTCAAGGGAAGCCCAAAGGACCGTGGAACCCCAAGAAAATAAAAGATCAAGACGGAAATGATGTATTGGATTTGCCATGCCACATTCACACCAAGAAAGATGAAGAGGGTAATCTCATTTACCCGAAGCATACCACTCGGCAGTGTCGGCTCCTAATCCAGCAGTTCCGAGAGAAACAACCCAAATAAAAGGAAAAAGAGTCGGACAAAGTTGAGGACAAAGAAGAAAGTGATGATGGTTACCCCCACGTCAATTCCACTCTGATGACTTTTGCTGATGTTGAGAGCAAAAGTCGACTGAAAGTCATCAACAGAGAAGTAAACATGGTCGCTCCGGCGACGCCCAGTTATTTGAAATGGTCTCAGACTGCCATTACGTTCGACCAATCTGATCACCCAACACACATAGCCACCCCTGGGAGGCAAGCGTTGGTGGTCGATCCAGTCGTCGAAGGCACTCGGTTGACTAAGGTTTTGATGGATGGTGGCAATGGCCTGAATATACTGTATGTGGAAACGTTGAAAGGAATGGGCATTCCGATGTCCAGACTCAGTGAAAGCAATATGAGTTTTCATGGAGTTATTCCTGGCAAGAAGGCTGAGTCACTCGGCTAGATCACCCTTGATGTAGTTTTCGGTGATTCCAAGAATTACCGCAAAGAAAAGTTGACATTTGAAGTTGTGGATTTCCAGAGTGCTTATCATGCTATTCTGGGCAGGCCAGCTTATGCACATTTTATGGCTCGACCATGTTACGTGTACCTCAAATTGAAGATGCCTGGTCCTAAAGGAGTGATCACTATCACTGGCAATCGAAAGAAGGCAGAAGAGTGCTTCCAGAAGGGCTCAAAGATCACCGATGCACAAATGTCAGTAGTGGAATTGCATGAGTATCAAAAAATGCAGATTCGAGTGATTTGTTGCGAGCTAAGAAGCCTGCCATAGATTCAGCATTTCAGTCATCTGGTGAAACGAAGCCGATTCATATTCACCCGACCGATCCCAATGCTGCTCCGACTCACATTTCAACAACACTCGATTCCAAATAGGAAGAAGCGCTCATCCAGTTCCTCCGTGTGAACTGGGGCATCTTTGCATGGAAACCTTCTGACATGCCGGGTGTTCCCAGGGGGCTGGCTGAGCATCGTTTGCGAGTCGACCCAAAATTGAAACCAGTCAAAGAACATCTTCGACGGTCCGCCATACAGAAGAGAAAGGCAATCAGTGAAGAAGTGGCTCGGCTTCTAGCAGCTGAGTTTATCCGAGAGATATACCACTCCGAGTGGCTGGCTAATGTTGTCATGGTCCCTAAGAAGGACGACTCACTTCGCATGTGCATTGACTTCAAGCACAGCAATCGGGCCTGCCCGAAAGATCACTTTCCTCTCCCTCGCATCGACCAAATAGTCGACTCGACTGCAGGGTGTGAGCGTTTGTCCTTTTTGGACGCTTATTTGGGATATCATCAGATCCGTCTGTATGGACCCGACGAGATAAAAACATCTTTCATCACCCCATTTGGGTGCTTCTGTTATGTCACTATGCCATTTGGCTTGAAGAACGCTGGAGCCACATTCATGTGGATGATTCAGAAGTGTTTACTCACTCAAATCAGTCGGAATGTGGAAGCGTACATGGATGACATTGTGGTCAAGTCATGTAAAGGTTCCTACCTACTGGCTGACCTTGCTGAAACCTTTGCCAACCTCAGAAGGTATGATATCAAGCTTAATCCATCAAAGTGCACATTCGGAGTTCCGGCCGGAAAATTACTCGGTTTTCTCGTTTCCGAACGAGGGATCGACGCTAACCCAGAGAAACTGGGTGCCATACTCCGGATGAAACGCCATGTGCGTGTGCATGATGTCCAGAAGCTTACTGGTTGTTTGGCCGCCCTAAGTCGATTCATTTCTCGACTCGGCGAAAAGGCACTGCCTCTCTACCGACTGATGAAGAAGTCAGATAAGTTCGAGTGGACTCCAGAAGCTGATGCAGCATTTGCAGAGCTAAAAGCCCTGCTTTCCACCCAGCCGGTGCTTGCTGCCCCAATCAGCAAAGAGCCTTTACTGCTTTACATTGCAGCCATCGGACAAGTCACAAGACAAAGTACTCACGGTCGAGCGGAAGAAGAAGGAAAAGCCTATAAAGTTCAGGCGCGCCCAGTATATTATGTTTGCAAGTTTTGACTCCATCAAAGCAAAGATATCCACATTATCAGAAGCTTCTTTATGGGATTTATATGACCACGAAGAAGGTTGCACATTACTTCTCTGACCAGTCCATTACAGTCGTCAGCGACGCTCCACTGTCAGAGATTCTGAACAACAGAGATGCAACTGGTCGAGTGGCAAAGTGGGCGATTGAACTCCTTCCCTTGGATATCAAGTTTGAGGCAAAGAAATCTATCAAGTCCCAAGCAATAGCAGATTTCCTCGCCGAGTGGATCGAACGGCAACTGCCGACTCAAATTCACTCAGAACACTGGACCATGTTCTTTGATGGTTCCAAGATGCTGAATGGTTCCTGGCCGGGTGGTACTTGGTATCCCCGAGGAGACAAGCTCAGATATGTCCTCCAGATTCAATTTGATTCCTCCAATAACGAAGCAGAATATGAAGCACTCTTGTATGGGTTACGTATGACCATTTCACTCGGCGTCCGTCGCCTCATGGTCTATGGCGACTCAGATTTGGTAGTCAATCAAGTGATGAAGGAGTGGGACGTCAGAAGCCCAGCCATGACTGGTTACTGCAATGCGGTGAGGAAATTGGAAAAGAAGTTTGAGGGGTTGGAGCTTCATCATATACCCCGACTGAAAAATCAAGCAGCCGATGGTTTGGCAAAGATAGGTTCCAAGAGAGAAGCCATTCCCAGCAATGTGTTTTTGGAACACATTCACGCACCGTCAGTTCAAGAAGATCCTTTCACCGAAGAGCCCCCGCAGCCTAAGAGTGCCACAGATCCGACTGAAGTCGAAGTCCCAGCCGTGGTCGACCTGATCATGGAGGTTTTGGTCATCATTCCCGACTGGACAGTGCCATACATTGCGTATATCCTTAGGAAGGAACTCCCAGAGGATGAAGAAGAGGCTCGATAGATCGTCCGTCGATCCAAAGCCTTTACTGTGATAAGAGGATAACTGTTCAAGGAAAGCATAACCAGAGTCAGCCAGAAATGCATAACACCAGAAGAAGGTCGAGTGATCCTCAACGACATCCACTCGGGGACCTATGGTCACCATGCGTCCTCTCGGACCATTGTGGATAAAGCATACCGAGCTGGGTTTTACTGGCCACGAGCAAATGAAATGGCGAAAGATTTAGTCGACAAATGTGAAGGCTGCCAGTTTTACTCCAATATGTCTCACAAGCCCGCGTCAGCCCTGAAGACCATTCCACTCGTCTGGCCCTTTGCTGTTTGGGGATTTGATATGGTTGGACCGCTGAGAACTGGTAGGAGCGGCTTCACTCATGTGCTTGTAGCAGTCGACAAGTTTACCAAATGGATTGAAGCCAAGCCTATCAAGAATCTTGAAGCCAGCACTGCCGTCAGTTTCATCAGAGAGTTGACATTCAGATACGGGGTGCCGCACAGCATCACCACTGACAATGGATCGAACTTCGATTCTGATGAGTTCAGAGCCTTCTGCGCTTCTCAAGGTACACAAGTCGACTATGCTTCAGTCGCTCACCCCCAGTCGAATGGACAAGTAGAAAGAGCAAATGGCTTAATTCTCAAAGGACTGAAACCCCGACTGATGCGTGATCTCAAGCACGCAGCAGGCGCCTGGGTCGATGAACTTCCATCAGTTCTTTAGGGATTGAGGACAACTCCCAATCGGTCGACTAGCCGAACTCCATTCTTTTTGGTCTATGGAGCTGAAGCTGTTCTACCAAGTGACCTGCTTCACAATGCACCCCGAGTCGAGCTCTTCTCTGAAGATGAAGCAGAACAGGCCCGGCAGGACGCAGTTGACCTCCTAGAGGAGGAATGAGAAATGGCCTTGATCTGGTCGACCATTTATCAACAAGACTTGCGTCGATTCCACGCCAGAAACGTGAGGGGTCGAGATTTCCAAGAGGGAGACTTGGTTTTTCGAGTGGATCAGCATAATCCACACAAGCTCGCTCCCGCTTGAGAAGGTCCCTTCATAGTCACTAGAGTTCTCCACAACGGAGCATACCATCTTTACAATGTCGAGCATCAGAAAGACGAGCCATGGGCTTGGAACGCGGAGCTGCTCTGCCCCTTTTATACTTAAGTACTCATTCAGATGAGATGTAATAAGAAATACCTTTGTAGTTTGTTTATCAAAGACAAGAGCTTTATAGTCTTCCTAAACGATTGATGTTGCTTTTGTTTGTATCTGAAATCCCCCAGTGGGTGACTTAGTCGCGAATCCGTTCGCCTAAGTTTAAGAAATCCTACCGAGTGGTGAGCAAGCCTCTCACTCGGGGGCTTAGCAGCAGTCCAGTACTTGCCTAAGTTTAAAAAATCCTACCGAGTGGTGAGCAACCCTCCCACTCGGGGCTTAGCTGATCCAAGACGCCTAAGTTTAAGAAATCCTACAAGTGGTGAGCAAGCCTCCCACTCTGGGGCTTAGCTGCAGTCGATGACTACGCCTAAGTTTAAAAATCCTACCGAGTGGTGAGCAACCCTCCCACTCGGGGGCTTAGCTGCAGTCCAGTACTCGCCTAAGTTTAAAAATCCTACCGAGTGGTGAGCAATCCTCCCACTCGGGGCTTAGCTGCAGTCCAATGCTACGCCTAAGTTTAAAAATCCTACCGAGTGGTGAGCAATCCGGGGCTTAGCTGCAGTCCAAGACTCGCCTAAGTTTAAAAAATCCCTCTGAGTGGTGAGCAACCTCCCACTGGGGCTTAGCTGCAGTCCAAGATTTGCCTAAGTTTTAAAATCCCACCGAGTGGTGAGCAATCCTCCCACTCGGGGCTTAGCTGCAGTCCAAGATACTCGCCCAAGTTTAAAAATCCCACCGAGTGGTGAGCAATCCTCCCACCCGGGGCTTAGCTGCAGTCCAAGACTAGCCTAAGTTTAAAAATCCCACCGAGTGGTGAGCAACCCTCCCACTCGGGGGCTTAGCTGCAGTCCAAGCTAGCCTAAGTTTAAAAATCCCATCGAGTGGTGAGAATCCTCCCACTCGGGGCTTAGCTGCAGTCCAAGACTCGCCTAAGTTTAAAAATCCCACCGAGTGGTGAGAAATCCTCCCACTCGGGGCTTAGCTGCAGTCCAGTACTCGCCTAAGTTTAAAAAATCCTACCGAGTGGTGAGCAATCCTCCCCCTCGGGGGCTTAGCTGCAGTCCAGTACTCGCCTAAGTGTGAAAAAACCTACCGAGTGGTGAGCAACCCTTCCACTCGGAGGCTTAGCTGCAGTCTTGTACTCGCCTAAGTTTGAAACACATCCCTATCTGCAAGGACGATGAGGTGCAGGTCGACTGCAACCTTCTCCTTCGGAGCTACGCCACAAATACAATGTGCGCTCCATCCCTATCCGCAAGGACGACGAGGTACAGGTCGACTGTGACCTTCTCCTCAGGAGCTACGCCACAAATACAACATGCGCTCCATCGCTATCTGCAAGGCCGACGAGGCGCAGATTGACTGTAACCTTCTCCTTTGGAGCTGCGCCACAAGTACAACATGCACTCCACCCCTGTCCGCAAGGACGACGAGGCACAGGTCGATTGAAGTCTCCACTTCAGGGCTGCATCTCAAACACAAAGGTCATTCCAAATGAAGAACAAATTCCAAAAGCAATCGCAAGCATATCCTGAGATAAATCAAGTTCAGATGAACCCTAAAGGTTCAAGACCACGGATCAAAGTACTCGAACATTCAGCCTGAAGGAGTTTAGCGATTACAAACATCACTCAGCATCCCGAGGCAAATTTAAGGTGGAACATAAAAGTTTGTTCACTCCGCAGGAGGAGGGCTGACAGGCTCGACGAATTCGTCCAGGTCAATGCCGTCGGCAATCCGAGTGGCGGCAGCAATGAAAGTCTCCATAAAGGATTGGAAATCATGCTTCTTGGTATTGGCAACCTTGATCGCTGCCATCTTCTCTTCCCGAGCTTCCTTGCAATGGACGCGAACCAAAGACAGAGCCACATCAGCACCGCACCGGGCAGAAGACTTCTTCCACTCCTGCACTCGACCGGGGATCTCGTTAAGTCGAGTCATCAGAGACTCTAGGTCATTCTGGAGCATTGCCCTTGGCCAGAGTGCTGTGTCGATCCGCGACATTGCGACCTTCAGTCGAGCAAGGTAGTCAACAACACCGTCGATGCGGGATTTCAGTCGGATCACATTCATGGCAACTTCATCTTTCACGGGGGAGTTGATGGGGTCCAAGCTTGGTTCAATTCGCCCGGTCTCCTCCTCGAAGTCCCGACAAAACTCTGCATGCACAATCCGAGGGTGAGTCAATAGTTGTATGCCGAGTCGACGAGGACAAACCAGTCGGAACAAAGAATATACCTTCAGGCTTGACGAACAACTTCTTAGCAAGGCTCCTGAGATAAGTCTCCAGATCGTTCCTCCTGCGGGCAATACCTTCCATCTTCTCATTCAGATTGACCTTGTCCTTCTTCAAGCGAGTTACTTCCTTATTGGATTCGTCCAGAGCAGATTTTATCTTGGCGTTTTCTTCCTCCAATTTGCCGACTGAAGCCAGCTTTTGTTCAGCCAGAGCGGTTTTCTCATCAGCCTTTTTCTGCGTGGCAGCCAGATCTTGATCCTTTTTCGCCAGAGCCTGGTTCAGTTTCTCTGAAAGAAATAATGCTTGATTCAGAAGAAGCAGAATGAAATCCAGATCAAAGACAAACCAGTCGACAAGTCTTTCTTACAAGTGGCGTCATCCTTGGCTTTCTGCAGTTCTGTCTTGGCCAACTCCAGATCGAGGTTGAGTTGAATCTGCTGTTTCTCCAGGTCAGCAAAGCGAGCTCCAAGATCACAAGATTTCTGCAACCAAAGTACAGGTCAGTCGACTGGGGAAAAGATTGGTTATTTCAGAGAGGTAAAAGGATAGAGCCAACAAAATTTAAGACTACTGCCGAATCAAACATCCAACAGTAGTCTTGGGGACTACACCTAGTGGGTGCACTTAGCGTGCCCCCACTGGTTCAGTTTACACTCGACAAGGCCTTTCCAGCGTGAGTGCAAAAAAAAGAGAGACAACAACAAACAGAGTATTCAGTCCATAGTCGACTGCCAGCAGTCGACCACGGTCTCGGGGACTACACCCAGTGGGTGCACTCAGCGTGCCCCCACTGGTTCAAAATTCCACTCGACATGGCCCGACCAGACCGAGTGAAGAAATTCAAAATCTAAGACTACGATCGACTGCCCGCAGTCCATCATAGTCTCGGGGACTACACCCAGTGGGTGCACTCAGCGTGCCCCCACTAGTCAAAAAATTCAATCGACGACAACATCGAATTCAGCTCAAAGTACGAATTTGCTCAGTGACAAATCGAAACACCCAGTGGGTGTACAGAAGCAAGGATCCTTGGAAAAAGAGTTTTCAGGTACCATAACCTAAAGAGAACAAGCCCAGAGAGTCAGTCGACAATCTGCTAACCTGAATGTTGCTCTGGAGAGCGGAGCTGGCATCATAAGCAGCCTGGCTGGCATCCCGCACCATCTTCATCTTCTCCATCATAATGCCCGCCTGGCGTATAGCTTCTTTGGCAGCACCAACTTCGTCCTCTGGGACGTGATGTGTAGCAAAAACTGAAGGTGGATCGGCAGGAGCATGCGCAGCTGACGCAGAAGGTCGAGCACTCGACAGCGGTATGGTGAAGGAGGCAGAAGTCCGATTGGCATCGCCGGCGTCCTGAACTACCGGTTCCGCCACCGGCGTCGACTGAAGCGTCTTGCCAGCGGAGGTTTTCCTGTTTCTTCTCCCCAAGGGCCTCTATGGCTCGTCCTCATCATTGTCGGGGAGGTCAATGACATTGGGAGCTGTAAAAAGATCAGTCACCAAAATTTCATCGCCCGATTGGATAAATCACAGTTCAGTCGACAAAGGGAAGACAAAATAATGAAGATTGTACCCAGAGTGGAGGTGACCGCGTCTTCCATTTCCTCATCCTCGTTTTTATAAGCTGAAGTCCCAGAGGTAGCGGCACTGCCAGTTTCAAGATTCATTCGGTCAAACCAAAGGAAAGATAAACAGCACAGAGCGTCGAGTAAAAGCGAAAGAAAAACACCCACGTAGAAGCAACGGAATGTCAATCTTGATTTTTGGCAGCGCCTTCCGAGTCTTCTGCACTACAACCTTGGACTACTTTGGGGCCTTCTCAGTTGGTGCCAGAGAGGATGTCCGAGGACGCTTTGACGACTGCCCAGTCTGAACGATCGCCTTGTCATGGGCGCTCGCCGGATCTTGAGCAAGCTTGGATCGTCTTTCCCTGCGGGGAGGGGAGTCGACCTCTCCTTCGTCACTCGGGTCGTCGCTCTCCTCATCCCCCTCACCGTCAGAATGCCACTCGCCACTTTCACCTACGCTTGCTTCCCCCTCCGGATCTTGCTCCTGATCTCCGTTGGGCATCGAGTACATTTCGGTAAGAGCCTGGAAGAAAACAAGGAGGACAAAGTCAGTCGGTGAATCATAAACAACTGTACGATTAAATCAAGATTACAGTCGGTAATTCAGAATTGGACCTTGTCTGGTTCGTAAGATTGGACGAGCGGAGGAATTCTCCTGGCTCCCCTGGGGTTATCTTTGTTTCTAGTGATACTCATCAGCCACCCCTCCAACGTGGTTTCGTCGACCTCCTCTGGATGGGTCCGAGTGGTGTCATCAGTGCCCGAGTACATCCACATCGGATGGTCACGAGCTTGAAGCAGTTGGATGCGTCGCCGGAGGAAGACCTCCAGCAAATCCATACCAGTCACCCCATCACGAACAAGTTGAACAACTCGATCGACCAACACCTTGACTTGTGCCTTCTCCTCCGGGATCACCTTCAAAGTGGAGGGCTTCCCCACTCGGGCCATGGAAAAAGGGGGAAGTCCAGTCGACTGCCCTGGAGTCGGCTAGTCTTTGCAGTAGAACCAGGCCGACTGCCATCCTCGGACCGAATCGGGAAGAGTCATGGCTGGGAAGGAACTTTTGCCCCTCAACTGAATCCCAAGACCCTCACACATCTGGATCACTTGTGTCTTCTTGTCACTCAGATTAGCCTTTTTGACCGACTGGGAGCGACATGTGAAAATGTGCTTGAAAAGGCCCCAGTGGGGTCGGCAACCCAAGAAATTTTCACACAGAGACACGAAGGCAACAAGTTACACGATGGTGTTTGGAGTAAAATGGTGGAGTTGCGCCCCAAAGAAATTCAAGAAGCCTCGAAAGAAAGGGTGGGGAGGCAAGGAAAACCCGTGGTCGATGTGAGTGGCGAGGAGAACACACTCACCCTCACGTGGTTGCGGCTCGGTCTCGTTCCCCAGGAGCCGCGTCGATTCGTGGGGGATCAGTCCTCCCTCGACCAGGTCATCAATGTCGTCCTGACGGATCGCCGGCGAATCACGATCGCCTACAGATCCAGCCAGTGGCGGGGCAGACCTCGAGGAAGATCCTCCCGGCTGGACTTCTTCCCCTTCGCCTTCGCCGTCGCCTTCTTCGCGCGCTCCAGAGCCACCGTCTTCTCTTTCCCCATCGCCGCAGATGGAGCTCGAACGGAACAACAACACTGGGGCAAGAGCAGGCGCAACGGAGAAATCTAAGAAGGAGGAAGAAGAATGAGGGCACAATGTTCAAAAACCCCGGCCCGGCGCCTTATATGAGGTTACTTCCGAGTGACTGACTTGTAGGCCCGGGCGATCTTATCAAATCCCGCAACAGTCGCGCGCGCGATACATGGCAAAAAAGGCGGCATGGAAATCGAGGCGGACCTGCCTTATCCAGCCCGATTACTGCGGCCTCCTCCGCCCCGCGCGCTTCCTGAAATTCGAATTCCGCGAGAACCGCGGACAGCAGAACAACTTGTCAGACAGAAGATCTCCTCATCATCACTCGGAGTTCTCCCAGCAAAAGTTCACTCGACAAAAACAAGAATGGATCAAGGCGACTGAAAAAGAAGTTGGCGTCACCACCTCGGTTCGTTGATCCAGGACCAGACACACCCGGAGTGCAAAAAATGAGTTGGAAGTATTTTTCAACTCCTTCCCCACTCAAACCCTGATCCATTCGGGGGCTAATGATGAAGACATGTACCTAGGGTAGGGTCACAGGCCTGACCTAGATACCCTCCCCAAAGACATCACTTTATCACCAGAAGCATGCGAAGAAGAATCATATTTCAATCGACCATGAAGCGTTCCACTCGACAGACTTGAAGTCACTCGACCATGAAGACTACCACTCGACCACCAGAAGCTCTAAGGCCACTCCGCATTGCAACGGTCGGTCATTATGTAGCTTTAATGGTCATTATGACACTTTATTCTTAGCGTTACCAGTAACGCTCTGTCTTAATGTACTTTAAACCCAGCGTGGCGAGGGCGGAGGGTGCAGCGAACTCTATATAAGCCACCCCTCCTCAGTGACAAGGGTTCGCACCCCCTGTAACTCACACGCATATAATCCAGTCGACCGCCTCCGGGCTCCGAGACGTAGGGCTGTTACTTCCTTCGAGAAGGGCCTGAACTCGTAAAACTCGCGTGTACAACTCCTCCATAGCTAGGATCTTGCCTCTACATCCCTACCCCCATTCTACTGTCAGACTTAGAACCACGACAGTGCCCCCCTCCCCGTATATAAAGGAGTGTAGGAGGAGGTGGGCCGGCCTCATAGGGCGCGCCCAAGGGGGGGGGGGATTCCTACTCCTAGTAGGAGTAGGTTTCCCCCTTCCCTAGTTGGAGTAGGAGAAGAAGGAAGAGGAGAGGAGAGAGAAACCCCCCAATTCGGATTGGGCTTGGGGGGCGCGCGCCTCGCACTTGGCCGCCTCCTCGTCTCTTCCACCATGACCCATTAAGGCCCATTAACTACCCGGGGGGTTCCAGTAACCCCCCGGTACTTCGGAAAATGCCCGAACTCCGAACTCATCTGAAACCTTTTCGGTGTCCAAACATAGCCTTCCTGAAAATGCTAGTTATCGACTAGGGGGGGGGGGTGAATAGGCGATTTTTATGAAGGTATTCAAAGCACGGGGGCTTTGAAGACAAACGATAGAAATGAACCTATTGATATGCAGCGGAAGGTAGACTACACTAGACAAGCCATAGTCAAGTAAGTAATGAAGTGAAAGCACGAAGACTAGTATAGATCAGGATGGAGGATAGTACAATAGTCATCACACAGTGAAGTCAAACAGATCAAGCAACCAGGCAATGACTTCACGAAGAAAAACTGTAAGTAAAAAAGAGGGAAGAGATAGAACCAGTTGCTCGGCGAGGACAGGGATTTGTTGGACCAGTTCCAATTGCTGTGACAACTGTACATCTGGTTAGGGAGGCGAGATTTACTTCAAAAGACCGCGTCTTCACCTTATTCCCCTTGAGCTAAGGACACTTAGTCCTCGCCCAATCACTCTGGTAAGTCTTCAAGGTAGACTTCCAAACCTTCACAGACTTCGTTCATCGGCAATCCACAATGACTCTTGGATGCTCAGAACGCGACGCCTAACCGGTTGGTGGATTCACAGTCCTCAAGTGTAACAAGTCTTGAGTCACGGACGAGAAAGACTTGATGATGCCTAACACTCCTTGGCTCGGGTGTTTTGGGCTTTGTCCTCGCAAGGATCTCTCTCTCTCAAATGCTTGGAGGTGGGTTGCTTTCAAGCGACAAAAGCCGTGCACTAACTCGAGCAGCCACCAATTTATGGTGTAGGGGTGGGCTATTTATAGCGAGGAGGCAACCCGACCTGATTTGTCCGGTGACCTGGTCACTAAAGAACCGACACGTGTCCAGCGGTCAGATTTCAAACACACGTGGCAGCTTGACTTGGGCTACAAGTAAAGCTGACTCATCCAGCTATGGATAAGATTTGCTCTCATTGTCTTCGCCCGAAGTATAGGATTTGGTTGAGCATCACTTCAGTCACCCTGACTTTGTTCACTTGGACCCCACTTAACAGTGCGGTGGTTCCTATGACTCAACAAAGAAGAAAAGGAAACTACGCAACAACTATGTCTTCGCACTCCATAGTCTTCATGCGATGTCTTCTCATGTCATAGTCTTCAATGTGAATATCTTCACATACCACCATTGTCTTCAATGTCTTCACACATTTTTAGGGGTCATCACTGGTAGGTAAAGCGAATCAATGAGGGACTACTACCCGTGTTATCATGCAATTCTCACAAACACATTAGTCCCTCAATCAAGTTTGTCGTCAATACTCCAAAACCAACTAGAGGTGGCACTAGATGCACTTACAATCTCCCCCTTTTTGGTGATTGATGACAAACTGGTTGAAGTTTTCAACGGGGATAAAAGTATGTGAAAGTTTAAGGATTTAGGGCATTGTCTTCATAAGTAGCAAAAGGCTCCCCCTAAAGATGTGCATATAAGTAGTTTTCTCTTGAATGCAAATGCACATGGCAGGTTTTACTTGTGGAGATCCTCTTCAGCTTATGAAGACAATTCATCATGCATAAAGAGATATAATGAAGATAATGACATGCATAATGAAAAATGGACGTCTGTGGAATGACTTCATGCGGAATTTATCATCGCATCACAGAGTAGCGGAAAACGAAGCAGACGACCATCGAGTTTAAGTGTTACAACCCAAAGAACCAATGTATCAAAAACGAGAGTTGTAAACACTTAGCAAAATATAGCAACCACCCATATGGACCCGCTTGAAGACTATCAACTCATATGCTTCTCCCCCTTTTGTCAGTAATGACCAAAAAGTTTTGAAGACATAGAGCATCTACTCGTTCCCATCAGGAGTATATGAAGGTGCAGGGTCGACATTGGAGTCCGGTGGTGCAGAGGGGCCTGGTGCAGTGTCGAGACGTGGCGAAGTCATGGTTGGTGAAGTGGCATCGTCTTCTTCATCGACGACTCTCGCAACAACAGTTGCAACCGAAGATGAATACTCCGAGTCTTCTAAGAAAGGAGTACGATGCAAGACGGCATTCCGAGGAAGCGTGGAATCAAATTTGTAGCGCTCTGTGAAGCCATCTTCGCGAAGATCGTCTTCAGAGCTTAGCAAAGTTAGACTCTTCCAAGACCTCTGACATGCTTCATGTGATACGAATGCATTCTTGGTGGCAAGATTGCAAATGCGATTAACATCCACCAAGAGGCTCTGCATCTGACGCTTTAGCCACTCATGGTGCCTATCCTGTTTCTGATGGAAGGCCACAAGAATCTCTCGGTCATTGAGTACACGAGATCGCTTCCGTGGCCTTTGGGAAATTGTGTTTTCAGTGGCTTCAGTGTTTGCACGATGAGGTGCACGTGTATTTCCAGCCAGAGGGTAACCATGAGTGGCAGCATTTGGAACATGAACCCCTTCAATTGGTTGCGTGAAGCTCTGATGATCAACGCTATGAAGATAAAGTGGTTCCTTGGCAGGCTCAGGGTACATGGCTTCGACAGACATATCAACCTCAGGCAAGAAAATAAGATGGTTGCGCGCTGAGGGCTGATAGTTGACAGAAGAGTGAAGCTTGATTAAGCGCATCACCCATGGAGCGTAAAACTTCAAGCCAAATAGATCAAATCCAGATGCTGCAAGTTGTCTAGTGAAGAAATCTTGAGCATTGAAGCTGATGCCATTAAGAATATAAAACACCAATGTTTTCATCGTGCCTTCAAGCTTGGTGTTTTCATCGTGCCTTCAAGCTTGGTGCAAGTTGCCATAGAGTTCGCCTCATAATGTGATAAATGGTACGGGGCAAATACTCGAGGTCTTCGACAAAGAATTCCTTGGGATATTCAGCATCTTGTGGCAGTGGCTTGATCATGCTGAGCATCTGACTCATGTTTGGCTCAGGCTTCTGAAATAGGCTCTCCAATGCATTCCTGTGTAGCTGACAACCAGGTTCATAGAGCTCACCTGGAGTGGGCAGGGAAGTAAGATCAATGATATCTTGAGCTTTGGCTTCATGGTGCACATCACCTGTCATCCACTCAAGGACCCAAGTCTTCGAATCCCTGTTGTAGCCACGAATGTGAAGAGTGGCATAGAATTGCAGCAGAAGCTCCTCATTCCAATGCTCTTTGTCAGTTACGAACTGCAGAAGGCCAGCATCTCTGAAACAGTCTAGATCTTCTTCCAAGCAGGGCAGACCAGCAATGGCTTCACAATCCATACGCATGTGAGGAAAGATTCGCCCTTGATTATATAAGATACGTGAGTAATAACTGCGCTGCTGATAGCTCCAAAAGCGATCAGATGAGATCTTTGGCTTCGAGTACGGGTTCTTGGCACTGTCAAAGAATGTGTTGTGTGCCCTGAAGCTGTTTACATTGAACGATCCTGACGATGTTGCATCACCGGGAAATCTTAGCAGTCTGGGCTTTGGCTTCTGGACCTGAGGCCTTTGCTCCACATGGTATTCAAATTGTGGTCCTGGAGCAGTGGGGGGAACCAGAACATGCCATCGGACAGTGACAAGTTGGCCGCGATCATATGCCTGCTCAATAGTGTGAGGCCTTGGGGGTGGAACAGTAGCTTCAGCATTGACTGTGGCTTCAGGTTGCACACTAACTTCAGCACAACATTAGCTTTAGGCACCACATTGTCTTCAGCCATGACAGCGTCATTGGCTTCAGTAGTGTTGTTTGTGGCCGCCTCAATGTTTTCAACCTCCATTTCAGTAGCAGGAGGATCGGGCATAGACACGTTCTCCTCGATAACAACTTCTTGAGTAACATGGGGTATGGCAACTCTTTCTTCTTCTTCTCTTGGTTCTTGATTGTCATCGGCTGATGTAGCAGGGAATGTCTTCAACAACTTTGGCTTCGGACTCAGAGACATTCATGGTAGGGGTGGCGTCAGGAAACACTTGACGTGCCACTAAGTTTTGAGGCACTTCCCTTTCTGGAATGCTCGACATGGCGACCTGTGGCCTAGGGCCTTTGCGAAGCCTGCGAAAAGCTGGCGACGCCTGTGGTGAGGGAGTGGTCCGCACCATGTAATTGTCATTGTCAAGCACCGGAGTTGTGACTTGAGGTGGTGGAGTACTAGGTGTGTCATCTTGACTTGGTGTTTCTTGTTGAGAGTGATCAGCCCATGATGCATCTTGAGCAATTGGCGTCAAGGGACGACCAATGCTAATGAGTTCGCTGTTCGTGAGAACAGGCGATGATACTAGTTGGTGCTCAATCTGAGCAAGGACTTCATCATCTTCTACATTGTCAACATGACCAATGTCTTTAGCTGTGGTGGGGTTTACAACTGGAACTTCTTCATCTTTGGGAGCCACTGAAAAAGTAGGCTCGTGAACTACAAGTTGACGCTCTTGGTTGGTGGAGGCAGGACGAGCAACTAAGATGGGCTCGACGACAAGTGGCTCTATGGTAGCAGCACACTCTTTCCGCGAAGACTTTGTCTTTGGCTTCTTTGTTGATGGAGCACCATCAGAGGCATTCTTGTGCTTGCGCTTCTTGACTACGGCCTCAGCTGCCTTTGTCTTCTTCAGTTCTGAAGCTGCTGAGGGGACCTTAGGCTTCGAGCCTGTCATACTGGCAGGGAAGACAATGCGAGGTGCTTCCTGCCTTGATGCTTCAGCTTGGGCCACAGCAGGCTTCTTCTTCTGTTTGGCAGCCATCTTGGGGTCGATGCCTGGACGCCCAAGAGCCTTGCATTTTTCTGCCTCATTGTGTGCTTGAACACATTTTTCTGTGAAGTATTTCATTCGCTCTCTTGAACCTTTTGCTTCTTCACGCTTCTTGTGAAACAGCTCTTTGAGCTCATGCAACATTTTCTTGAAGCTTTGAACATCTGCCACGCTGAGCTTGGCCATGTTCTTCTTGAAGAGAGCTTTCTCATAGTCAATCTTGTTTTTCAGCTCAACAATCTTCTGAGCCAGAGCCAGCTCATTTGCAATGGCTCCGCGGAAGGTGACACTTATGTCCACCGAGATCTGAAGATCATCAATGCTGAGGCTTGGGTTGTCAAACCACTCATCGATGAAGTTGTTTAGAATATCCACATCAAAGAGGGGCAGATCATTGAAGATTTCCACCTCTTGCTTGCTCTTGATCAGCAGCTCAAGGGCATTGATACGTCTCCAACGTATCTATAATTTTTGATTGCTCCATGCTACTTTATCTACTGTTTTGGACCATATTGGGCTTTATTTTCCACTTTTATATTATTTTTGGGACTAACCTATTAACCGGAGGCCCAGCCCAGAATTGCTGTTTTTTTTGCCTATTTTAGTATTTCGAAGAAAAGGAATATCAAACGGAGTCCAAACGGAATGAAACCTTCGGGAACGTGATTTTCTCACCGAACGTGATCCAGAGAACTTGGAGTGCAAGTCAAGAAGCAACGGAGCCTCCACGAGATAGGAGGGCGCTACTGTCTCGTGGGCCCTCGGCATGCCACCGACGTACTTCTTCTTCCTATATATACGTACGTACCCAGAAAAGATCCAGGGGCACCACGAAACACAATTTCCACCACCGTAACCTTCTGTATACGCGAGATCCCATCTTGGGGCCTTCGCCGACACTCTGCCGGAGGGGGAATCAAGCACGGGGGGCCTCTACATCAACATCCTTGCCCCACCGATGAGTTGTGAGTAGTTTACCACAGACCTACGGGTCCATAGTTATTAGCTAGATGGCTTCTTCTCTCTTTTTGGATCTCAATACAATGTTCTCCCCCTCTCTTGTGGAGATCTATTCGATGTAATCTCTTTTTGCGGTGTGTTTGTCGAGATCCGATGAATTGTGGGTTTATGATCAAGTTTATCTATGAATAATATTTGAATCTTCTCTGAATTCTTTTATGTATGATTAAGTTATCTTTGCAAGTCTCTTCGAATTATCGGTTTAGTTTGGACTACTAGATTGATCTTTCTTGCCGTGAGAGAAGTGCTTAGCTCTGGGTTCAATCTTGCGGTGTCCTTACCCAATGGCAGAAAGGGTTGCAAGGCACGTATTGTATTGTATTATTGCCATCGAGGATAACAAGATGGGGTTTATATCATATTGCATGAGTTTATCCCTCTACATCATGTCACCTTACTTAAAGCGTTACTATGTTCTTATGAACTTAATACTCTAGATGCATGCTGGATAGCGGTCGATGTGTGGAGTAATAGTAGTAGATGCAGGCAGGAGTCTGTCTACTTGTTATGGACGTGATGCCTATATAGATTATCATGCCTAGATAATCTCATAACTATGCGCTTTTCTATCAATTGCTCGACAGTAATTTGTTCACCCACCGTAATACTTATGCTATCTTGAGAGAAGCCACTAGTGAAACCTATGGCCCCTGGGTCTATCTCTTATCATATTTGTTTCCAATCTACTTTTATTTGCATCTTTACTTTTTGCATCTATATCATAAAATACCAAAAATATATTTATCTTATCATACTATCTTTATCAGATCTCACTTTCATGAAGTGGCGTGAAGGGATTGACAACCCCTTTATTGCGTTGGTTGCGAGTTCTCAGTTTGTTTGTGTAGGTGCGTGGGACTTTTGAGGAGCCTCCTACTGGATTGATACCTTGGTTCTTAAAACTGAGGGAAATACTTACGCTACACTTTGTTGCATCACCCTCTCCTCTTCGAGGAAAACCAACGCAAGCTTAAGACGTAGCAGGCATCATCACCAAGGTCTTCATCGCTGGATAGATCAATGGTGGCATCCTCATTGCGCAGAACTGCAGCAGGGGTCAGTTCTTGTGCAGAACTCTTGATGGGCTTCTTCTTCTTGGATTTCTCTGTCTTCTTGATGGGCCGACGATATTTGGATTTGCATCACAGGTGCCATCAGCCCTTGGAGCAGACAGACCAGGGTTGAAGTCGAGTCCAAATTCTTTCTTGTTCTTCACAGTGAAACTTTTGCAAACTTATAGTTACGCTTGAACATATTTTCGTCGCGACACCATAACAGAGTAGATGGGTTGGCATTCTCTAGCTGTGGCCCTCGGACCATGCAAGGATAGAAGCCTTGAGCAATGGCTTCGGACTTGGACTTAGGCTGAAGATTTTTGTATATAATATCTCCCCATGGTCGCTTGATGGCGTTCTTTTGAGCATATTCAGCAGTCACAAATCTGTATTGGAACCATTGTTCCGCCCAATATCTTTGAATCCATTGGATTCGAGTCTTGCGCTGACCATAGTTTTCTTCAGGATCTGTCTTGTACAGTTCATACAGATCAGGAGGTAAATCCTTGGATGTATCTCCACGGCGCTGCCTGTTGCCTTTCCTTGCAGATTTTTTAGTTGCCATAATATTCAGACTGAAGGGCTTCAATACGTTGAATGGCTTCCTTTTGCTGGTCAGATAGGAGCTGGCTTCAGGGGAATTGATGTGTCGCTGTAAAAATTCTGCAAATGAATGCAGACTATGAGAACCAAGGGATTCTCTCACAGACATGTACTTGTGACAGCATTAGAGGTGCGAGGGAAGGGGAGAGGTCATATGCATTCTCAGAAGATTTTGAAGATAAATCAGTTTGAAGACATTGACCTCATAGCGCGAAGACATTCACTTATTTGGTGAGAGTCGGTTCCAGATTTGTACGAATCCAAGAATAAGTACAAGTGAGGAATCTAACTAGTTGTGAAGCATAAGTGAATATACTTTGCAAGATATGAGATGCAGAGAAGATAGATCCAGTTTTGGAAGTTGAGAAACCACTTTTGGTTGAAGTGGATGGATCTGATGAATCAAAAAGGCAGTAAAAAGTAAGTTTTAATTACCGCACGAAGAATTGCTAGATGAAGTTGAGAGGGAGGCGAAGCAGTTCAATCTCCCGCGCCCTAACTTGGCAGAGGAAGACACCTACAGCGGCGGTGGAGAGGACGAGGTCCGCGGCCAGCGTGAGGACGGCGTCGAAGAAGTCGCGGCAGCTAAGCGCTTCGTCTCTGGCATCGACGCGAGCTAGCGGAGGCGCTAGGGTTTGTGCGAGGTGGCGAGGTGGAAGAAGAGATTATGACTGCAGCGAGTTGTGTATATATAAGGAAAGGAACAGCACAATGTAATTACGCAAGTGCCCCTGGCGGTTCACATCTGAAGGACACGTGGCATGCATGCAACACATCGGAAGTTGTTCCATGTTCCCACGCACGCCTGCACTGTCGGGTGGTCGTTCCGGCTTCTCCGGGTTTCAGGCAATAAGGATATAACATTAAAACAGATTCAATTTTTGTCTCTGTATCTTCTGCTGACAAGGACGCAGAGAAGACATTCGACGGTTTCAATAGAATGCATATGATTTAGATAGATAGAATCTGAGGTAGAAGCATAGAAAAGGGGTTAGGGTCCGATCACATTCACTTAGATCAAAAGATTCAAACATGAAGACATAGCCATAAGTGAATGTTGTAGAGGACAGAACACAAATATATGTATATATCATAATAAGACCAAATCAACATTGTGAAGATAAACAGGAAGTCAAATCAATGTTGAAGACAAACCAAATGCGAAGACTTTGCAAATGTGACGCCAAACGAAACACTTCAAACAAAATTTTGGTGGTGGCGTTACCCACCGTATAGGAAGTATTAGACCCAGACACGGTGCACAATTATCGTGGCGCTCCGAAGTCAAATTCCACATTAATGTATTCACACTTAGAGTGTATGTCTTCATTGATTGAAGATATACTTTACTTCGTGTGTTGCACATCAAAGTCATCAACATGCATAAGCGTTAGGATGTGTGTCCAATCACAGGACATTCGAGGATTCTAAGATATTTAGCTCAGACCGCAACTTGCAAAACCTTTTCTCATCCAAGGGCTTTGTGAGGATATCTGCCAATTGCTCTTCAGTGTTGACGTGAATGATATCAATATCTTCCTTCATGACATGATCTCTGAGAAAGTGATGACGAATTTGAATGTGCTTTGTCTTTGAGTGTTGAACTGGGTTGTTGGCAATCTTGATGGCGCTTTCATTGTCGCAGTAAAGTGGCACTTGCTTCCGGTGGATGCCGTAGTCCTTGAGAGTTTGCTTCATCCATAGAAGCTGAGCGCGGCAAGATCCAGCAGCAATGTATTCAGATTCAACAATGGAGAGAGACACACAGTTTTGCTTCTTTGAAGACCAACAGACAAGAGATCGTCCAAGAAAGTGACATGTGCCTGATGTGGACTTGCGATCAAACTTGTCACCAGCATAATCAGCATATGAGAATCCAACTAGATCAAACTATGAGCCCTTTGGATACCATAATCCTAGTGTTGGGGTGTAAGCCAGATATCAAAGAATTCGCTTCACAGCTAAGTGATGCGATTCCTTATATAGTCACTTCGAATCGGTCACACATGCAAACGCTAAGCATGATATCTGGCCTAGATGCACATAAATAGAGTAAAGAACCAATCATGGAGCGATATACCTTTTGATCGAACTCTTTACCATTGTCATCGGGGCCCAGATGACTTTTGGTTGGCATTGGCATTGAGTAACCTTTGCAGTCTTGCATTCCAAACTTCTTCAGGCAATCTTTGAGGTACTTCTCTTGGGATATGAAGACGTCGTTGCTCTGCTGACGAATTTGAAGACCAAGGAAGAACTTCAGCTCACCCATCATGGACATCTGATATTGCTCTTGCATCATGTGCCCAAACTCATCACTGTATCTTTTGTCAGTGCAGCCGAAGATAATGTCATCCACATAGATTTGGCACACAAACAGTTCTCCATCACATGTCTTTGTGAAGAGAGTGGGATCCAGGGAACCAGGTTTGAAGCCTTTGCTCTTCAGGAAGTCTTTGAGTGTGTCATACCAAGCACGAGGGGCTTGTTTGAGGCCATACAATGCCTTGTTGAGCTTGTATACCATATCAGGATGTTTTGGATCTTCAAAGCCGGGTGGTTGTGCAACATACACTTCTTCTTCAATCTTGCCGTTGAGAAAGGCACTCTTCACATCCATTTGATACAGAAGGATGTTGTGATGGTTGGCATAGGCTAGCAGTATGCAAATGGCTTCAAGCCTAGCCGCGGGAGCAAATGTTTCATTGAAGTCAATCCCTTCAACTTGAGTGTATCCTTGAGCAACGAGACGGGCCTTGTTTCTGACAACTTGACCATGCTCATCTTGTTTGTTGCGATAGATCCATTTGGTGCCAATGATATTGTGCTTGTGTGGGTCAGGACGCTTGACTAATTCCCACACATAGTTCAGCTCGAATTGTTGAAGCTCTTCTTGCATAGCTTGAATCCATTCAGGTTCCATGAAGGCTTCAGCAACTTTCTTGGGTTCAGATATAGAGACAAATGCAAAGTGCCCACAGAAATTTCCTAGCTGAGTTGCTCTTGAACGAGTGAGTCGACCAGGTGCATTGATCCTATCAACTATCTTCTCAATCTGTACTTCACTTGCACCACAGGGATGAACTGGACGAAGATTTTGTCCTTGCTGCTCATTGTCTTCATTTTCAGCATTGGCTTCAGGCTGAGCATTGTCTTCAGGTTGACTTGGTGCAATGATGATCTCTTCTTCAGCCTGTGCCTCTGAAGGTATGATTTCTCCAGTTCCCATAAGCTTGATGGATTCACTAGGTGGGACTTCATCTAGCACATTTGGCAGGTGCTCTCTTTGCGAGCCATTAGTTTCATCGAACCACACATCCACAGTTTCAACCACTTTATAGTGAAAGAGGTTGAAGACTCTATAGGAGTGCGAATCCTTTCCGTAACCAAGCATAAAACCGTCATGTTCTTTCGGTGCAAATTTTGAAGTGTGATGTGGATCCTTGATCCATCACCTAGCACCAAATACTCTGAAGTAACTGACGTTTGGCTTCTTACCAGTTAGGAGCTCATAGGATGTCTTCTTTAGAAGCTTGTGAAGATAAACACGGTTGATGACGTAGCATGCTGTATCAATGGCTTCAGGCCAGGACTTCCTTGGAGTCTTGTACTCATCAAGCATCGTCCGAGCCATCTCAATGAGTGTCCTGTTCTTGCGCCCCACGATGCCATTCTGCTGAGGTGTGTATGGAGCTGAGAACTCATGAGTGATGCCCAATGTATCAAAGTAAGTGTCGAGGCCTGTGTTCTTGAACTCTGTGCCATTGTCACTTCTAATGTGCTTGATCTTGATGCCATAGTTCGTCATGGCACGGTTGACAAATCGTCTGAAGACATCCTGCACTTCATTCTTGTAGAGAATTATATGCACCCATGTATATCTTGAATAATCATCAACAATGACGAAGCCATAGAGACAAGAAGTGGTAGTAAGAGTAGAGTAGTGAGTAGGGCCAAATAAGTCCATGTGAAGCAGCTCGAAGGGTTGAGATGTAGTCATGATTGTCTTCGAGGGATGCTTGGCCCTAGTCATCTTTCCAGCTTCGCATGCACCACACAGATGATCCTTCTTGAACTTGACGCCCTCGATGCCTACGACATGTTTCTTCTTTGTGAGAGTGTACAAGTTCCTCATGCCAGCATGCCCTAGCCTCCGACGCCAGAGCCAGCACTCTGAAGCTTTTGCTAGAAGGCGTACGACCAACTGTGGTCCTGCTGAGAAATCTACCAGATACAGATCATCTTTCTGATACCCTTCAAAGACTAGAGACTTGTCAGATTCCATTAGAACAAGACAATGATATTTTCCAAATATCACAATCATGTTCAAATCACAAAGCATTGAGACAGACATTAAGTTGAAACCAAGGGACTCAACAAGCATCACTTTATCCATGTGCTGATCCTTTGAGATTGTAACTCTTCCTAGACCCAATACCTTGCTTTTACCAGTGTCAGCAAATGTGATGTGACTCTTGTCAGATGGACGTAAGGTTGAGTCCATGAGAAGACTTCGATCACCAGTCGTGTGATTCGTGCATCCACTGTCCATAATCCATTCTGAAGCATGTGGTGTGTGGGGACCCTGACTCGTAAGTCGTGAGCACCGAATGCACGTGTACAGTGATCCCAGATATCAATGCCCACTGAACACACAGAAGCTGAATAACAAGAGTCTTACATCCATACATACTGTCTTACACAAATTATGACCATTATGGTCAAGTCTTACATGGATAAAGCCATAAGGGCTGAGTACCAATAAACTTAAGCAGCGGAAATCTTCGTCGATAAGTAGAACCCATGCCATCTGCCTTAACCCTACAGGCATTCTGACTGGGAAATGTCCTAGTTTGCATGTTCATCTCCAAAGAACTCTTCTTCGAACTCCTGTTCTTCCATGCCTGGCCAATTAAATAACCAGTGGCAAGCCAATGAGTACTTTGAATGTACTCGCAAGCAACCCATGATTGGGACAGGGCACAATAATGCAATGATATAGCACTAAGTAGGTAGTTTGCAGAAAGCTAGTTTTGAGTGCATTGACATGATCTATCAACATGTAAAGTATGCATCACGAGAGTACAGGTATCCTTATGAACAAGTTACATATATCAACATAAGCAGAGTTGGACACCAATCCAACTTGATCATCGTGTCAAGCCATCTAACTTAACCCAATTAGTTTGATCAACACACACACACACACACACACGGGTTGAATACTCTAGACGTAGTTTAAGCAGCACCGCCCAAATGTCCTTGACCGTGGACACGTCTATTCGAATAGTTTTACACTCTGCAGAGGTTGCACACTTTACCCACAAGATCCGGGGAACTTCCGTGTCATCCACGACCCGTGGTACCTCAAGTACCCGGGGTAAGCACCCGATCACTATCTTTCCCTAGACGACACTAACATAGAGTCCATCGATTGGTAGTAACCCCCGTGCCCAACATTTCACATTTTAAATTTGTGGAGCCTTGCTCCCATATTCATCACATACCACAAGCACGGGGTACAACTGTGTGTCCGGTGCCTTGTGAAAACAGTCATGGCCGCCCTACCTGGCACGACCCCGTCCCGAGAGAGCGCAACAACGACTCTCCTGTCACTAGTAATGCGGGCTCCAAGCTAGTATCAGCCTAGGTAATCAATAATGCCCTTTCCCATATAAGGGTAGAGTGGTTGCGCATGTAAGGTTGGGACAGTCGACAAATCTTAAATCTAATCCGTTTTCCAAAACAACACACGCACTTGCCTCGGTACACCTCTTCATCATCAAGTGGTTACCCATCTCATTATCTCCCTCGGGCATAAGTGGCACCCGACGGGGTTTTTGAAAAAGTCTTTTGAAAATACTTTGTCTCCATCACCATGCATATTCCCGTCCCTTTTTGCGTAGCAACTACTCTAGCATCCTATCTACTCCCACCGGCATAACCCTCATAAGGAGGTAGGGTCATGCACCATGCAAGTATCAACGAGGAAGTAACGGTGGCAAACCACCCCATGTGGTCACCTCATCATGATGTCTCTGATGCAAGCAATAAAAGTGCTATATGACATGCATTAAAAAAGGGTTTCATAGACCTGGTCAAAGGGCTTCTTGCCTGTTTTAACAAAGTCTTTGAGGTCTTCAAATATCTCTGGTCCACCTCTGAGCATTTCGTCTACTTCGTCAACTATCGTCGAAAGCAACCATAATGAGCAACACAACAAGGAAAAAAATAAAAGTGCTCTAAAAATATTAATTTGACTTATCTAGGACATCCCTTGTTATATGAAAAATAACCAGAGTGGTTTCATTGGAATTGGGTAAGTGGATATTTCTAGACATTTTGATATGATGGAATCAAGGGGTTTATGGATTTGCAAGAAGTGTACAGAAATATATTTTTGAAAAATGAGCAAAGGCACCCATTCAACAAACAATGATTTTAGAAGCATTTAGGTGTTGGTTTCACTGGACTTGGAGTTCAAATGATTTTCCTATGAATTTGCAAAGTTGACAAATATGAAGAAATGGCTCATTATATTGTGTGGCACAGAAAGTATTAATAAAAATGTTCATAGCCAAAGTTATGAACTTAGAAGCATCTAGAAATTTGAATCATGGCATTTGGATCAAAACGGGCTATCTGTGATTTTCTAAAGTTTATCACAGAGTTAAGAAAATTGGGATTTACTAAATAAGTGTGAAGGAAAGTTCTCTGGAAAAATGTGCAAGCTCCTCTATGAGGTAAGGAATGATTTATACAGTCACTAGAAATTTGAATCATCAAATTTAAATATCATTTGAATTATTTGTGGATTTTACAAGTTTACAGAAAAAGAAAAAGAAAACGAAAAAGGGTTTTACCCTTATCTTGTGCACAGGCGGGAGATAACAGTAGGCCGGCCCAGCGGCTCATCTGCGTGGTTGGCAGGGGCGACTTCGAAGGCCGAAGTACGTCTTCGCCTGGGGGAGGCGTATCTCTGGCAGTCCGTCTCCACTTAAACGTGCGGGGCCTGCCCGGCGGTCGCTGACGCGCGGGGCCCAGCGCTCAGGCCTTCGCCTACCTCCCGCTCGAACAGAGCAAAGGCAGGGGAGGCGAGGCCGAGCGGGCGTTGGCGCTCTCCCGGGCAGCACGGGCCACCTCCGGCGGCGCCCGACACACCGGTGGACTCAGCGTGCCGCGACGCACCCGTCCATGTGCTGCACGCCCACGGGGGAGCCCGGGAATAGGAGGGCTTCGGGTGCGACGTACCGGGGTGCCGTTGAGGATGAACTTGATGCCACGGCCTCCGGGGAGTGTAGATGGAGTGCGGGGGAACTCCGTGGTGGTTTCGGTGATGCAATGGAACGGTTGGTTGGAGAGAAAGGGGCTCGGGCGACGCGAATTTTGGTGGCGGCCGGCGGCACTGCTCCGGCCATGGAGGTCGATGGAGGGCACGGGGAGAGAGTTGGCTTGGTCCAGAGGGTCGCTGGGAGGGAGAGAGAGCGAAGGAGCTCTAGAGGGAGGTCAGGGGCGGCCTTATATGGCGATGCCACGGCTCACCGTGGACGCGGCCTACGGCCACCCGCGGAAATGGCCGCGGTGGCCACGGGAGGAGGCTCGGGGTTGTTTGTGGCGCTCGTGGACGTGGTCCAAGTCGGGGGAGAAGGGAAGGGGGAGCGGAGCATGCTCCAGGAGGGTCCCAAGCTCGTGCGCCCATTGGCCGAGCCGGGCGGCGTTGGGCATGAGCAGCAGGGGGTAGAGAGAGGGGGGGGGGAGGGGGCCTGCACGGCTGTCGTGTGGCGGACGTCGAGGACCTCGATTGGCGTGAGGGGGTTGCTCGAGGTGGTCGGGGGTTGCGGCATCAACGGTCGCCTGCTCTGCCTCGCGCTCCAGAGCGCGTCTTTGGCCGGCGTCCGCGGCTTTTCGTGCGCACCAACGCGTCCACTTGTGTCTGGCAGTTGCATGGGGGAGTAAACAATGGGAAAGTGACATTGAATGCCCTGGGAAGCCACTAGAGGAGCGGTGGGGTTGAGAGAGAGAGAGGGAAAACTGTTGTCCAGGGAAGAAAATTGGGTCTCTGCCCCCCTTTATCATTGCTCCTTGGGCAGCAAAGCATGCAGGAGGTAGAGGAGGATCAGGGGAGGCTGTGGGAAAAAGTTCAGCAAATGGAGATTAGTGGAAGGGGCCTAAACATGGATTTTGAGTTTCTGTCAGAAGGTTTTTGATGGTGGTTTGGGTAAGAAATTTAATTTCACTTGGCATGAAACTTAACAGGATGAAATGTCACACAGAAGTAGGTTGTTCCACCAAGTTTCAGCTCATTTGGGAAAAGTAGCAAATCTAACTTTGGTAAACCCTAGAAATCAACAGAAATGGACTTTCCAAGATTTAGTCATGCAAATCTATTCTCCTTGATGCACCACTTCGTGTAGTGTCATCATTTGGGGTTCTGAACATGTCCACAAAAGTTGAGATCAAAAGGAGAAAGTTGCCAATGTAAAGTTGTTCAAATTTGGTTCTGGACAGAGAGGTTTTGGGGCACTTTGATCAAGATAACATTCTCTCCAACTTGTGCCATTTGGTATAGATGAATAATTAGACCATTTGAGCATGGGCACCAAGTTTTAGAACATTTGGACATGTTTGGCAATGTAAAGTTGCTCAAACTTCAAAATGGACAGAAATGGTTTTGAGGGGATTTCATGGGGTTATTCTATTCTCCATGACATGAGACTTGGCAAGATCATCAAACATGTCATATGTGACACGCTAGAATTTTCTTGGAATTTTTGGAGAATATTTCCTTTGTAAATATTTCAAAACCTTGAAATATCCAGAAAGGGTTTTTGAGGGATTTGACCAATATTTTGAACATGACCATGTGTTGAAACTCTTATATATGGACAATATATGTCCACTAAGTTTCACTAGGTTTTTCCCAAATATTTTCAAAGCATTAAAATAATTTAACCTATTAAAGAACATTTCTGGCTTAAAGAAAAATCCTTTAAATAAAATAGGAAAAATAACTTTTAAAATTATATTTTTGTGGTTTTTGGTAGTCCTATACCTAATAGGAGTCAAACATACTCTTTGAAAGATTTTTCATACCCCAAATCAAGTACTTGCAATGCAAACCTTAATTCAGGGGTTTTTGGAAAACTAAATTTAGAAAATACTTTTTGGCCAAATTATTTTCGTAAGAAAATTCTATAATGTACTATACACATGGCATGATCATTGGTTCAAGAGTTTGGAGCAAGGAGATGAAGTATAGGAGTTGGAGCATTTATTTGATTTTTAGAACACTTGCAAACAACAGAAAAAAATCCAATCAAGGCAAGGTCCAAAACACTCAAAAGTTTTTGTCAAACCACATTTTATCATGATTGTTAGCTCAAGTGTAGTGGCATGAAAATCAGGGTGTGACAGACCTACCCCCCTTACAAGAATCTCGTCCCCGAGATTGCCAAACTAGGCGCGGAAACGAGCATGGAGACTTGGATTTGGGGTAGTCTTCACGTCCTCATACTACTTCTGCTTCCGAGTGGTGCTCCATTAAACCTTGAAGTACTTGATGGTGTGGCTTCATGTATGATGTTCTGCTTGATCCAGGTTGCTAAGGGGTTTCTCACATAGGTCAGGTTGGGTTGGGGGTCGATGGCTCGGTGATCGATGTCCTTGTTAGTGATCGGGCTAGCTAGGAAGTCGAAAACACTTCCGGAGTTGTGTCATGTGGAAACATTACGCATAGTGGGTAACTCAGGTGGTGACTCCAACTGGTAGTTGTCTACTCTTCGTCTTGCAGTGATCTCGGAGGGGGCCAGTAAATCTTGGTGTGAGCTTCCCTTTGACATGGAAATGCTTGGTTCCTTTGAGAGAAGTGGCTTGCAGATACACCTGGTCTTCGACGCGGATGTTTACTTCTTGACGATGGTGGTTCGTATAGTTCTTCCTCCTTGACATGGCGGTCTTCAAGTGTTCCCTTACCAGCTGAACGGTTCTTCTTCCATCTTTGGGTAGACGAGTAGGTCACCAAGTAAAAGTGACAACCAACATGACCAAGTACTCCATGAAGTTTCTATTCATGGGGTACATAAGGTAGGCTGGGGCATTGGTGGTGGTAACGGTTGAGTGTGGGCCAAGGTGTTCTCGATCTAGAGTCAAGACCCCAAGGTCATGATCTAACCGGGTTGTGGCTTGGTAGGTCTTAAGGGTTTCAAGGATCCTAGTGTGCAGGTGAACGTTTATTATCTTATTTCAAGCACAGTTTCTGAGATGCCAACCATTCTATCTAGCCTTTCAAACAATTCACATCATATAACCGATAGCATCATTTTGTATAGGTCAACTCCAATCATCACTCATGTGATTCATATCCTCATGACTCTCGAGAGGAGGTCTAACAAGATCATATATGTCTACAATTGTAACACCCCGGAAGTAACTTTCCATATTTGTAACTCCAACTCTTGCCATTTTCGGCATTGTGATATGATATTCCCTCCGTGGTTGGGTTTTTCCTCCTTTTTGCTTTTTGTCCATGTCATGCATTTTATATCATGTCATCATGTGCATCGCATTTGCATACGTGTTCGTCTCATGATTCCGAGCATTTTTCCCGTTGTCCGTTTTGCAATCCGACACTCCTATCTCCCCCGGCGGCCCCTTTTACGTTTTTCCGTGTGCGGGTACTAAACCTTCTCGGAATGGACCGAGGTTTGTCTAGTGGCCTTGGTATACCACCCGTAGACCACCGGTCAAGTTTCGGGTCATTTGGAGCTCGTTTGGTACTCCAACGGTTAACCGCACTCTCGCAAAGGCCTCTTTTAAGTTGCAGCCCAACATCCCTTCAAAACAGCCCAATAACCCATCTAAGTCACTTCCATGCTCTCCGTCGTTCGATCACGATCGTGTGGGCGAAAACTACACCTCATTTGGACTCTCCTAGCTCCCTCTATGCCTATTTAAACATCACCCCTTCCAAATCCGGGTCTTCTTCCCCTAACCCTAATTTTCCCCTCGCGCCCGCGCCGGACGTATCCGCCCGGCGCCGGACACTGTCGCTGCCGCCGCTCCAGCTAACGGAAGCGCGCCACGTGGCGGCTCCGCCCGCCCGCCGCCGCCTTGAGCCCGCCCGGCCGTGCCAGCCCTCCGCGCCGCCACCGGGCGCGCCTCGCCCTCCAGCGCCCGAGCTCCGCTCCGCCGCCCTCCACCATGACGCCGCCGCCCGCGCCGGCCCGCCGCGCCGTCGCGCCGCCACCCGCGCGCCCGCCGCCCGGCGCCGCCGCGCCTCTCCCGGCCCGCGCGCCGCTTCGCCGGCCCGCCGTCGCCTCGCCCGGCCGGCCCGACCCGCCGGCCGCCTCCTCCCACTCGGCGCCGCTGCTCGCCTCGCCCGATCCAGATCGGCGGATCCCGACCGGATCCCGAGCTCCGTTGACCTCTCTCCCCCTCACTTTTTCTACTAAGTTTTTTATATCAATGACATTGTGTGGCATTTTCAACATGGTATAACTTTGCATCTGTAGATCCATTTTGCGCGTGTAATATGTCAAAATGTTTGTCTCGAAGAGTAGATCATTTCATCTCATTGCATCATTTTCATTTGAGCTCATCTTGATGCCCGAAATGCTGTTGGAAGAGTGCTATGTGATGTTAGTTTCTGTTTCCTAACAGAACTTGCACTTTTGTTATTTTTGCCATGATTGATGTGTGCACCCTATGAATTTGAGTCCTACATGTGTTTTGTAATATGCCATGCCATCTTTCCAGGGGTGTATTCCATGTATTTTTGTGATCTATGTGGTGACTAGCACAAGCATGCAAAGTAGGTGTCCTGATGTTGCTGTTTTCAGCCCTGTTTTGCTGATATTTTGATGCCATGTTAACTTGATGATACCGAGAGATCCATGCATATTTTGAGATACTTCAGTAAGGATGTTTTGTTAAACATGTCTTGCTCTATCCATCCATGCCTTTGTTTGCAATTATGGAGTGCCATAGCTTGAGTCAATCGAGCTCTACTTTTGCTATCAAATGTTTCCTGGCAGATTGTTTACATGTTATTCAATTTTGCCTAGGTTGTTGTGGTTGACCCATGTATGCTATGTTATTGTTATTGCCATTTATGTCTTCTATGTCATGTCTTCTTGATGTATGTATGCTTAGTTTTTCATATAAGGCTCTGTAGTGAGTGCATTGAGCTTGTAAACATGCCTACTTGTTATCAGTTTTTGACATGCCATGTTGCTGAATCTGTTAACGAAACTTTCAATATTGACATGGGTGTTACTATATTTTCTGATCCTTTTTGGCTTATGGTCAGTAAGGGACTTTTGTTCTATGCTTTGAGTAGATTCATGCCATGCCATGTTTTGCTATTTTAAGGTCCTGTAGCATGTAGTTTTGCTGCTCTGAACATTGCAACCTGATGCTTTTTTTGCCATGTCCAGCCTGATATTTTGTGCACTTTTGCCTTGCTTGTTTGAACCTGTTATGATGTGAACTAGCCGTAGCTCAGTGCTCATATTTTGTCGATCATCTTGTGTAGATCACTGTCATATACTTTGTTGGTACGTTTGGGTGCAGTAGCTTAATTTCTTGTTGCTTGCTAAGTGGCATCATGCTGTTAATGGCAGATTTGTGCCATTCTTGTTTTGCTTGTCTTTTGCAAACCGTGCATCCGATTCCGGTGATCTTTATATCGATTTCAACCGAAATCATCTCATCTTTCCAGTGGCATACTTGGTTTGCCAAGTTGATGCCTGGTTCATCATTTACCTTCCGGGCCTTTATCGCATTGCATATCACATCCCGCATATCATGCCATGTTTTGCATCATGTTGATTGTGCATTGCACCGTGATTTATTGTGGTTCCTTTGTTTGTGTTGTTGCTTTGGGTAGAGCCGGAGGCGAGTGCGTGAATGAGGAACCTGTTGAGAACGCTTACGAGGATCAAGCTTTCGACAACTCGAGAACATTGCGAGCAAGATGACCATACCCTCGAAATCACTTCTATCTTTGCTATTCTAGTTGCTCGCTCTTTTGCTATGCCTATGCTGCGATGCCTACCACTTGCTATATCATGCCACCCTTATTGCCATGTCAGCCCTAACCATCCTTTTCCTAGCAAACCGTTGATTGGCTATGTTACCGCTTTGCTCAGCCCTCTTATAGCGTTGCTAGTTGCGGTGAAGCTGAAGTTTGTTCCTTGTTGGAACATGGAGATGTTGTTCCTTGTTGGAACATGTTTACTTGTTGGGGATATCACAATATATATCTGCTATAATTAATACATCTATATATTTGGTAAAGGGTGGAAGGCTCGGCCTTATGCCCGGTGTTTTGTTCCACTCTTGCCACCCTAGTTTCCGTCATACGGTGTTATGTTCCTTGATTTAGCGTTCCTTACGGTTGGGTGATTTATGGGACCCCTTGACAGTTCGCTTTGAATAAGACTCGTCCAGCAAGGCCCAACATTGGTTTTACCATTTGCCACCTAAGCCTTTTCCCCGGTTTTCGCGAGCCGAGGGTCATCTTTATTTTAACCCCGGACCAGTGCTCCTTCGAGTGCTGGCCCGAACCGGCAGATCGGGGCCACTGCGGGCAACTCGAGGCTGGTTTTACTCGTGGCTGACCTATCCGGTGTGCCCGAGAGCGAGATATGTGCAGCTCCTATCGGGATTTGTCGGCACATCGGGTGGCTTTGCTGGTCTTGTTTTATTCTGTCGAAATGTCTTGTAGTCCGGGATTCGAGATTGATTGGGTCTTCCGGTAGAAGGAATATCCTTCGTTGACCGTGAGAGCTTATAATGGGCTAAGTTGGGACACCCTGCAGGTATTATCTTTCAAAGCCGTGCCCCATGGTTATGAGGCAGATGGGAATTTGTTAATGTCGGTTGTAGAAAACCGAAGTTGACCTCAATTAAAATACACATCAACGCGTGTGTAACCGTGATGGTCTCTTCTCGTGAGTCCGGAAGTGAACACGGTGTTGGAGTTATGTCGGCGTAAGTAGTTCAGGATCACTTCTTGATCGCTACTAGCTTCACGACCGTGCTTTGCTCCTCTTCTCGCTCTCTTTGGCGAATGTAGCCTCCATATATGCTAGTCGCTTGCAGCAGCTCCACCTTACAATTCTGTCCTTCCTATTAAGCTTAAATAGTCTTGATCTCGCGGGTGTGAGATTGCTGAGTCCCCGTGACTCACAGATTCTACCAAAACAGTTGCAGGTGCCGACCAGGCTGTGCGGGTGGCATAACCGAGCTCAAGTGGGAGTTCGACGAGGAACGTGGTCGTTACTATGTGTCTTTTCACGATGATCGATGAGTGGTGCCCAGTTGGGACGATCGGGGATCTGTGTAGCGGTTGGGGTATCTTCTTTTATTTTGGTTCCGTAGTCGGACCTTGAGTGTACTCTGAATGATGGATGTTTATTTATGTCTTGTGTGAAGTGGCATTTGTAAGCCAACTATGTATCTCTTTCCCTTATGTATTACATGGGTTGTGTGAAGATTACCTCACTTGCGACATTGCTTTCAATGCGGCTATGCCTCTAAGTCGTGCCTCGACACGTGGGAGATATAGCCGCATCGAGGGCGTTACAAGTTGGTAATCAGAGCCTTCCCCGACTTAGGAGCCCCCTACTTGATTGTCTGCTGGCGTTGTTGAGTCTAGAATGGAAAATGTTTTGAGTCTTAGGATTATATATATCGGAGAGTAGGATTCTTTTTACTTCCCAGTCCCTTCGTCGCTCTGGTGAGGTATCCTGACGTAGAGTTTTGACTCTTCTCTCCTCAAATTTCACTAAATTTTTTTTTGGGATCACGTGGGTATCTTGGAATCGTTCGATGGTTTTGTGGCGAGAACATTGTTCTTGGTGCCTCGACATTTAGGGGTTGTGGCGGTGTCCCGGGAGTTGAGCTCCGAGGTGTTGTCGTCACAATTTTATCGTTGCGATTCTGGAATACGAGTTTTGCCGACATCGAAATCTCTTTTGTGCAGTTGTTGGTGAGATAACCCGATAGCCCGATCTTGGCGAGAAAAGGGAGTATTGCCATGACTTGTATAACGGATGTTTTTGAAGGTCGAGGTACACGATTTCGAGGATTTCTTGGTTATGTGTTGACGGATGGATACAATTGGATCTAGGTATTGTTAGTTTGGGTGATATATTTTGTCCCCCTGTATCCCCAACACCAGATTGCATAACCAGAAAGTTTCGGGAGTTTATAGGTGGGAATTCTAGTAGCTTACAGGATATTCTTTCCGACAGATGTATGATTTGAGATTGGGGTTCAACGTCTAGTGGTCCGCCCATTCACGGTCGATTTACAATGGTCGCGAGACGTCTTAAAGAATCCTTGGCTATGCTGATTCGGGGACGTCTTGTTTGTCATTCGTGACGTCCGCTATACGTCGTGTCCGTGTGGGCCCCACCACGAACACTTTGGGCGAAATCTCTATCATGTGTTTGTTCCGGCTCATTCTAGAAGCCAATCTTTTGTTTTCAGTTGTGATATTCGATTTGTTTCTAAGACAGATGTTGTTTCCATATCTTTATCTAAGTGGCTTCTCACCTTAATGGACGTGTGATGATTAGCTTTTGGAATTCATTCGTTCATTCTTGTTCGAATGTTTATTGTGAAGACTATATGTTGCAATTTCTATCCGTTGATTCTACTTGACTATTTGTCTATCAAAGGACTAACGGATGTCACCCTCTTCAGGATGGCTCCGCCAGCGTACGAATCCGGATCGCAATGATGGGGATCGGTCGAACCTCCACCTCCACCTCCGCCTCCGGAGGCCCGGCAAGCTATCATGGCAGCCACCAATGCCAATGCTCGAGATGATTTTGCAGCTCTTGCAAGAACGTACTCGAGGGCAAGGCAATCAAGGAAATCAATGTCAAGGCAACAACCAGCCGCACTTTGCTACTCTCGGTCGGTTCCTCGCTAATCAGCGAAGTCTTTCAGTTTACGTGTCGAGGCCACGAACCGATGACGATTGGTTAGTGGACATCTGCAAGCATTTTGATTGTAGCAATGTCGGACACGAGGACTTTGTCAAGTTTGCATCGTTTCAACTCAAGGACCAAGCTGCTTTGAGTGGTACCAGCAATACAAAGATTCCAGAGGAGGTCGTGTCATTACAGGATGAGTTCGCCGAGATTTCAGAGCTCACCACATTCCAAAAAGTGTTGTTGAGAGCAAGCGTGAGGAGTTCCGCAATCTCAAGCAAGGCAACATGTCATCTATCAATACAATATCCAGTTCGAAGCTCGCTCGTTTTGCTAAGCAAGACGTGCACGATGAGAAGAGTATGATCTATCAATTCGAGGTGGTGCGAGAGAAGATCTGCAATTAGCTCTTGTGCTTTTGAGCCGATAAGTATGATGATTTCTACAACATGGCTCTGAAGCAAGAAGCTGCCCAGCTCAAATGTGAGGCCTCTAAGAAGAGAATCGGGGATGCAGATTCGGTCTTCTTCTTCCTCTCAAGTGGTAGCTAAGCAGCAGAAGTTCTACCTTCCTCCTCCTCCGTTCCGTCGGCCTTATCGCCAGAAGAACTCAGGTGGCCGTGGATCTTCCCACCCACCCAACCCAAGCTATCGAACAAGTCTAATTCTCAAGCTCCAAGGTCAAGTTCTCCTTACCACCGTCCTCTCTACGAGGTGACTTGCAACAAATGTCGCAGAAAGGTCACTATGCGAACAAGTGCTTCAACGAGGCGCCTTCCGCCTCCTCCTCCTGTGAAATCTTCCGGCAATGCAAAGTGGTCAAGCATAATCCCAAGTGCGCAAAGGTGAACATGATGAATGCAGCTCAGCGAGAGGAATCTTCGATGTGATAATGGGTAATCTTCCAGTTAATGATATTCCTGCAAAAGTCTTATTTGATACTGGTGCATCTCGATGATATTTTGGTCTTCTCCAAGAATAAGAAGGATCATGCCAAACATTTGCGATTGGTGCTAGACAAGCTCAGAGAGTATCAATTCTATGCGAAGTTCTCCAAATGTGAATTTTGGCTTGATGAAGTGCTTTATCTTGGTCATATCATCTCCGCCAAGGGCATCATTTGTTAATCCCGAGAAGGTGTCCGCAATTGTGAATTGGGAACCTCCTCGAATGTCAAGCAGCTCCATGATTTTCTTGGTCTTGCAAGTTATTGCGAAGATTCGTTGAGAACTTCTCCAAGATTGCAAAGCCTCTTTCCAACCTCCTCCGAAGCATGTGAAGTATGTCGGTCTCCACGAATGTGATGTTGCTTTCAATACCCTCAAAGAGAAACTCGTCACAGCTCTGTCTTGACTCCTCTGATGAATCCAAGCCATTTGAAGTTTTACGTGATGCTTCTCTTCAAGGTCTCGGTGCTGTGTTAATGCAAGAGAAGAGAGTTGTGGCTTATACCTCTCGCTTGATTGAAGCCCAACGAAAAGAACTACCCCACTCACGATCTTGAGTTGGCGGCGATTGTCCATGCATTCATAACATGGAGACATCTCTTGTTGGGAAGGAAAGTGGACATTTTCACCGATCACAAGAGCCTCAAGTACATCTTCACTCAACCCAACCTCAACCTCAGACAGACTCGATGGGTCGAAATGATTCAAGAGTACAACCCAAGTATTGAATGTACTCCGGGCAAGGCCAATGTCATTGCAGATGCTTTGAGCAGGAAGGCTTATTGCAAGCAGTCTAATCCTCAAGCCCTTTTCACCGGATCTCTGTGAAGCTTTCCGCAAGTTGAATCTTCAAGTTGTTCCTCAAGGCTTTCTTGCCAACCTCATAGTCTCTCCTACTTTGGAAGATCAGATTCGTGAGGCTCAACTTCGGATACCATGGTGAAAAAGGTGAAACTTGGTATCGACAAGGGCATTTCAAGTACAAGTGCTTCCACGTTGATGACAAAGACACTCTTTTCTTTGAGGACGGATTGTGGTTCCTAAGGGTGATCTGAGAAAAGTCATTATGAGCGAGGCTCACAATTCGCTTCTATCCATTCATCCGGAAATGCGAAGATGTACCGGGACCTCAAGCAATCATATTGGTGGACTCGAATGAAGCGAGAAATTGCTCAATTCGTGAATGAATGTGATGTCTGCAGAAGAGTGAAAGCAGAACACCAAAGACCAGCTGGTCTCCTCCAACCTCTTGCTATTCCAGAATGGAAGTTTGATCATATTGAAATGGACTTCGTGACTGGTTTTCCTAAGTCCAAGCGTGGAATGATGCTATCTTCGTTGTCATTGACAAGCTTACTAAAGTGGCTCATTTTCTTCCTATCAAAGAATCCATCACAGCAGCTCAGTTGGCAGAGCTTTACACCTCCAGGATTGTCTCCTTGCACGGCATTCCATAAGTGATCTCTTCAGACCGTGGCAGCATCTTTACCTCCAAGTTTTGGGATTCTTTTGAGAAGGCCATGGGCACCAACATTCGTTTCAAAGACAGCTTTCCATCCTCAAACAAGTGGCCAAGTTGAGCGAGTAAATCAAATCCTTGAAGATATGCTCGGGACTTGTGTCATTTCTTTCGGTATGAAGTGGGAAGATTGTCTTCCATATGCCGAGTTCTCCTACAACAACAGCTTCCAAGCGAGTTGGGCAAGGCCCCATTGAAATTCTCTATGGCGAAAGTGCCGTACCCTCTCAATTGGTGCAGAGACAGTGAGCGCCAACTTCTTGGCAATGACTTGATCACGAAGCGGAAGAAATGTGCAAAGTCATTCGTGAGAATCTCAAAGCAGCATAATCGCGCGGAAGAGCTATTATGATGATAAGCACCGTGATGTGGCTTTTGAAATTGGAGACCATGTCTACCTCGCGTCTCTCAATGAAAGGCACTCGCCGCCCGGTATCAAAGGAAGCTTGCCCCTAGATCGTGGGTCCTTTCAAGATCATTGGCAAAAGAGGCGATCTCGCCTATCAACGAGCTTCCATCCAACTTTGCAAGCGTGCACGATGTGTTCCACGTGTCACAACCTTCGCAAGTGCTTCAAGACTCTGAACGCACTATCAACTTCAAGAGATTGACCTTCAAGAATATCTCTCTTATCATGAGCACCCGTTGCTATTCTTGAAGAAACCGAGCGCAAGACTCGCAACAAGTCAATCAAATTCCTGAAAGTGAAGTGGTCACACCATTCCGACCGAGAAGCTACACGGGGCGCGAGGATCACCTCCGTTCCGAATATCCGGAGTTCTTTCAGTCCTAGATCTCGGGACGAGATCCTCTTGTAGTGGTGGAGTGTTGTAACACCCCGGAAGTAACTTTCCATATTTGTAACTCCAACTCTTGCCATTTTCGGCATTTTGATATGATATTCCCTCCGTGGTTGGGTTTTTCCTCCTTTTTGCTTTTTGTCCATTTCATGCATTTTATATCATGTCATCATGTGCATCGCATTTGCATACGTGTTCGTCTCATGATTCCGAGCATTTTTCCCGTTGTCCGTTTTGCAATCCGACACTCCTATCTCCCCCGGCGGCCCTTTTACGTTTTTCCGTGTGCGGGTACTAAACCTTCTCGGAATGGACCGAGGTTTGTCAAGTGGCCTTGGTATACCACCGTAGACCACCGGTCAAGTTTGGTCATTTGGAGCTCGTTTGGTACTCCAACGGTTAACCGCACTCTCGCAAAGGCCTCTTTTAAGTTGCAGCCCAACATCCCTTCAAAACAGCCCAATAACCCATCTAAGTCACTTCCATGCTCTCCGTCGTTCGATCACGATCGTGTGGGCGAAAACTACACCTCATTTGGACTCTCCTAGCTCCCTCTATGCCTATTTAAACATCACCCCCTTCCAAATCCGGGTCTTCTTCCCCCCTAACCCTAATTTTCCCCTCCGCGCCGCGCCGGACGTGTCCGCCCGGCGCCGGACACGTCGCCGCCGCCGCTCCAGCTAACGGGAGCGCGCCACGTGGCTCCTCCCGCCGCCGCCGCAGGCGCAGCCTGCCCGTGCCCGGCCCTCCCAAGCGCCACGGGCGCGCCTCGGCCTCTGCGCCCGAGCTCCGCTCCGCCGCCCCTCCGCCATGACGACGCGCCCGCCGCGCCCGGCAGCACGCCGTCGCGCCGCCACCGGCCGCCCGCCGCCCGGCGCCGCGCGCCGCCTCTCGGCCCCTTGCGCGCTCGCCAGGCCGCCGTCGCCTCGCCGGCCGGCCCGACCCCCCCGGCCGCCTCCTCCCACTCCGGCGCGGCCGCTCCGCCTCGCCCGATCCGGATCGTCCGGATCCCGACCGGATCCCGAGCTCCCGTTGACCTCTCTCCCCCTCACCTTTTCTACTAAGTTTTTTATATCAGTGACATTTTGTGGCATTTTCAACATGGTATAACTTTGCATCTGTAGATCCATTTTGCGCGTGTAATATGTCAAAATGTTCGTCTCGAAGAGTAGATAATTTCATCTCATTGCATAATTTTCATTTGAGCTCATCTTGATGCCATAAATGCTGTTGGAAGAGTGCTATGTGATGTTAGTTTCTGTTTCTTAACAGAACTTGCACTTTTGTTATTTTTGCCATGATTGATGTGTGCACCCTATGAATTTGAGTCCTACATGTGTTTTGTAATATGCCATGCCATCTTTCCAGGGGTGTATGCCATGTAGTTTTGTGATCTATGTGGTGACTAGCACAAGCATGCAAAGTAGGTGTCATGATGTTGCTGTTTTCAGCCCTGTTTTGCTGATATTTTGATGCCATGTTAACTTGATGATACCGAGAGATCCATGCATATTTTGAGATACTTCAGTAAGGATGTTTTGTTAAACATGTCTTGCTCTATCCATCCATGCCTTTGTTTGCAATTATGGAGTGCCATATCTTGAGTCAATCGAGCTCTACTTTTGCTATCAAATGTTTCCTGGCAGATTGTTTACATGTTATTCAATTTTGCCTAGGTTGTTGTAGTTGACCCATGTATGCTATGTTATTGTTCTTGCCATGTATGTCTTCTATGTCATGTCTTCTTGATGTATGTATGCTTAGTTTTTCATATAAGGCTCTGTAGTGAGTGCATTGAGCTTGTAAACATGCCTACTTGTTATCAGTTTTTGACATGCCATGTTGCTGAATCTGTTAACGAAACTTTCAATATTGACATGGGTGTTACTATATTTTATGATCCTTTTTGGCTTATGGTCAGTAAGGGACTTTTGTTCTATGCTTTGAGTAGATTCATGCCATGCCATGTTTTGCTATTTTAAGGTCCTGTAGCATGTAGTTTTGCTGCTCTGAACATTGCAACCTGATGCTGTTTTTGCCATGTCCAGCCTGATATTTTGTGCACTTTTGCCTTGCTTGTTTGAACCTGTTATGATGTGAACTAGCCGTAGCTCAGTGCTCATATTTTGTCGAGCATCTTGTGTAGATCACTGCCATATACTTTGTTGGTACGTTTGGGTGCAGTAGCTTAATTTCTTGTTGCTTGCTAAGTGGCATCATGCTGTTAATGGCAGATTTGTGCCATTCTTGTTTTGCTTGTCTTTTGCAAACCGTGCATCCGATTCCGGTGATCTTTATATCGATTTCAACGAAATCATCTCATCTTTCAGTGGCATACTTGGTTTGCCAAGTTTATGCCTGGTTCATCATTTACCTTCGGGCTTTATCGCATTGCATATCACATCCCGCATATCATGCCATGTTTTGCATCATGTTGATTGTGCATTGCACCGTGATTTATTGTGGTTCCTTTGTTTGTGTTGTTGCTTTGGGTAGAGCCGGAGGCGAGTACGTGAGCGAGGAACCTGTTGAGAACGCTTACGAGGATCAAGCTTTCGACAACTCGAGAACATTGCGAGCAAGATGACCATACCCTCGAAATCACTTCTATCTTTGCTATGCTAGTTGCTCGCTCTTTTGCTATGCCTATGCTGCGATGCCTACCACTTGCTATATCATGCCACCCTTATTGCCATGTCAGCCCTAACCATCCTTTTCCTAGCAAACCGTTGATTGGCTATGTTACCGCTTTGCTCAGCCCTCTTATAGCGTTGCTAGTTGCAGTGAAGCTGAAGTTTGTTCCTTGTTGGAACATGGAGATGTTGTTCCTTGTTGGAACATGTTTACTTGTTGGGGATATCACAATATATATCTGCTATAATTAATACATCTATATATTTGGTAAAGGGTGGAAGGCTCGGCCTTATGCCTGGTGTTTTGTTCCACTCTTGCCACCCTAGTTTCCGTCATATCGGTGTTATGTTCCTGGATTTCGCGTTCCTTACACGGTTGGGTGATTTATGGGACCCCCTTGACAGTTTGCTTTGAATAAGACTCGTCCAGCAAGGCCCAACATTGGTTTTACCATTTGCCACCTAAGCCTTTTTCCCCCGGGTTTTCGCGAACCCGAGGGTCATCTTTATTTTAACCCCCCCGGACCAGTGCTCCTTCGAGTGCTGGCCCGAACCGGGCAGACTGCGGGGCCACCACGGGGCAACTCGAGGGCTGGTTTTACTCGTGGGTTGACCTATCCGGTGTGCCACGAGAGCGAGATATGTGCAGCTCCTATCGGGATTTGTCGGCACGGTCGGGTGGCTTTGCTGGTCTTGTTTTATTGCTGTCGAAATGTCTTGTAGTCCGGGATTCGAGATTGATCGGGTCTTCGGTAGAAGGAATATCCTTCGTTGACCGTGAGAGCTTATAATGGGCTAAGTTGGGACACCCTGCAGGGTATTATCTTTCAAAGCCGTGCCCGCGGTTATGAGGCAGATGGGAATTTGTTAATGTCGGTTGTAGAAAACCGAAGTTGACCTCAATTAAAATACACATCAACGCGTGTGTAACCGTGATGGTCTCTTCTCGGCGGAGTCCGGGAAGTGAACACGGTGTTGGAGTTATGTCTGACGTAAGTAGTTCAGGATCACTTCTTGATCGCTACTAGCTTCACGACCGTGCTTTGCTCCTCTTCTCGCTCTCTTTGGCGAATGTAGCCTCCATATATGCTAGTCGCTTGCAGCAGCTCCACCTTACAACTCTGTCCTTCCTATTAAGCTTAAATAGTCTTGATCTCATGGTGTGAGATTGCTGAGTCCCGTGACTCACAGATTCTACCAAAACAGTTGCAGGTGCCGACGAGGCCAGTGCAGGTGACGCAACCGAGCTCCAGTGGGAGTTCGACGAGGAACGTGGTCGTTACTATGTGTCTTTTCCTGATGATCAGTAGTGGTGCCCAGTTGGGACGATCGGGGATCTGTGTAGCGGTTGGGGTATCTTCTTTTATTTTGGTTCCGTAGTCGGACCTTGAGTGTACTCTGAATGATGGATGTTTATTTATGTACTGTGTGAAGTGGCGACTGTAAGCCAACTATGTATCTCTTTTCCTTATGTATTACATGGGTTGTGTGAAGATTACCTCCCTTGCGACATTGCTTTCTATGCGGCTATGCCTCTAAGTCGTGCCTCGACACGTGGGAGATATAGCCACATCGAGGGCGTTACAACAATCCCCAAACTCATATGTATGTCTACCCCTAAAAATCCATGGGTAGAAAATACAAGCTGCTAAGCTTGAACGTGACAATCCAAGTGCTCAGCCTATTCTTTGAAGGTCTAGATAAAGCATCTCTATCCTAAGGAAACACGTCGTAAGCCACTCCAAGATCTTGTTTCCTTCCTATGAATCAACTCCAACAACCCATTAACTACACCAATCACTACATGATCCAGTAGTTCTACAAATCCAATCTCTACGGTGTTCCACAAGATCTGCTAATATCCTATAATCCACAAATACTGGAAAAGGCTATCTCTACTATAGTCAGTCCACCAATTCCCATTATCATGATCAAGTAAATTCCAACCTCAAGCTTATATAGATCCTTAAATCAATTCCAATCTCCTAGTTTATTGTACATCGAGAAACATGGTATCATGATCAAGATCATCAGTCTAAATCCAATTTACTCTGAATCCTGTAGACTTACTCAGCATCTATACTCAACTAGGATCACCTATTTAAATAAAATCTCATGCCCAACGAGAATTTCTACACTTTTCCCCAAGTCATTATCGTAATATCAACTATCTCTTATCAATATCCCCTGGCTAAGTCAAATCCTTATACTTCCAAGAATTTTAGCTTAAAATCATAATTGTCCAATTTACTCAGGGGCAATGAGAGTCATGCTATTCTATTAACTGATCCCACCAAGTTCATCTACCAACATGAATGCCTTATGATTCACCTAAGAGTCTGAGATAATTCCTCAAGGTCTTTGATATAAACTCATAAAGTCATCTGTCCTCTATTCCTATATCCTCAATTAGGTTACTCCTATGGCATCGTCAGTTTTGGTGCTATCTTAAGATGACAATGTGCTTGTTCACTATGTCCACTAGTTCCATAATGAACCCAGTGTTGTGCAAGGTTACAGAGGCTTAACTGGTCCGCTTGCAATTTCTGTGGGTTAAGCACTTGGTTAAGGATTCGAGCAGGGGTATCTCGTGAAGTCTCGAAGGGTATAGAGATGGGTTTCCAGTCTTGAGGGGTAAACATAACTCTACGGGGTTGCACTTGGTCGAGGAGGTTGTAGCAAAAGTCCTCAGTGCTAGTTGGTTCCAAAGTAGAACCCTTGGTGTATCTTGTCTTGCCGACCTTTAGTTGAGGAGAGAGATGAGGGGGAAAAGTAGCATAGTGGAGGGGGATGCCAAAAAGGGGGTTCTATAGTGCCAGTGCAAACAAACAAGTGCAAAAAGGGCCAAACGAAAGAAAACAAGGAAGGTGATATAGTCGCGTACTTGTTGCCTAGGGAAAAAAGGGCGACTGATATCAAAACTCAAACAAATAAAAACAAGCAACACATAATCGTGGTTCTATTCAAACCATCATACGGACTCGACTGTACATAGGGGGTACACGACTCATCCTTCCCTAGGGGTTCTCGGATTCAGTAGTCGTGCTTTGATCCGTGTCTCGTGCAATCTTTTGGATTCTCCTCAGGTGTCGCTACGTTTCTTGTAATTGTTCGATGAAACGATTCGGGTTGAGCCTGAAGAGTCTTCAACAACTTCTCTCCTATTGAAGTGATAGGGTGAAGGTGGCTCCTCGTAGCTGGCATTGACTTGATCTTCTCTTGTCTTCTTAGTCATGATTATCTATTTTGCCTTCTAAGGCGTTGACGGTACTAGGTAAGTAATCCTTTATGCAATTATATTGACAAGGCATAGTAGAGGTCCAATCTGTCGGACACATTGTTGACAATATCGTCACCGAGAGCGGGGGATGAAGAGAACCGTTTTCCTGCTCACTATAGTGAGGTGGACCAAATGGCTAGGTTCTCAGCCACTGGTGGTTGCCGATACAACAACGGTAGTGACATGGTTACTCTATTAGCGATGTATATCATGACCTTGCATATCCTATGCCTTGATCATTGCAGGCCAAGGTCGCATCATCTTGGGGCAGTTTCAAGGGTGTCACCATCTTCTGGGTATTCATGTCCTCATTCCTTGAGGATGTATCTTTTGTTGGTATCGTCTTATCAAGGTGTCGCCAATCTTGTATTCAGAAGATGTGGGTGAATGTATGACAAGGCATCTTCCTTCTAGATTATCCACGAGGATTACAAGGAATCCAGTGGTCAGGGGCATAAGGGTTCTAGAGACCAAAAGTTTTGAAGGGGAAGAGATCAATAATGAAAGTATACCTTAGTTTTCGAAAAACTCAGAAGGGAAGAGAAGTATAGATAGTTTTGAAAACTGGTAATAGTTTTGGAAATAGTTTTACCCTAACTAACGACCATGCTAACTAAGGCTTCCTACAGTCAGGATGGCTCTGATACCAGCTCTGTGGGGACTCGTAATTCGTGATCACCGAATGCACGTGTACAGTGTTCCCACAGATCAATGCTCACTGAACACGCACACACGGTTTGAAAACTCTAGACATAGTTTAAGCAGCACCGCCCAACTGTCCTTGACAGTGGACACGACTATTCGAATAGTTTTACACTCTGCTGAGGTTGCACACTTTAACCACAAGATCCGGGGAACTTCCGTGTCATCCACGACTCGCGGTACCTCAAGTAACCGGGGTAAGCACCCGATCACTATCTTTCCCTAGACGACACTAACATAGAGTCCACTCGATTGGTAGTAAACCCCATGCCCAACATTTCACATTTTAAAATTGTGGAGCCTTGATCCCATATTCATCACATACCACAAGCACGGGGTACCAACGATGTGTCCGGTGCCCTGTGAAACAGTCATGGCCGCCCTACCTGGCACGACCCCGTCCCGAGAGAGCGCAACAACGACTCTCCCGTCACTAGTAATGCAGGCTCCAAGCTAGTATCAGCCTAGGTAATCAATAATGCCCTTTCCCATATAAGGGTAGAGTGGTTGCGCATGTAAGGTTGGGACAGTCGACAAATCTTAAATCTAACCCGTTTTCGAAAACAACACACACACTTGCCTCGGTACACCACTTCATCATCAAGTGGTTACCCATCTCATTATCACCCTCGGGCATAAGTGGCACCCGACGGGGTTTTCGAAAAAGTCTTTTGAAAATACTCTCATGAGCCCACCGTAAGGCGGTTGATGCTCTTCTTTTGCCGCAAGAAAGATAATATTCGGAAAAAAATCACAGAAAAGGTTTCAGGCCAATCGGAGTTAGGGATCTCCATATATACGCGAAACGGTGAAACAGAACGCAGAAACAGAGAGAAACAAAGAGATAGATCCAATCTCGGAGGGGCTCTCGCCCCTCCCACGCCATGGAGGCCAAGGACCAGAGGGGAGACCCTTCTCCCATCTAGGGAGGAGGTCAAGGAAGAAGAAGACGAAGGGCCCCCCTCTGCCCTTCTCTCGGTGGTGTGGCTGAGCGCCGCCGTGGCCATCATCATCATCACCGCGATCTTCACCAACACCTCCGCCATCTTCACCAACATCTCCCTCACCTTCCCCCCTCTATCTACAACGGTCCACTCTCCCGTAACCCGTTGTACCCTCTACTTGAACATGGTGCTTTATGCTTCATATTATTTTCCAATGATGTGTTGCCATCTTATGATGTCTGAGTAGATTTTCGTTGTCCTATTGGTGGTTGATGAATTGCTATGATTGATTTAATTTGCTTGTGGTTATGTTGTTGTCCTTTGGTGCCCATCATATGAGCGCGCGCGTGGATCACACCATAGGGTTAGTTTTATGTTGATAGGACTATGTATTGGAGGGCAAGAGTGACAGAAGCTTCAACCTAGCATAGAAATTGATGCATACGGGATTGAAGGGGGACCAATATATCTTAATGCTATGGTTGGGTTTTACCTTAATGAACGTTAGTAGTTGCGGATGCTTGCTAATAGTTCCAATCATAAGTGCATAGAATTCCAAGTAAGGGATGACATGCTAGCAATGGCCTCTCCCACATAATACTTGCTATCGGTTTAGTAAAGTAGTCAATTGCTTAAGGGACAATTTCGCAACTCCTACCACCACTTTTCCACACTCGCTATATTTAGTTTAGTTGCTTATTTACTTACAACAGCCCCTAGTCTTTATTTACGTGCTCTTTACTTTCTTGCAAGCTTCCCCAAAAACACCTACAAAGTACTTCTAGTTTCATACTTGTTCTAGGTAAAGTAAACGTTAAGCGTGCGTAGAGTTGTATTGGTGGTCGATAGAACTTGAGGGAATATTTGTTCTACCTTTAGATCCTCGTTGGGTTCGACACTCTTACTTATCGAAAACCGTTGCGATCCCCTATACTTGTGGGTTATCAAGACCTTTTTCTGGCGCCGTTGCCGGGGAGCAATAGCATGGGGTGAATATTCTCGTGTGTGCTTGTTCGCTTTATCACTAAGTAATTTTTATTTGCTGTTCTTAGTTGTTTTCTATCTTTAGTTATGGGTAGGAAATGCAAAATACCAAAAAAATTAGCTGTACCTACTGAACCAATGGTTGAAGAACCACTCAAAATCTATCACACTGCTGAAGCCTATTACTTGGATCATCTTCGATCCCTATGTGCTCGGGCTGAAACCCCAACTAGCTTAGTTGAGGGCAAATCTTTATATGAGCATGCTCGTTATGTGTGACACCGTATATCTGAAAAGGGAAACGTTTAGTGGATCAAATTCATCGTTTGCAATGCTATGCTTGGAATTTATGTGAAATATATGATTTTACTTGTTGTTCTGAAAACCCTAAGAAACACCTTCCTTACCAATGTGAGTTTATTGATAATGGAATCTTATCCTGGTATGCTAAGGGTGTTTATAATTACTATGATGTTCAACAAATTGAAGAATTTGTTGCTTTTAAGGGTGCTTACGAAATTGCTTCGTTGATTGAAAAGTATGGTGCTACTCTTTACGAATCTGAAATTTTTGCCATACTTAAATATTGCTATGATAATTATGCTTCTAATCCTTATGTTAAACCATATATTGAGAACTACACCGCTGTCCAAGAAGAGACTAATATTTTGCAGGAAGCTATGGAAGAAGAAATTGATGAAACTATGAGCTCATTGGATGAAAAAGATGATGAGGAGAGCGAAGAAAAAAAGGAGGAAGAGAGGATTAGCTACCCGTGCCCACCTTCTAATGAGAGTAACTCTTCAACTCATACATTGTTTAATTTCCCTTCGTGCTTACCGAAGGATGATTGCTATGATGATTGCTACGATGATTGTTATGATCCCGTTGATTCTTTTGAAATATCCCTTTTTGATGATGCTTTGTCGGTGTACTAGAGTAGGGGTACCCTAGTATCCCGAACTTCGTGCAGACGGCGATCGCAGACACCCCACGGCAAGGCTTGCACGGTGACCGCCAAGGTCCTCCGCGGCTCCATTGGAGCCATTCAAGAACAAAGTATTTAAGTCAAGGAGACAAGGCCCGGCAAGAGGAGCTTGCGGGAAGGCCAACCAAGGCACCTAGGAGACAAGGCCCCGCAAGAGGAGCTTGCGGGAAGGCTGATGGCGACAAGCTTCCGGACGCCACAAGGCAACAACGCGGCAAGGCCCTTGCAGCGGCAGACCACTCCGCTCCTGCGCTCGGCACATCCACCAGCGTGTCGCCATACAGGACCTTTCGGTAGCGCAGCGTGGCAGAAAACTGTCTTGCGCCAGGAGAGAGGTGGCAAGCGGCGCTGACAAGATTGCCATCGTGGCAGCGGTGGCGCCGACAGGTCCCTGTTTGCCTTTGTTTGGGCGACATAGGCGGGCATTTAATGCCTTTGTCCCCTGCCGTCAGGGTTAGGTATGATACACTGTACAAGTAGCTGTACCAACCGCACTCTTTTTCCATTTTTTTCCCTTGTCTACGTTGCCACCTTTCGGAGACCCCTTGAGCATATAAAAGGAGGCCCATGCGCAACGTAGAGAGGGGGGTTCGAACGGTTCGAAGCCAGAAAGCACCCACACTAGGTCTCGTTAGCAGCTGATGTGTACTGTAGCACTCAACGCTCCCTAGCAAGAACACAATACAATCAGACATGCAGCAGTAGGAGTATTATCTCTCCGGAGAGCTCCGAAGCAGGGTAAACCGCTCGTGTGCTTCGCCTCGATCTGCCCTTCGTGCGACCTCCGCCCCCCCGCCGAACCGAAAGGGGCTCGGTCCGCCGGTCCCATAGGTGTTCGTGGGTCCGATCAGCTTCCCCAACATCTTTGGCGCGCCAGGTAGGGGGAGTCGAGGCTGTGTGAACCTGATCCGGCGTTCACACGAGCTAGTTCTTCATCGTCTTCATCGACATGCCACCGAAGAAGAAGGCTTCGGCGGCAGCAGAGCCGTCCACGTAGATCCCACCACCACCGGAGCAAATGGGGGGTGGGGTAGACACCAGCGGAAGAACGGGCGCCGGCGAGGGAGCTCATGATGCTGCCAAGTCCAAGGACAAGGCTGCGCAGACCTCGGCGTCCGTGCATGCACCGCGTCCATCTCAGGAGGCGCGGGACTGACAGCGTCATGGTATTCACAGTACCATACGCTCGTTGGACCAAGATCAAGCTGGTGGATCTCGGGGCCCTCAAGACCAGCGTGCACGCCAACATCTTTGGCACGAAGCGAGGCGCGATCGCTGGGCGGGATCTGCTCCTTCTAACATAGTTAGAAGTCCGAGCATATCCGCTCCTCGCACCGTTCGCCACTGCCACCCACCTCTCTGCGAAGCTTTGGCGAGAGCTCAACTGCTCTTAGATTACCATCCAACAGCCGACAAGGTCGATGAATGGAGGCCACCATCGAGTCTCATCGGCTTTGCTAGCGGCGACACTCATGACAACCGACTACGCCGCTGCCGCGGCAAGACCGCCATGCACGAGCCGGTGGCGACGAGACGGGTGGAGGTGCAACCACCATGCACTCTCCACCCCGAAGGCCAAGATCGCCGACTCGCCGGATCCACCTCGACAGCGACTCCACGCGTCGCCAGATCCACGAGCTCGCCGCGATCAGCGCCAAGTTCTTCACGAATGACAGCAAGAAGGCGCTCGAACTTCGCATCGGCGCCCGAAGAGAAGCGGCGTCAATCCGACCAGCACGCTGGGCCCTCTGTCGACATGCATGCGCCCGAGAGAACCAGGCGACTTGCCGTCTGTGTAGGTTGCCCTGCGTTCACTCGTGAGCTGCGGCAAGTCGATGGCCCAAAGCAAGAAAAATTTCAAGCCAGACGTGCGAGAGAAATACGGCGGCAAGGCGCATCCGTCGGAGTTCCTCAGCATCTACACCATTGCGGTGCAAGCTGCGGGGCGAGGCGACAAGATTCGGCCAACTACTTCCGGCGGTACTCAAGCCCAATGTCGAGATCTGGCTCATGCACTTGCGGACAACTCCATATCCTCTTGGCGGATCTATGCCATCGGTTTGTCGGCGCCTTCACGGTGCCACAAGCCCCATGGCCAAGAAGAGCGACCTTCATCTGCTCGCCCGGAAGGAAGGAGAGCCCTGCGCAAGTACATTCAGAGATTCAGCCGCGTACAACACAACATCCCAGATGTCCACCCTACCGCAGTAATCAGCGCATTCCATCAGAACGTGAGAAACCGCAGGATGCGGGAGGAGATGGCGATGTGCAAGATCAGAGACGTCAGTGAGCTGTATGCCCTGGCCGACAAGTGTGCGCGTGCTGAGGAAGGAAGGAGACTCCCCGGAGAGAATACAGAAGCGGAAGGATTTGATAGTGAGGGGTCCGCCCCGGCAAGGAAAAGTCGGCGGCGGAGCAACAGGAAAAAGAAAGGCAAAGATGTGCTAGTTGTTGAGCAGTCCGGCAACGGAGGTGGCGCCAAGAAAGCCAAAGTTGGTAGCTCCGGCAAGGAGGTTGCCGCTGGCACCAAATGCCAGGTGTGGCGATCGCCGACAAGCGGGGACGGCTCTAACAAAATCTTGCAAGATCCACCGCACCAAGGGCCATGACCTCGAGCTGCAAGAAGGTCGAGCAGCTTGTTGAGCAACAAAAGGCTGAGTCTGAGCGACGCGACAAGGAGAAGGCCAGGAAGGTTTGGAGGAGCTAGCAAGAAAGCGTCCGGCCGAGGAGGGCGCGCGGCAAGGCCAAGCAGCGGCAGGAGACAGACCTCCAGCGGCGCGACAAGGATGAAGATGGCGGCGATGGCGAAGACATGGATGATGGCGAAGCCGATGAGCAGGAGTTCCATAAAGCCACAGAGGTCTTATGCGTTGATGGCGGTGCTTCTCTGCATACTTCACACCGCCAACTCAAGCAGTGGATGCGGGAAGTCAATGCGGCGAGAACCGTCCGTCGAGTCACGCAAGCCTCGAAATGGTCCAAGACGCCTATCATCTTTGATATTGAGGACCACCCTGATCGCATAACTGCGGTCGGTGCTTGCCGATGTTGGTTTCACCAACTATCCGCAACCTCAAGGTCACTAAGATGCTAGTTGACGGCGGGGCGGCTTGAACCTGATCTCCTCGGCACTACTCCGAAACTCCGGATCCACGACGGCGAGCTCGAAGAGACCGGCACATTCCAAGGAATCAATCCGGGAAGGAGCAAGCCAAAGGGAAAGATCACGTTGCCCGTGACATTTGGCAGCGAGTTGAACTTCAGGACTGAGAGGGTCACTTTTGACGTTGCTGATTTTCCATTGCCTTACAATGGGATACTTGGCCGTCCAGCACTCGCCAAGTTCATGGCAGCCTCTCATTATGCATACAACATGCTCAAGATGCCAGGCCCGATAAGTGTCATTTCTGTCCCTGGCGACAAGAAGGATGCTCTTATCTGCGCCGACAAGATCTACCGGGAAGCAGCAGCCGCAGCAGATCACAAGTCACTTGCCGTTGAAGCTCCCGGGGGGAAGAAGAAGACCAAGTCCGGCAAGAGCTCTGATGCCCACTCCGGCAAGCGCACCTCTTCGGAGTGCTGCGCTACCGTCGAGGACGCACCATCGAGCTCCACCGGCAAGTGTAAGAAAACAATGGCAGCTCCACCAGAGACCAAGAAGGTGTCCGCCAAGGAGGACGGCACTGGTGGTACCTTCACCATCAGTGCCACTCTTGACCCTAAATAGGAAAGCGCGCTCGTTGCTTTCCTGCGGGCGAACGTCGATGTGTTTGCATGGCAACCGTCTGACATCCCCGGTGTTCCCAGGAAAGTAATTGAGCACCACCTAGTCGTTTGTCCTCACGCGCGGCCCGTCAAGCAGAAAGTCAGGAAGCAAGCAGTGGAGCGCCAAGAATTCATAGCAGAAGAAATCAAGAAGTTGGAAGCAGCAGGCCTTGTCGAGGAGTGCTCCATCCTCGTGGTTGGCCAATCTCGTAGTAAATGCGAAGCGCAAGCGGAAATGGAGACTTTGTATCGACTTTACCGATGTTAATAAAGCTTGTCCCAAAGACCCATTTCCCTTGCCGCGCATCGATCAGATTATTGACTCCACGGCGGATGTGATTTGCTTTCATTTCTTGATGCATACTCGTGGTACCATCAGATCTTCATGGCGAGAAGAGGATGAGGAAAACCGCATTCATCACCCCATGTGGCACATCTTTGTTTCATACGGATGCCTTTCGGTTTAAAGAATGCTGGTTCAACATTTGCAAGAGTAGTCCATGACGCTTTTGAGCCACAAATACACAGAAATGTAGAAGCTTACATGGATGACATAGTGGTCAAGAGCAAGGACAAGGCGACTCTGATTCAAGATTTAGACGAAACCTTTGCAAATCTGCGCAAGATCAACCTCAAGCTCAACCCCGAGAAGTGCGTGTTTGGAGTCCCCTCCGGCAAGCTTCTCGGGTTCTTCGTGTCTCAGCGAGGAATTGAGGCCAATCCCGACAAGATCAAGGCCATTGAGCAGATTGAAGCACCAAAGCACGTCAAAGATGTACGAAGACTTGCCGGTTGCGTAGCTGCTCTCAGCAGGTTTATCTCTAGGTCTGCTGAGCGTGCCCTACCATTTTTTAAAATTTTGAAAAAGGCAGGTCCAATGAAATGGACTCCGGAAGCGGAGGCTGCGCTGCAGGACTTAAAGAGATACCTGTCCTCCACTCCAATACTTGTCGCACCTAAGCCACAAGAGAAGTTGCTGCTATATATAGCGGCAACCAATCAAGTGGTTAGTGTTGCGTTAGTACCGGAGAGGGAGGCGGATGATGAGCTAGCAACCACGGCAGAGGCATCCAGCGACAAGCAAGGAACTTCACCGGCAAGCTCTGGTCTCGACAAAGATGGGTCTGCGCAGGCGTATGAGAGGATGCAGAAAAGGATGGTGCAGCGTCCAGTTTACTTTGTCAGTTCCCTTCTGCAGGGGGCTAGGTCAAGGTACTCTGGTGTGCAGAAATTGCTTTTCGGCCTTCTCATGGCCTCGAGAAAGCTGCGCCATTACTTTCAAGCACATGAGATCACGATCGTCACTCGCTTTCCGCTGAAGAGGATCTTGCAAAATCCGAAGCAACATCCGGGATTGTCGGTGGGCCTTTGGAACTGTCAAGCATTGGCCTCAAGTTTGAGAGCACTTCAACTATCCAAAGCGAGCATTGGCAGAATTCATAGCAAAGTGGGCGCCAACGCAAGATGAAGAAATTCGAAGCGAGCATCCCGTCAAGGAGGCAAGCAAAGAGTGGCTGATGTACTTTGATGGTGCCTTCTCGCTGCAAAGGCGCCCGGTCTTGAGCGTCTTGCTTATCGCACCCACGGAGAGCACCTCAAGTACGTAGTCGGATGCACTTTCCCAAGGAGCAAGCAACAAACAATCTGCAGAGTATGAAGGTTTGCTTGCGGTCTTAGGATCATGATGAGACCTTGGGATCAAGAAGCTCATTATCGGGGTGACTCACAGCTTGTCATCCGCCAAGTTAACAAGAATTATCGAGTCCGTTGATGGAAGCTTATGTTGATGAAGTGAGGAAGCTAGAAGAGCACTTTGACGGCCTACAGATGGAATATATTCAAGGGCTCGAGCGACATTGCTGATGGCTTGTCAAAGTCGCCGCCTCAAGTTACAATGGAACCAGGGATCTTTGTGCTCAAGCTGACTCAACCGTCAGTAACACCATCAACTGGACAGAGCAAGAAGAGGAAGTTGATTTCTGGTGACTACTTTCCGGCAGAGCTCCCCGAAGCCGCCGCCAAGAAGATCCCCAAGATCAACACCAAGAGTGCTGAGGAGCAGTCTGCTCCGATAAGCCCTAGGGTTTGTTTCGTTGAAGCAGACGCTCCCGACAAGTTTTGCTCCGGCAAGCTTGCCGGCGAACATCAAGCTCCGTTTGAACCGCAGGTTCTTGCCGTAGAAGCGAATGTTCCCGCAACAACAGATGTGCCTTTAGTCCTTGTTGTCGAGCTGCAAGCTCCAGCATGGGCACAACAGATTGGCCATTTCCTTCAGACAGGAGAACTTCCCGAAGAACAAGAAGAAGCGGAAAGAGTAGCCCGGCAGTCAAGTATGTACCAGTTTGTCGACAGCACACTGTACAGAAGAAGACCCAACGGTGTGAAATTGAAGTGTATTCACCGGGAAGATGGACAGAAGCTGTTGGCAGAGATACATGGAGGCATATGTGGTCACCACATTGGCGCAAGAGCACTTGCCGGCAAAGCGTTCGGCAATGCTTCTTTTGGCCGACAACCCTCCGGGATGCAAGCGCACAAGTAACCAAGTGTGAAGCGTGCTAGTTCCATTCCAGCAGATACACCAGCCAGCTCAAGCTCTCCGGACGATCCCTTATCCTGGCCATTTTAGGTGCAGGGGCTCGACATCCTCGGCCCCTTTCACCGAGCTGTCGGGGCTTTGAGTACTTATGCGTTGCAATCGACAAGTTCACAAAGTGGCGGAAGTGGAAGCGATGAGGAAGGTGACAACACGATCGTGATCAAGTTCTTGGTCGATTGTTTGCTGTTTTGGAATTCCTAACAGGATCATCACCGACAACGACACGCAATTCACGAGCCGCACCTTCATGCGATCGTCCAAGATCTTGGCGCCAAGGTCTGCTTCGCTTACATTGCTCATCCAGAAGTAGCGGTCAGCGGAGAGAGCAAATGCTGAAGTGCTGCGTGGGCTCAAGACCAGAACTTTCGACAGGCTGCACAAGTGCGGAAGAAACTGAATTGAGGAGCTGCGGTGGTTCTTTGGTCGTCAGACGACGCCAAATCGAGCCAGCGGCGAGACACCTTCGCTCTAGTCTATGGAGCAGAGGCAGTTCTCCCCACGGAACTTCGTATCTCGGGTCACCTCGAGTGCTCGCTTATGATGAGCTCGAGCAAGAAGCGATTGCGACAAGATGACGACTTGCTCCTTGAGGAGGACCGTCTTGAGGCATTGCACGAGCTGCTCGATACCAGCAAGCTTTGCGCCGCTACCATAGCCGCAAAGTTAGTGCGAAGTCTCGAGGAAGGCGATCTTGTTCTTGCACGTTCAGTCCGCCAAGAATTCCAACAAGTTGGCCTTGAACTGGGAAGGCCCTTACCGGGTGAGACGAGTCACTAGGCCTGGCGCTGTCTGCCTTGAGACCGAAGATGGCATTCCGGTGAGCAACTCCTGGAATATTGAACATCTTCGTAAGTTTTACCCGTAGGGCGCGGTTGCCGGAACCTGTTCCGGCAACCATCTTTTGTACAAGTCTTGCCGATGTTGCATGTAATCCTTTGTACAAAGCCGGGCGCAGATCCCGTGCATAAGTAAAACTAATGTGCTCCGCACATCTTGTCAATTTCATGCTTTCTACTCCCTTATTTTTGCATGCATTATCTGACATTTTGTGCAGCACCTATCTCCGGTAAGCAATAACGAGCCGCAAGGCTCCATATCTTTATTTTCTCTTCTTTCTCTTTCTCAAAGAAAGGAAGGTTCCCTCGCACACAAGTTTGCGGGGAGGAGAAGATAATGGTGTGGACCAAGCGTCGCTCGAGGAAGTTTCGCCTTACCGGGAAGCAAACGACAGAAAAGCTAAGTTGCTAAAATTTGAGCAATCAGTTCTAAAATTTTTTAAGTTATTCTCCTCGAACGACCGTACTTTGTATGGAAAACCTGTGCGCGGAGGAACCAACTCGTAGCTAGTTACGCCCTTACTTTGTTTCGAGTCCGCTCAACAACTTAAGTGAGCTGCAACTAGTTGCGACAAGGTTGCTTGTCGGAAGCGGCACCGCCAGCAGGCTGCTGGCGTTCCGCACTCAGCGCTCGTGGCAAAGGTGCCTGCGCCGACAAGTTCCCTAAAAGCGTAGGGCAAAAACATACAAAGGAAGGAATCAAGTAAAGGAAAATAACATAGCAATCACTACCCGAAATAGAGTTATATTACAAGATAGCTTGCCGCAGCTCTAATAGATTGTTCTCATAACATGATCAGCAGCGGCAAGGAAAAGAAAAAAAAAGGGCGGCCTAATCTACGCGGTCGCCATCAACCCTCTTGATCTTGCTCACCTTGTCCACAATGGGTGCGACAAGGGTCTTGAGCGCCTCCACATCGGCATCCGGTGGCAGGGACTTGAGGACGTTGGTGAGGTTGAGGCCTGGATTGCGGAAGGCCACCTTCATCAGCACCTTTTGAAGAGCTCCCGCGCAGATCTGGCGCGACTCGTCGGCCAGCTGCTTTGGGATCTCTTCCCGGAGTCGCTGGAGGGCCGTCACCACGCCCTTGAAGAACAAGCTGAGCTTGGCGCTGGGCTGGAGGTGCTCATCGGAGGAATACCCAAGATCTACCATCCCCAGCTCCGCCAACTCCCTGTCGATGGCTGCGGCAACATCCACGAGACCTTCGGTCCAGTGCTCCACATTATCCCTGAAGGTGTTCTGGGCGGCAACAACACTCGCCAGCAGCGCCTCGTCGGCCTTGATCTTCTCCAACAAGGCCACCTCCCGCTCCCTGGCGCCGTCCAGCTTCTGAATCAAGGTGGTCAGCTTCAACTCGAGATCTGCGTTGGAGTCCTTGGCGGCGCCGAGCTCCTTGCTCCTCTCGGTGAGACGGCCCTGCAGCTCACCAAGAGTGTAGGCGTCCTTCTCGCGCTCATGCTTGAGTGCAGCAAGCTCCTCGCCGCTCTTCTTCAGACTGGCCTCCAGCTGCGTCACCTTCGTCTCCAGCTCCTTCTTGGCGGCCTCGGTAGCTGCGGCGGCATCCTTTGCTTCCTTGATAGCCCCGCCAAATGTCTGCTCACGCGTGGCAAGATCTTCCTCATGGCTGTCAAGATTGACCTTCCTCTGCGCCAACTCGCCTTCCTGCGCAGACAGCTTCTCAGCAGCAAGCCTTTGTTGCTCTTCAGCTTCAGCCTTCTCGAGGAGGAAGGCTTTACGCTCCTCGACGAGTCGCTCCCGCTCCTCTGCCAAGGACCGGAGAGCTTCCTGATTGATGCCACGGAGCTCCTCCGCGCGCTTCTCGATGTCTGCTCCCGCCTTCGTGACAAGCGCTTCCCGGGATTCCAGCTTGGCTTGTCGGGCGCGGTAGAGCGACATCAGCTTCCTCAGCAGCTGCTCCTCCTCAGACTCGCCGCTGCTGCTGCTTGGTGCGTCGACCAGCGTCAGCCCAACGGAGGCGAGCAGCTCTTCGTCAAAGGTCTCCCCTTCGACCGGAGCCCTGGAGCTTGATGCCCAGGGGAGCTTGATGAAGACGCCATCGCCGGCCTTCAGATAGGCGCCGGGCTGGGGCTCTTGAACTGGCGCAGCAGCAGCGGCGGAGGATCGGCGTTCGAGATGGCGCTGGCGCTCCTGCGGCCTCAGGGCCGTCAGTGTGATCGCCGGACCCCTCGCCAGCTTCTGCGGCGGCAGCTTTGGCGGCCTCTTCGCTGGCGGGCTCGTCAGCGCTAGCTTCCTCTTCGGCAACGGCGGTGTCGTCAGCATTGCCATGCGCGTCCTCCTCGCCGGCGACCTCGGTCTCCATTGGCTCTGTGGGAGATGGATCTGATGACCGGATGAAGAAAATTCAAGCAAGTATCCAAAGAGAGAATAAGAAGAAAAAGAACCCAAGGGAAATTTTCAGGCAAGAGGATTACCTGCGATGGGATCTGCAGCCGCGGTCTCAACCACGGAGGGTCATTTGGTGCTATCCCTTGCTGGAGAGCGCCTCCTTGCCGGAGGCAGCTCCCTTGCTTGGGGATCCTCCCTTGGCGGTGTGGTCAAGCAGATGGCATGGCAGAGGCGGCTTGGGGCACTCGGGTGGGGCTGCTCTGCTCCTACACAAACCAACATCGAGATATCAGCAAAGAAAGGGCACCCATGCACATGTGATGAAAGTAAACCATATACTTACGCTGGGGGCTGCTTTGAGGAAGAGTTGCCGGGTCCGGCAGGGAGGTCTCGGATTCGCCTCCTGCTGCTGCGGTGAGTTCGTCCTCGATGACAATCACCGGGCCCTTGGCTCTCTTCGACGCTCTCTGGGCCAGCGTCCTGAAAAGGAAAGGGTTCAGAATGAAGCAAATCAGATACAAGACAAAGCAACAAAATTGAAGAACTACAAGTACAACACAGAAGCTTACTCTTCTTCTTCCTCGTCGAAGCTGAGCGCGGAGAGATCAAATTCTGGCTCGCCTCCGGTGCGACGAGGCGGAGGAGTGGGTTCCCTTGGCCACTTGGCGGGGCGGCAGCGGTGGCACAGGAGGACTCGCTCCGATTCTTTGCAGCGGCGTGAGGTGCTGCAGCAGCAGATGCTTGCCGCGGTGGAGCGCGTCGCGCGGCGCGGCGGCTGTTGGCCCGTCTGCCGCCCCGCTACGTCTCCAGCCTTGCGGAGACGCCTTCTTGGTGGAGCTGGGGGCTCCGCTCGCGGCAAGCTGCTTGAAGGAGGGGAGGAGGCGCCCTCGGCAGGCTCGCTCGACTCAGCTTCAGGCTCGGCAAGCTCCTCCTCGCCGGCAAACTCCCCTCGCTCGACAAGGCTTGCCGCCTCTGCTGCTTCTGCCTCCTCCACGGTGAATCCGAACTCACCTGCGGCAGCGGCTGCTGCCGCCTCTTCCAGCCTGGTGGCGATGCGCTGCATCTCATCGTCAGTGGTGTCGCGGGTGAGGCCCCTCTGCTCGTCGGGGCGGACCGGCACTTCTACCAGGCTGTCAAAGAACTCCCGCACGACGTCATCTGCAGGCTCTTGCCAAGTGGGGACGATTCCATGCGAGTCGCACAATGGCATCATTGCACGGATGCGGTCGAGTGAGGAATTGTTGCAACGGAACTCGCCCTCGGCAACCTGAACATTTCGGGATGGTGCAGGTCGGGCTTGAACAGCTCCAAGAGCATCGCGTCAAGTTCCAAGACAGCGAAGTTGAAATTAAGGCCAGGCGCAGCCTCATGATATCTGCGCGTTCGAAACTCCGGCAGGTCTCCTCCTCTCCTGCAAAGGGCGTCTGGCGGCGAAGGAAGTCTGCGCCAGCGGTGCCTACGGTGAGCCCGGCAAGTCTAAAGCGAAGAGATTCGGGTGACGGCAATCTTCAGCCTAGCATCTTCCGGGCCACGTTGCTCCAATCGTTGCCGCGCACTATTGGGGTTTGGCGCTGGCGGTAAAGGGCTGCGGTTCTCCTCAACAATCCAGCGCAATCTGCCTCCATTCCTCCCACTTGCTGCGGAGCTCTCCTCGAGATAGGCTTCCTTCTTGCCGATCCTTGAGATCCAAGTGATTCCTCGGCAAGTGGCTCTCCTTTCTCGACTCGGGGCATGCGAAGTGGCGGAAGAGGGCTACGTTTGGGTGGACTCCGACAAAGTTTTCGCAAAGATGTGCGAAAACTGCCATGGTCGAGACAGCATTGGGGTGAAGTCAAGGAGGCGGAACCCGCGGTGTTCATGATATCGCAGAAAAATTCAGAGAAGGCGGCAGAGCCCACAATAGAAGAAGCGCGAAGAAGGGTACCCATTTGGAGCCAGTTCGCGGCGGCAGCTGGGAGTACCTTCGTGCGTGGATGCGCTCGCGTCTCCGTCGACCGAAGAGGTAGTAGTTCTCCTCGGATCCCTTGCGGCGAGCTGGGGGAAGATGGCCGCTCCTTCGCATGGGCGCCATGCAGCTGCGCTCGGCCGACTTCCGCCCTTCCCTTGTCGACTTTGAGACCATGGCGGAGGTGGTGGGGAAACCGGCGGCGTTGGTGGTGCTGGTGGCGATGGGGGCGGGCGCTGCTCTCTTGAGACTTGGGAAGAAGGGGAGCAGCGAGGTTTTTCGAGATTGGACATCAAATGGCGAGGTGGGCGAACTGCCCTGTTTCCCTGCTTATAAAGAGGGAGGCGGACGTTCGCCTTTTCGAATAAAGAAACCCCACGATCTCCCCACGATGCCGCATTCTCGCGTGCCGTTCGTGGGGCGTGGTGGGTCGGAGTGAGTTCTGGCGTACCCCAAGCGCTGCGTGCCGTGCCTGTTTTGGGCTGGCCCAACAGCGCTTCGGCACCGTGTGTGGCCCAGGCCGGGGCTCTGCCGGTGTACTAGAGTAGGGTACCCTAGTATCCCGAACTTCGTGCCGCAGGCGATCGCAACACCCCTGCGGCAAGGCTTGCTGGTGACCGCCAAGGTCCTCCGCGACTCCATTGGAGCCATTCAAGAACAAAGTATTTAAGTCAAGGAGACAAGGCCCGGCAAGAGGAGCTTGCCGGGAAGGATAACCAAGGCACCTAGGAGACAAGGCCCCGGCAAGAGGAGCTTGCCGGGAAGGCCCGGTGAGCGACAAGCTTCCGGACGCGACAAGGCAACAACCGCGGCAAGGCCCTTGCTGCGGCAGACTACCACTCCGCTCCTGCGCTCCAGCACATCCACCAACATGTCATACAGGACCTTTCGGTAGCAGCGTGGCAAGAGGCTGTCTTGACCAGCGGAGCGGTGTGGCAAGCGGCGCTGACAAGATTGCCATCGTGGCAAGCGGTGGCGCCCCTGACGGTCCCTGTTTGCACTGTTTGGGCGACATAGACGGGTATTTAATGCCTTTGTCCCCTGCCGTCAAGGTTAGGTATGATACACTGCACAAGTAGCTGTACCAACCGCACTCTTTTTCCATTTTTGCCCTTGTCTACGTTGCCACCTGTCGGAGACCCCTTGAGCATATAAAAGGAGGCCCATGCGCAACGTAGAGAGGGGGGTTCGAACGGTTCGAAGCCAGAAAGCACCCACGCTAGGTCTCGTTAGCAGCTGATGTGTACTGTAGCACTCAGCGCTCCCTAGCAAGAACACAATACAATCAGACATGCAGCAGTAGGAGTATTATCTCTCCGGAGAGCTCCGAAGCTGGGTAAACTGCTCGTGTGCTTCGCCTCGATCTGCCCTTCGTGCGACCTCCGCCCCCCCGAACCGAAAGGGGCTCGGTCCGCCGGTCCCATAGGTGTTCGTGGGTCCGATCAGCTTCCCCGACATGCTTGCTATGCTTGTGCCAAGATGACAATATGAATTATGCTTATGGAGATGAACTTGCTATAGTTCCTTATGTTAAACATGAAATTGTTGCTATTGCACGCACGCATGATAGTCCTATTATCTTTTTGAATTCTCCCAACTACACTATATCGGAGAAGTTTGCACTTATTAAGGATTATATTGATGGGTTGCCTTTTACCGTTGCACATGATGATTTTGATAGATATAATATGCATGTGCTTGCTGCTCCTACTTGCAATTATTATGAGAGAGGAACTATATCTCCACCTCTCTATGTTTCCCATACGATAAAATTGCAAGAAACTGTTTATACTATGCATTGGCCTTTACTATGTGTGCATGAATTGTTCTTTTATGACATGCCGATGCATAGGAAGAGAGTTAGACTTCGTCATTGCTTGATATATGTTGCTTTGTGCTCACTACTAAATTACAAATCATTGTTAATTAAAATTGGCTTTGATATACCTTGGGATCCGGGTGGATTCACTACTTGAGCACTATATGCCTAGCTTAATGGCTTTAAAGAAAGCGCTGCCAGGGAGACAACCCGGAAGTTTTAGAGAGTCATTTATTTCTTTCGAGTGCTTTCATATAGTTTAAAAACAACAAAAATAAAGAGGGGAACCCAAAACTTTTTCAAAAAGAAAAGCGAAAGTGAGAAAGACAAGCATTGTTGGAATGGGAGAGCTCCTTGAACTTTCTTCATGCTCACGACAACTTTGTGAATCTTGATTACAGAAACTTTTCAAAAAAAATAATTATCCCCTTGTACAATTCCATTGTATTATAAAAATAATGTGCCAAGGTTTGCCTTTAGGATGGTTACAATGCTTGTTGGTTTGTGCGGTGCAGGACAGAAACTTTGGCTGTAGTGCGTGAATTTTAATTTTTTACTAGAACGTCAAATGGTTCTGATTCTTTTTGCACTGTCTTGCTGTACAAATTGTTTATTTTTCCTAATTGTTTCAGAAGTTTTCAAGTATCAGAGGTATGGTGAATGTTCAGATTGCTACAGACTGTTCTGTTTTAGACAGATTCTGTTTTTGATGCATAGTTTGCTTGTTTTGATGAAACTATCAATTTATATCAGTGGATTAAGCCATGAAAAAGTTATATTACAGTAGAGAAAATGAAAAAACAAAATATGAATTGGTTTGCAACAGCACTTAGAGTGGTGATTTGCTTTATTATACTAACGGATCTTACCGAGTTTTCTGTTGAAGTTTTGTGTGGATGAAGTGTTTGATTGAGAAGGTTTCGATGTGAGAAGAAGGAAGAGAGGCAAAAGCTCAAGCTTGGGGATGCCCGAGGCACCCCAAGTAAATATTCAAGGATACTCAAGCGTCTAAGTTTGGGGATGCTGGGGAGGCATCCCCTCTTTCTTCAACAAATATCGGTATGTTTTTGGATTCGTTTCATTCATGTGATATGTGCAAATTTTGGAGCGTATTTTGCATTTAGTTTTCATTTTCTTTTATGCACCATGCTGGTATGAGATGGTCCTTGGTTGATTTATAAAATTTTCTATGCACTTCACCTATATCTTTTGAGTATGGCTTTATAGAATGCTTCATGTGCTTCACTTATATCATTTGAAGTTTGGATTGCATGTTTCTCTTTACATAGACAACCGCCATTTGTAGAATGCTCTTTCTTTCACTTATATTTGTTAGAGCTTGGGCATATCTTTTGTAGAAAGAATTAAACTCTCTTGCTTCACTTATATCTATTTAGAGAGATGACAGGAACTGGTCATTCACATGGTTAGTCATAAAATCCTACATAAACTTGTAGATCGCTGAATATGATATGTTTGATTCCTTGTAATAGTTTTGCGATATAAAGATGGTGATATTAGAGTCATGCTAGTTGAGTAACTGTGAAATTGAGAAATACTTGTGTTGAGGTTTGCAAGTCCCGTAGCATGCACGTATGGTGAACCGTTATGTAACGAAGTCGGAGCATGAGGTGTTTATTGATTGCCTTCCTTATGAGTGGCGGTCAGGGACGAGCGATGGTCTTTTCCTACCAATCTATCCCCCTAGGAGCATGCGCGTAGTACTTTGTTTCGATGACTAATAGATTTTTGCAATAAGTATGTGAGTTCTTTATGACTAATGTTGAGTCCATGGATTATCGCACTCTCACCCTTCCATCATTGCTAGCCTCTTGATGCACGTGCATTGCCCTTTCTCACCTCGAGAGTTGGTGCAAACTTAGCGGTGCATCCAAACCCCGTGATACGATACACTCTGTCACACATAAGCCTCATTATATCTTCCTCAAAACAGCCACCATACCTACCTATTATGGCATTTCCATAGCCATTCCGAGATATATTGCCATGCAACTTCCATCATCATCATCATATACATGACTTGAGCATTCATTGTCATATTGCTTTGCATGATCGTAAGATAGCTAGCATGATGTTTTCATGGCTTGTCCATTTTTTGATGTCATTTCTACGCTAGATCATTGCACATCCCGGTACACTGCCGGAGGCATTCATATAGAGTCACATCTTTGTTCTAGATATCGAGTTGTAATATTGAGTTGTAAGTAAATAAAAGTGTGATGATCATCATTATTAGAGCATTGCCCCAGTGAGGAAAGGATGATGGAGACTATGATTCCCCCACAAGTCGGGATGAGACTTCGGACAAAAAAAAAGAGAAAGGCCAAAAAAAAGAGAATGCCCAAAAAAATGAAAAAAAAATGAAAACAAAAAAAATGAGAGAAAAAGAGAGAAGGGGCAATGTTACTATCCTTTTACCACACTTGTGCTTCAGAGTAGCACCATGTTCTTCATATAGATTGTCTCCTATGTTGTCACTTTCATATACTAGTGGGAATTTTCATTATAGAACTTGGCTTGTATATTCCAACGGTGGGCTTCCTCAAATGCCCTAGGTCTTCATGAGCAAGCAAGTTGGATGCACACCCACTTAGTTTCTTTTGTTGAGCTTTCATACACTTATAGCTCTTAGTGCATCCGTTGCATGGCAATCCCTACTCCTCGCATTGACATCAATTGATGGGCATCTCCATAGCCCGTTGATTAGCCGCGTCGATGTGAGACTTCCTCCTTTTTTTTGTCTTCTCCACATAACCTCCATCATTATATTCTATTCCACCTATAGTGCTATATCCATGGCTCACGCTCATGTATTGCGTGAAAGTTGAAAAGGTTTGAGAAACGTCAAAAGTATAAAACAATTGCTTGGCTTGTCATCGGGGTTGTGCATGATGTGAATATTTTGTGTGGTGAAGATGGAGCATAGCCAGACTATATGATTTTGTAGGGATGAGCTTTCTTTGGCTATGTTATTTCAATAAGACGTAATTGCTTGGTTAGTATGCTTGAAGTATTATTGTTTTTATGTCAAAGGATAGACTATTGCTTTGAATCACTCGTGTCTTAATATTCATGCCATGATTAGACATATGATCAAGATTATGCTAGGTAGCATTCCACATCAAAATTATTATTTTTTATCATTTACCTACTCGAGGACGAGCAGGAATTAAGCTTGGGGATGTTGATACGTCTCCGTCGTATCTATAATTTTTAATTGTTCCATGCCAATATTATTCACTTTCATATAATTTTTGGCAAATTTTTATATTATTTTTGGGACTAACATATTGATCCGATTGCCGGTGCAGTTCTGTGCTCATTGCATGTTTTATGTTTCGCAGAATATCCATATCAAGCGGAGTCCAAACGGGATAAAAACAGACGGAGCTTATTTTTGGAAAATATGGAAAATTCCAGAAGAAAAATTCACGCGAGACGGTGCCCGAGACGGTGCCCTGGGCGCGCCGCCTACCCTCGTGAGCCCACCGTAAGGCGGTTGATGCTCTTCTTTTGCCGCAAGAAAGATAATATTCGGGAAAAAATCATGGAAAAGGTTTCAGGCCAATCGGAGTTACGGATCTCCATATATACGCGAAACGGTGAAACAGAACGCAGAAATAGAGAGAAACAAAGAGATAGATCCAATCTCGGAGGGGCTCTCTCCCCTCCCACGCCATGGAGGCCAAGGACCAGAGGGGAAACCCTTCTCCCATCTAGGGAGGAGGTCAAGGAAGAAGAAGACGAAGGGCCCCCTCTGCCCTTCTCTTCCGATGGCGCCGGAACGCCGCCGTGGCCATCATCATCATCACCGCGATCTTCACCAACACCTCCGCCATCTTCACCAACATCTCCATCACCTTCCCCCCTCTATTTACAGCGGTCCACTCTCCCGTAACCCGCTGTACCCTCTACTTGAACATGGTGCTTTATGCTTCATATTATTTTCCAATGAAGTGTTGCCATCTTATGATGTCTGAGTAGATTTTCATTGTCCTATTGGTGGTTGATGAATTGATATGATTGATTTAATTTGCTTGTGGTTATGTTGCTGTCCTTTGGTGCCCATCATATGAGCGCGCGCGTGGATCACACCATAGGGTTAGTTGTATGTTGATAGGACTATGTATTGGATGGCAAGAGTGATAGAAGCTTCAACCTAGCATAGAAATTGATGCATACGGGATTGAAGGGGGACCAATATATCTTAATGCTATGGTTGGGTTTTACCTTAATGAACGTTAGTAGTTGTGGATGCTTGCTAATAGTTCCAATCATAAGTGCATAGAATTCCAAGTAAGGGATGACATGCTAGCAGTGGCCTCTCCCACATAATACTTGCTATCGGTCTAGTAAAGTAGTCAATTGCTTAAGGGACAATTTCGCAACTCCTACCACCACTTTTCCACACTCGCTATAGTTAGTTTAGTTGCTTATTTACTTACAACAGCCCCAAGTCTTTATTTACGTGCTCTTTACTTTCTTGCAAGCTTCCCCAAAAACACCTACAAAGTACTTCTAGTTTCATACTTGTTCTTGGTAAAGTAAACGTTAAGCGTGCGTAGAGTTGTATCGGTGGTTGATAGAACTTGAGGGAATATTTGTTCTACCTTTAGCTCCTTGTTGGGTTCGACACTCTTACTTATCGAAAACTGTTGCGATCTCCTATACTTGTGGGTTATCAGAGCTCTAGAGGGAGGTCAGGGGCGGCCTTATATGGCGATGCCACGGCTCACCGTGGACGCGGCCTACGGGCACCCGCGGAAATGGCCGCGGTGTCCACGGGAGGAGGCTCGGGGTTGTCTGCGGCGCTCGTGGGCGTGGTCCAATTCGGAGGGGAAGGGAAGGGGGAGTGGGGCGTGCTCCAGGAAGGTCCCGAGCTTGTGCGCACATTGGCTGAGCCGGGCGGCGTTGGGCATGGGCAGCAGGGGGTGAGAGAGAGGGGGAGAGGAGGGGGCATGCACAGCTGTCGTGTGGCGGACGTCGAGGACCTCGATTGGCGTGAGGGGGAGGCTCGAAGTGGTCAGGGGTTGCGGCGTCAACGGTCGCCTGCTCTGCCTCGCACTCCAGAGCGCGTCTTTGGCCGCCGTCCACGGCTTTTTGCGTGTACCAGCGCGTCCACTTGTGTCTGGCAGTTGCATGGGGGAGTAAACAATGGGAAAGTGACATTGGATGCCCCGGGAAGCCACTAGAGGAGCTATGGGGTTGAGAGAGAGAGAGAGGGAAAACTGTTGTCCAAGGAAGAAATATGGGTCTCTGCCCCCCTTAATCATTGCTCCTTGGGCAGGAAAGCATGCAAGAGGTAGAGGAGGATCAGGGGAGGCCGTGGGAAAAAGTTCAGCTAATGGAGATTAGTGGAAGGGGCCTAAACATGGATTTTGAGTTTCTGTCAGAAGGTGTTTGATGGTGGTTTGGGCAAGAAATTTAATTTCACTTGACATGAAACTTAACAAGACGAAATGGCACACAGAAGTAGGGTGTTCCACCAAGTTTGAGCTCATTTGGGCAAAGTAGCCAATGTAACTTTGGTAAACCCTAGACTTCAACAAAAATGGACTTTCCAAGATTTAGTCATTGTAACATCCCAAATTTACTATTTGGAATGTTTTACAATTATAGATAAGCATCCTATGCACTCCTGTTTGAATTTGAATGCCATTTGAAGTTTCAGAGCAATTTGAGTTTTGAATTTGAATTTCAAACTTTGGCATGTGTGAAACATTCCAAAAACCAAGCCTGATAAATACTTGATCAAAAGTATGAGAGGAGCAAACATGACACTCCAAAAATATCAGAGGAAACAATGCCAAAAGTTTTGGAATTCAAATCTGAATTTTATTTGAATTTGAAAAAAATAGATTTTTATGAAGTTTGGATTTTGCCTTTGGAAAAATGTTCAAATGAAAGGGAATATTCCCCTGATCATTTTGGTATATATATACCCTATATAAATTATTTCTAGATTTGGTTTTATTTTTGTTTTAGTTTTATTTTAAAAAAATAAAGAAAAAACCCGAGGCGCCAGCCAGACCACCCCAGGCCCAGCCAGCGCCGCCCACCCTCAGCCCAGCGCCAGGCCAGTGAGCCGGCCTAGCCAGCCAGCCCAAAGACCAGCCAAGCCAGCCAGCGCCGCATCCCTCGCCTCCTTTTGAAGGGCTAGGCCTCGGCCACCCGACCCCTTGCCCTCTCTCCTCTCTGACCCGTGGGCCCCGCCCGTCTCCTTCCCCCTCGCCCACGCCATCGACCTCATGGGAGATCCACCGGATCCCGAAGGATCCGGATCCCGACAGCCCGATGCCCTTCCGAGGCAAGCCGACCCAGGGCTATAAAGGCCGAGCCCCGCACCCCATTCCCCGAGAGCTCGCGCACCCCTCTTCCTCCCGCTCGGCGTCGCTGGAGTCCCGAACCCCTCCCGCCGCCATTGTTGCCGCCGTCGACGCCCTGGTGCACCCCGACCCTCCCCAACGCCACCGAACCCTCCCCCGACCCCGTGCGCGTCTTCCCGACGAGTCGCCGGAGCTCCCCGACGCCCAGACGCCTCGACGCACTTTCGCCGCCGCCGCCGCCGTCGCCGGAGTCCGGTAAGTCACCGGCCTCACCCCCCACCGTCCGATCCTAGATCTAGGGCTAGGATTAGAACCCCGAAGGGTTAGGTTTTATTTTATAAAACCGGCGGTCCTGTGGTTTATTTTTAGTGTAGGTTTATTTTTTAGGCCGGTTCTTTTAGTTTAAACCCTAGAGCCCGTTTAGGCTATCTAACATATTGAGGCACGATTTAGGCCCATTAGGCCTTTTTTCTTTTTAATTTGATTTTCTGTTTTAGCGAATAGTTTCAGTTTTAAAAATGTATATCTTTTATTCTGTTTAATATTTTTGAGTGATTCTTTTTTGTTGGATTGCAAATTTTATGTAGTTTCTGAAAAACATATATTTAGCTATGTTAAAAATAATTAAAAATGCTTTAATATTGTTTTAGTCAGAATAGTAAATCTGCTATAATTTTAGTTAGAAAAATTATTTTTGCATGATTCTTTTGTCACCACTTTATTTCAACATTGCAAAACCCTAGAAATTAATTTTGGTATTTTAGGATTAATAAATAATTAATTTTAGACAGAATCCTATTAATCCTAATTAATTTACTAGTTCCTGTTTTCCTATTTAATTAATTAGTAAATTAATTTATTTTAACTTGTGATTTGTTATTCTAGGTTAGTTTCTGTCACTCCATTAGATGAACTTTTATTTATAATTAATAAAAGTTTTAAATTATTTTCTTAATAGAAATTGGATTAGGCCTAAAATGAGTTTTATAATAGCTTTTTAATTAATTCTTTTTGCTCCTAGTTGCTTAGTGAATCCTTTTCTGTTAAGTTAACCTAAAACCATGATTAGGTTAAATTAAGGAATTTTGTTATATAAAAAACTATTTTGCTATTGTTTGGAGTAGGAAAAACTTTGAATTGGTTTCTTTGAGTTTTTCTTTTGGATTTGGTTTTGATTGTTTTGTTGTGCTATGTTAATATTGTTATCTTGTGTGATCCTCTTGCTTTGTGCTTATTGTGTTATTGTTTGTCTCGGTAGAGTTTCGAGTCTGAAGCTTGCTACTCGACTCTTTAGCTTACGAGGATCATCAAGCAAGGCAAGTTTTGATCATGTTATTTCTATACCTATGTTTTTGTGCATTAGTAGTTGTCACCACCCCACCATGCATGCAGTAGTGAAATTTTGAAGTCATTAAACTTGAGTAGTATCATGTGGTAGGATGAACCAATCCCCTTGTTACCATGACCCCGGGACCTAGTAGTTATTTTGCTATGCTCGTAGACGGGATTTGGGATGAGTGAAATTCATAAGCAAGATGTGAGAGTCAATGATGATGATAACCCATGGACTACAATGATCAAGATGGACTTTGGAAAATCACTCTTGGGTGGAGGGCGGTTGTGGGCACCTGGAGCACCAGTGGTGGCGGGATGCATGGAGAAGCGCCATGACATCTGCGGAAAGCTTCACCCAGCCACGAAGAGAAGGATGGATGCCCCATGACGGAAGCTTACTGTGCAGCCGCAAGCCATTATGGGCTCTGGCTGGGTTGACCCTAGTAGTGACGCTGGCTGGGCGGTACTACGAGAAGTAGGCGAACGGTAGGATTGGATGGGTACGGCGGTGGCGGAAGAACTCTTTGGAAGACCTGTTTCATTCGTCCGTCTTCAAACACCATGAAGTGCGAAGACTTTAAAGGAGGAATGATTCTTGCGGGAAAGTCGCAACCCTCTGCAGAGTTAAAGATCTAATCGATTAGCCGTGTCCCGATTCACGGACATTTGAGCCTCTGGAACTTGGAAGTATTCGGATATCTCAACACTAAAATTAATGAGTTAATTTGAGGGTTTATGACTTAATAATAATTGGTAGCGAGATATTGGTTGGCGGAACCATCTCAATAACTACCAACAATTGTAGTAATTTGCAAGTAAGTCCTTTGTAGTAGGATAAAATTTGCTTTTCGCAAAATGATGAAAATTAGAGCTCCACGACCAAATTGCATATAGAGTTAGTAACTTTATTATTGTTATTCTTCATGACTTGCCACTTATTCCAAAAGCTGACCTACATGGCTGCAACGTATTATGTTGCGAGATATATTCGATCGGGAGTGAGGCTACGCTCGCGCTTGGCGATTGCCCTTGAGTCGGATGGACTCGCTTACCTTCGACGCTTCCGCAGCATTTTTAGCTTATTTCTCATGAGTTGGCCTTGAGCGAATTTATTCCCTTGTAATAAAGACTCTATATGAGAATCGATTAATGATATTCAGGTGTGATTGAACTTTGATTTCTTTATCGATGTCTTGTGAGTACCGGCATGATCTTGGGATGGTATGCAGACACGTAGATTTGACCGATTTTGGGTCGGTCGCTCTCTGAGAGATGGTATCGAGCACACGCTGACCGTAGGATCGTAACCCCTAGGATCGGAAAGCCATAGCGAGACCATTTACTTTGAACCCTTTTCATTCTATAATTCTTCCTGTTCAATTCGACTCTTCTCCCTTTGCAACATTCTAGATGGCCACCGAGTTCAACCCGGTTTGCTACGGAGTTACGCCAGCCCGATGAGGCGATGCCCTTTGGAAGAAAGCTGGTCCAGATGGTGAAGCAGCTGAAGATAGCTCTACCCTCGATCACGGAAACCCACTAATGCACTTCCGATGGACACCCGCTACAGGATTGAGGTGCATATCCTGGGAGAACCTTTGGAGGACACACGGAACCTATCAACTTTGAGTTCACGAGTTCAAGCTGGATCATCGGAAGGGGCGTGGCGATCTATCGAGCACTTGGACATCTCCGAGAGGATCTGAGGCCGAGCTCGATCACTCGAGACCTCGCCATGGTTTCTCGCAGGGCAAGGAATGGAGATATCATCCGTACCATTGAGGATGATTCCACTCTCTCATACATCCGGGACTTGGAGTGTCTTCTCGAGAAGCGGGAGATTCAGACTCGCCGTAACTTCGAAGACACACGGAAGCTTTGTTCCATGAACTGGAGCTGGAGGAGAAGGCACGCAGACTTCCTTGGCCATGAGGAAGAAATCACGGACTTCATGGAGATAGTCGACGACCGAAGATGAAGCTTGCGCGATAGAGGAAAAGATGGATTTGGGAGAGGACCTTTACCCAAGTGGAGATGAAGCACCCTCGTGAGCAATGATCAGGATTTTGAAGGAGTACCACGAAGGAAACCCCAAGAGGAGGCGCCATCGATGAAGACTTTTAGTCGACCACCATGTTATCTTTTACTTTTTAAATCGATCAGTTAGGCGATGTTTTCCTTGATTAGTCATGAGCTTTTGTAATCGAGTTTGAACCATGTTTGAGTGGAATGAATAAATGATTGGTGTGTTATGATTGTGCATTCATATGGGTAGTGTATTTCTCATAGACCATTGTTCTATTCTAATTTTCTCACCCACTCCAAAACACCGGATGCCTCCGAGGCGTGACTTTGGTTTCCGCGGAGCTCACCCAGCTGCTCCAACAACAGAATGCTGCGATGCAGCTCCCGATTGAGAATCGAACAACACCGCCAACAATCCACCGCCGCCACCACCACCCATTGTGGACAATTTGACCCGATTTACGAGGTTGAATCCGCCGGATGTTCACTAGTAGCACTTGAGCCAATTGTGGCTGATGATTGGCTCCATAAGATCGGAAGAGAGCTAGTCACCGTTGGATGCACCGATCTTTGAGAAGGTGCGCTTTGCCACGCATCAACTGGATGGACCTGCAGCTTCTTGGTGGGAGAATTACACGCCACTTTTCCCATGGGTGGCATCACTTGGGATCAATTCCAGCAGAGCCTTTCGCCTTGCTCATGTCTCACCTGGAGCCATGAGTGCGAAGAAGCGTGAGTTCCGCAACTTACGCCAGGGAATCGTCTTGTGGCACGAGACGTGGATGAATTCAGCAAGCTTGCTCGCTATGCCCCGATGATGTGGCCACAGATGCCGTAAGCAGGAGAAGTTCCTTGAGGGACTCAATGATGAATTGAGCATGCAGCTTATTGTGGCTACTTTCAACAACTACCGGAGCTGGTAGACAAGGCCACCATTCGGAAGGCAAGCAGCAGATAGAAAGCATAGCGGAAGTACAGCCGGGAAGCACAACTCAGAGCTCAGCGAAGCCCGCTATGCACCGTACTCGGAGGGCACACCCATCATAACCATGGAGGTCATAACCATGGAGGAAATGGGAACAACCGCAGCCAAGACAACAAGTCAGGCCATGGCAATGGCAATGGAAATGGTAATGGCAATCAGCACCGTTCTGCCCGGCTCGAAGGATCTGAGCCACATCACCGCTTCAAGTGCGGAAGACAGGGCACTACGCCACCGACTGCCGGAGGCCAAGCGGAAGAATGGCAATGGCAATGGAGGCTCGATGAAGAAGCCAAATCCGCTTCCCGTGCTCGGGTGAACCACATCGGCGTGGAGGGCGTCTATGATCAGCCGGAACATCGTGGTTGGTAAGTTTTATTGAATTCACGTTCAGTTTTGGTTCTCTTTGATTACGGTGCAACGCATTCATTCATATCAAGGGTAGTTGTGGATAAGTACGGATTACGCACTAGAACCCTTAGAAGCCCCCTTGGCGTCGCCCGCAGAGGAGAAATGATGGCAGGTTTAAGCTGTCCTGCAACCCTCAACATCGGGAACCACAAATTTCCGTGGAACTCATAGTGTTGGAAACCCAGACCTTGGATGTAATCCTAGGCATGGATTGGCTGTCAAAGTATGAAGGAACATTGATTTGTGCCGCAAGTCTATTCGCTCACCACCCCGGAGCGAAGAGGATCAAGTATGTAGCCGAGCACTGCCGGATGAAGAATCAGTGCATTCCCTCACGGGAGTTGTTCGGGAGGAAGTGCCGATGGTGCAAGACTTTCCGATGTGTTTCCGGAGGAATTACCAGAATGCCACGGACAGGACATTGAATTTCTGATTGAGCTATTGCGGCACAGCCCCAATATCCAAGAGACCTTATCATATGCCACCGAATGAGTTGAAAGAGATCAAGGATCAAATAAATGAGTTATTGGAGAAAGGATATATTCGCCCAAGCTCATCACCTTGGGGAGCCCAGTTCTTTTGGTAGAGAAGAAGGATGGGAGCTTGAGGATGGTTGTGGATTATCGTGCATTGAGCGAAGTAACCATCAAGAACAAGTACCCTCTGCCGATGATCAATGACTTGTTTGATCAGCTTGTTGGAGCCAAGGTATTCTCTAAGATCGATCTTGATCGGGTATCATCGATTGAAGATTCGTGAAAAGGATATACCCAAAACAGCATTCACTACGGTATGGTTTATATGAGTATACCGTCATGTCATTTGGATTGACTAATGCTCCTGCATACTTCATGAATTTGATGAACAAGGTGTTCATGGAATATCTGGACAAGTTTGTCGTGGTGTTCATCGATGATATATTGATTTTCTCCAAGAGCGAGGAAGAGCATAAGGAGCATTTGCGTCTAGTTCGGAGAAACTTGAGAACATCACTGTATGCCAAGTTCAGCAAATGTGAATTTTGGTTGAAGGAAGTTGGATTCCTCGGACATGTTATTTCAGGAGAAGGAATAGCAGTTGATCCCGCCAAGGTTGAATCAGTCACCGATTGGCGATCACCCACCTCGATCAAGGAGATCCGCAGTTTTCTCGGACTCGCAGGATATTATCGGAGGTTCATTGAGAACTTCTCGAAGATTGCCAAGCCCATGACTGAGCTGTTGAAGAAGGAAGCCAAGTATGTTTGGACCGAGGAATGTGAAGCCAGTTTTCAGGAATTGAAGAAGCGGTTGGTCACAGCCCAGTGTTGATTTTGCGGACATACACAAGGAATACCAGGTTTATTAGGCGCTTCTCGTCAAGGACTCGGAGGAGTATTGATGCAGGAAGGTAAGGTTGTAGCTTATGCCTCCGGACAGCTACGGCCTCATGAGATGAATTATGCCACGCATGATTTGGAGTTAGCGGTGTAGTGCATGCACTCAAGACACAGAGACATTTCCTCATCGGAAACCGTTGTGATGTCTATACAGATCACAAGAGTTTGAAATATATCTTCACGCAGAAGGAATTGAACCTCGAGCAGAGGAGATGGCTAGAGTTGATAAAGGACTATGACATGAGATTGCATTACCACCCGGTAAAGCTAATGTTGTAGCAGATGCTTTGAGCCGTAAGAGTTATGTGAATACTCTTACGGCGGAGGACTACCCTGTGAGTTAGTCGATGACCTCGAGATCTCCGATGGAGATAGTTCGAAAGGATTTGTTGCAACTCGAAGTACAGTCCACCTTGACCGAAAGGATTCGAGAAGCCCAGAAGTCGGACAAGGAAATAGATGAGATAAAGCAAAAGATGGAGGAAGGAAAAGCTAAAGGATTCCGTAAGGATGAACACGGAACTATATGGTTTGAGGATCGTATTTATGTGCCCAATGATCCCGAACTCAGGAAGCTAATTCTTCAGGAGGCTCATGAATCATCGTACTCGATTCATCCGGCAACACCAAGATGTACTGGATTTGAAGCAAAGTTTACGGTGGGCGGTATGAAGAAGGACATTGCCGAGTACGTAGCGATATCGATGTTTGCCAACGTGTAAAGGCAGAACATCGAAGCCAGCAGGTTACTTCAACCTTTGCCGATTCCCGATTGGAAATGGGAGAAACTTGGTATGGATTTCATCACAGGATTACCGGGACCCGTTCAGGTTATGATTCTATCTGGGTAGTGGTTGATCGTTTGACTAAGGTAGCTCACTTCATTCCGTGAAGACTACCTATACCAGTGCCAAGTTGGCCAAGATATACATGACCAGGATCGATATATGCATGGAGTTCCGAGGAAAATCGTGTCGATAGAGGAACGAGTTTACCTCAAAGTTTTGGAAGCAATTGCATGAAACCTTGGAGTGCGAGGCTGGAATTTAGTACAGCTTTTCATCCCAGAGCAGATGGACAGACCGAGAGAGTCAATCAGATTACGGAAGACATGTTGAGAGCTTGTGTGCTAGACTATGGGTCTAGCTGGGATGATAATTTGCCATACGCAGAGTTCTCATACAACAACAGTTATCAATCCAGTTTGAAGATGGCCCTTCAAGCTCTATACGGAAGGAGGTGCGAACACCATTCTTTGTGGGATAGTGTTGGAGATCGATCACTTTTCGGTTCCGACCTTATCAAGGATTCAAGAGAAAGTCAAGCTGATTCGAGACAGGCTCAAGATAGCACGATCATGACGGAAGAGTTATGCCGACGAAGCGCAAGGAAGTGACTTACGAAGTGGGAGACCGAGCATATCTTCGTGTGTCTCACTTCGTGGAATCAAGAGGTTTGGAGTCAAGGAAAGTTAGCACCCGATTCATTGGCCCCTACAAAATCCTCGAACGTCGTGGAGAAGTTGCATACAAGTTGGAATTGCCGGAAGGATTGTCCGGAGTTCATGATGTCTTCCACGTTTCTCAGTTGAAGAAGTGCCATGCCGACATGGCCGATGTTCCGTTGAGAGACACAGTGCCCCTAGAGGCCATACATCTTGACAGTGATCTGACTTACAAGGAGAAACCCGTCCGTATTCTTGAGACTGCAAGCAGAGTCACCCGCAGCAAAGTCATCAAGTTTTGCAAGGTCTTGTGGAGTCACCACACCGAGGAAGAAGCCACACAGGAGCGAAGAAGATCTTCGTCGAGACCATCCGCACCTATTGCTAGCCAACCCGAATCTCGAGGGCGAGATTCATCTTAAAATGTGGTAGGTTTGTAACATCCCAAATTTACTATTTGGAATGTTTTACAATTATAGATAAGCATCCTATGCACTCTGTTTGAATTTGAATGCCATTTGAAGTTTGAGCAATTTGAGTTTTGAATTTGAATTTCAAACTTTGGCATGTGTGAAACATTCAAAACCAAGCCCGATAAATACTTGATCAAAAGTATGAGAGGAGCAAACATGACACTCCAAAATATCAGAGGAAACAATGCCAAAAGTTTTGGAATTCAAATCTGAATTTTATTTGAATTTGAAAAAATAGATTTTATGAAGTTTGGATTTTGCCTTTGGAAAAATGTTCAAATGAAAGGAATATTCCCTGATCATTTTGGTATATATATACCCTATATAAATTATTTCTAGATTTGGTTTTATTTTTGTTTTAGTTTTATTTTAAAAAATAAAGAAAAACCCAGGCGCCACCGAACCACCCCAGCCCAGCCAGCGCCGCCTCCCCTCGGCCCTGCGCTGAGCCCAATGAGCCTGGCCTAACTGCCAGCCCAAGACCAGCCAGCCAGCCCAGCGCAGATCCCTCGCCTCAAGACCGAAGGGCTAGGCCTCGCCACCGCCCCTCGCCCCTCTCTCCTCTCGTGACCGTGGGCCCGCCCGTCTCCTTCCCCGCCCACGCCATCGACCTCGCGGAGATCCACCGGATCCGAAGGATCCGGATCCCCGACACCCCGATGCCCTTCCGAGGCAAGCCCGACCCAGGGCTATAAAGGCCGAGCCCCGCACCCCATTCCCCGAGAGCTCGCCAGCCCCTCTTCCTCCCGCTCGGCGTCGCGGAGTCCCGAACCCTCCCGCCGCCATTGTTGCCGCCGTCGACGCCTGGTGCACCCGACCTCCCAACACCACCGAACCCTCCCGACCCGTCGCGTCTTCCCGACAGTCGCTGAGCTCCCGACGCCTGACGCCTCGACGCACTTTCGCCGCCGCCGCTGTCGCCGAGTCCGTAAGTCACCGCCTCACCCCACCGTCCGATCCTAGATCTAGGGCTAGGATTAGAACCCGAAGGGTTAGGTTTTATTTTATAAAACCGGCGGTCCTGTGGTTTATTTTTAGTGTAGGTTTATTTTTTAGGCCGGTTCTTTTAGTTTAAACCCTAGAGCCCGTTTAGGCTATCTAACATACAGTACACGATTTAGGCCCATTAGGCTTTTTTTTCTTTTAATTTGATTTTCTGTTTTAGCGAATAGTTTCAGTTTTAAAAATGTATATCTTTTATTCTGTTTAATATTTTTGAGTGATTCTTTTTTGTTGGATTGCAAATTTTATGTAGTTTCTGAAAAACATATATTTAGCTATGTTAAAAATAATTAAAAATGCTTTAATATTGTTTTAGTCAGAATAGTAAATCTGCTATAATTTTAGTTAGAAAAATTATTTTTGCATGATTCTTTTGTCACCACTTTATTTCAACATTGCAAAACCCTAGAAATTAATTTTGGTATTTTAGGATTAATAAATAATTAATTTTAGACAGAATCCTATTAATCCTAATTAATTTACTAGTTCCTGTTTTCCTATTTAATTAATTAGTAAATTAATTTATTTTTAACTTGTGATTTGTTATTCTAGGTTAGTTTCTGTCACTCCATTAGATGAACTTTTATTTATAATTAATAAAAGTTTTAAATTATTTTCTTAATAGAAATTGGATTAGGCCTAAAATGAGTTTTATAATAGCTTTTAATTAATTCTTTTTGCTCCTAGTTGCTTAGTGAATCCTTTTCTGTTAAGTTAACCTAAAACCATGATTAGGTTAAATTAAGGAATTTTGTTATATAAAAAACTATTTTTGCTATTGTTTGGAGTAGGGAAAAACTTTGAATTGGTTTCTTTGAGTTTTCTTTTGGATTTGGTTTTGATTGTTTTGTTGTGCTATGTTAATATTGTTATCTTGTGTGATCCTCTTGCTTTGTGCTTATTGTGTTATTGTTTGTCTCGGTAGAGTTTCCTGAGTCTAAGCTTGCTACTCGACTCTTTAGCTTACGAGGATCATCAAGAAGGCAAGTTTTGATCATGTTATTTCTATACCTATGTTTTGTGCATTAGTAGTTGTCACCACCCCACCATGCATGCAGTAGTGAAATTTTGAAGTCATTAAACTTGAGTAGTATCATGTGGTAGGATGAACCAATCCCTTGTTACCATGACCCCGGACGTAGTAGTTATTTTGCTATGCTCAGAGGCGGGATTTGGGATGAGTGAAATTCATAAGCAAGATGTGAGAGTCAATGATGATGATAACCCATGGACTACAATGATCAAGATGGACTTTGGAAAATCACTACTGGGTGGAGGGCGGTTGTGGGCACCTGGAGCACCAGTGGTGGCGGGATGCATGGAGAAGCGCCATGACATCCTGGAAAGCTTCACCCAGCCACGAAGAGAAGGATGGATGCCCCATGACCGGAAGCTTACGTGCAGCCGCAAGCCATTATGGGCTCTGGCTTGGTTGACCCTAGTAGTGACGCTGGTGGGCGGTACTACGAGAAGTAGGCGAACAGTAGGATTGGATGGGTACCGGCGGTGGCGGAAGAACTCTTTGGAAGACCCTGTTTCATTCGTCCGTCTTCAAACACCATGAAGTGCGAAGACTTTAAAGGAGGAATGATTCTTGCGGGAAAGTCGCAACCCTCTGCAGAGTTAAAGATCTAATCGATTAGCCGTGTCCCCGGTTACGGACATTTGAGCCTCTGGAACTTGGAAGTATTCGGATATCTCAACACTAAAATTAATGAGTTAATTTGAGGGTTTATGACTTAATAATAATTGGTAACGAGATATTGGTTGGCGGAACCATCTCAATAACTACCAACAATTGTAGTAATTTGCAAGTAAGTCCACTGTAGTAGGATAAAATTTGCTTTTCGCAAAATGATGAAAATTAGAGCTCCACAGCCAAATTGCATATAGAGTTAGTAACTTTATTATTGTTATTCTTCATGACTTGCCAGCTTATTCCAAAAGCTGACCTACATGGCTGCAACGTATTATGTTGCAGAGATATATTCCGATCAGGAGTGAGGCTACGCTCCGCGCTTGGCGATTGCCCTTGGAGTCGGATGGACTCGCTTACCTTCGACGCTTCCGCAGCATTTTTAGCTTATTTCTCATGAGTTGGCCTTGAGCCGAATTTATTCCCTTGTAATAAAGACTCTATATGAGAATCGATTAATGATATTCAGGTGTGATTGAACTTTGATTTCTTTATCGATGTACTGTGAGTACCAGCATGATCTTGGGATGGTACAGACACAGAGATTTGACCGATTTTGGGTCAGGTCGCTACAGTCATGCAAATCTATTCTCCTTGATGCACCACTTAGTGTAGTGTCATCATTTGAGGTTCTGAACATGCCCACAAAAGTTGAGATCAAAAGGAGAAAGTTGCCAATGTAAAGTTGTAAAAATTTGGTCCTGGACAGAGAGGTTTTGGGGCACTTTGATCAAGATAACATTCTCTCCAACTTGTGACATTTGGTATAGATGAATAATTAGACCATTTTAGCATGTGCACCAAGTTTTAGAACATTTGGACATGTTTGGCAATGTAAAGTTGATCAAACTTCAAAATGGACAGAAATGGTTTTGAGGGGATTTCATGGGGTTATATTATTCTCCATGATATGAGACTTGGCAAGATCATCAAACATGTCATATGTGACACGCTAGAATTTTCCTGGAAATTTTGGGGAATATTTCCTTTGTAAATATTTCAAAAGGTTGAAATATCCAGAAAGGGTTTTTGTTGGATTTGACCAATATTTTTAAAATGACCATGTGTTGAAACACTTATATATGGACAATATATGTCCACTGAGTTTCCCTAGGTTTTTCCCAAATATTTTCAAAGCATTAAAATATATTTTACCTATTAAAGACCATTTCTGGCCTAAAGAAAAATCCTTTAAATAAAATAGGAAAAATAACTTTTAAAATTATATTTTTGTGGTTTTTGGTAGTCCTATACCTAATAGGAGTCAAACATACTCTTTGAAAGATTTTTCATACCCCAAATCAAGTACTTGCAGTGTAAACCTCAATTCAGGGGTTTTTGGAAAACTAAATTTAGAAAATACTTTTTGGCCAAATTATTTTTGTAAGAAAATTCTATAATGTACTATACACATGGCATGATCATTGCTTCAAGAGTTTGGAGCAAGGAGATGAAGTATAGGAGTTGGAGGATTTATTTGATTTTTAGAGCACTTGCAAATAACAGACAAAATCCAATCAAGGCAAGGTCCAAAACACTCAAAAGTTTTTGTCAGACCACATTTTATCATGATTGCTAGCTCAAGTGTAGTGGCATGAAAATCAGGGTGTGACAGACCTACCCCGCTTACAAGAATCTCGTCCCCGAGATTCCCAAACTAGGCGCGGAAAGGAGCATGGGGACTTGGATTTGGAGTAGTCTTCACGTCCTCATACTGCTTCTGCTTCCGAGTGGTGCTCCATTGAACCTTGAAGTACTTGATGGTGTGGCTTCTTGTATGATGGTCTGCTTGATCCAGGTTGCTAAGGGGTTTCTCACGTAGGTCAGGTTGGGTTGGGGGTCGATGGCTCGGTTATTGATGTCCTTGTTAGTGATCGGGCTAGCTAGGAAGTCGAAAACACTTCCGGAGTTGTGTCATGTGGAAACATTACGCACAATGGGTAACTCAGGTGGTGACTCCAGTTGGTAGTTGTCTACTCACTACAAAAAAAATACACTTCCGTGATGATACGTGTTTGTCACAGTAGGTCGCGTTTTTTGTCATGCATGTATATCCATGACAAATTTATGATGAGAATCAAGATAGTCATACTGTCTTTGTCGAGAAGTGTTCCATGACATTACCAAAATTATCATCACGAAGTGTCCACTTCCATGACGATAAATCGTAGCGTCACGAAGTGCTTTCGTCAAGGGTGACCGACACGTGGCATCCACCGTAACAGAACGCCGTTAAGCTATCAGGTCGGATTTTGGATCCGATAACCCGTTAACAGCCCCGACCAATGGGAAATTTCCACGTGTAAAATCATCATTGGCTGGAGGAAACACGTGTCGGCTCATTGTTGGGACAGATGTCATCCACTCATTGGACAGAAGGCACCTATGATACGTCGACATGTGGCACGGCCCATCAAGTTTAAATGGGCCGGCCCAACTAAAGGCCCACAAGATTTTGTGGACCATAATGGGCCGGCCCAGTTAAAGGCCCATGAGATTTTGTGGACTATAATGGGATGGCCCAGCTAAAGGCCCACAAGATTTCACGGGCCATATTAGGCCGTCCCAGTAAAGGCCCACAAGATTTTTGTGTGCCATAATGGGCCGGCCAAGGTAAAGGCCCACAAAATTCTTGCGGATCATAATGGGCCGGCCCAGCTAAAGGCCCACGAGATTTCGCCGACATTAATGGGCTGGCCCAGCTGTAGGCCCACAAGATTTTGAGGACCCTAGTAGGCCAGCCCATTAACTGGCTGCCATGTTTTGGGCCAAATGTCGGCCCATATTTGATCCGGTCCATTAATGGCCTGCCACGTTCCGGACCTAATAATTGCCCATATAAGATCCGTCCCGTTAAAAGCCTCCCACTTTCTGGGCCAAATCACGGCCCAGATCAGGTCCGGCCCTTTAAGAGGCTTTGGGCTCAATTATGGCCCATATCAGATTCGGCCCATTGACTGGACGCTATGCTTTTGGGCCCACTAGCTAAAGGCCCATTTAGTAATTCGGAATGATATTAGTTTCGGCCTGTTAAGGGCCCATTTAACATTTCGGCCCTATATTAATTTTGGCATGTTAAAAGACCGTCATATAGTTGGGCCTAACTACGGCCCGGTTTGCATCCGGCCTGCTCGCAGCCGATATCTGATTGGGCCAAACAAGGACCGAGACAACTTTGGCCTGTTAAAAGCCCGTGAATTGATTTGCACAATCATGGGCCGGGGTCCATTTCGGGCTGCTGCCGGCCCGTGAGCTATTCGGCACGTTTCAAGTCCAGCCTACTTCTCAGCCTCCTAAAAGCCCATTGAGTTTTCTTGCGAAAAGAGGGCCGGGAGTTACTCGGCCTATTAAAGGCCCGAATCTACTAGTGGGCCAGTTTGACGGGGCCCATGATGCAGATCATACATCGTGATTGCATGACGACCCGATTATGTACCGTAATTTTACGGTTTGGCCGGTTTACTGCAAAGACATGATATATATACAGTAAAATAACTGCAGCATTGTGAATAAGAAAAAACCTAGACTATACAATAAAGAAATTACGGCATATTACATCCACTGGGCATCAAAGTTTGCCACTATGATAAGCAGACAGCAGATTACATACACTGGGCATCAAAGATCGCCACCAGTGCAAATAAACACGCCGACAAAATAATATACAAAACCGACAGCACTTCAATAGAGTTCAAGAAAGGTTAGCCTCTTTGGGAGCTGCAGCATAAGCAAGAATAGCAAGATGATGAGACTGCGCTTGTTCAACACTTATATCTTCCTCACTCTGAAAGATAAACAAGCAGACCGATGACAGGTTTTGCACATAAAAGTATCAGTGCTGACAATTCATCACATTTCTTACTGACGAATAAAGTGACATAGTCTAAAATTGCATTAACACAATATGGTATTGTTCAGGTCAAGACATGGCAGGAAATGACATTGTGAAGGAGTTAGCAGCTTCACGACACCACTGGATTACAGATCAAGAACTCATAAGTATCAATGTTTAGTGTGCTGTCAATTTATCCCATTTCAAATTGGCAAATAAAGAGACATTTTAAATAATACTCCCTCCGTCTGGAATTACTTGTCATCAAAATGGATGTGTCTAGAACTAAAATACATCTAGATACATCCATTTCAATGACAAGTATTTTTGACGGAGGGAGTAGTAGAAATTTTTGTGTGGGTGATATGACATTGTTCATAGTTAGGACATTGCAGAATATGACATTGTCTTTGTAGTGGGTAGGTTCACCACACCTTTGGATTACGGATGAAGAATGAAGCATACATGCAGTGCAAAAGAAGATCACTTGCTCAGTATAGTTTAATTTAGATGGTATGAAGAAGGAACTTGGTTGTACAACTGAAAACTTAAATTGAGAAGGACAAACTTTTGCTTATGAACTACATAATAAACTTTAAACATGCAATTTGATGCAAACACCAAAAATAAACAGCTGTTGCAGTCATGCCTAACCAAATATACACAACAAAGTTTGAAGGCTTGAGAAGGACAAACTTACATTCTTGGTGAAGACAGGCTCTATAAAGCCCTTGTCCATCTTGATGGGGGCGATTCAAGAAGTTTAGCACAAAATGTTCTTCATAAGCATTCCCTTTATTCTAAATTTTGTTAAGAGTAAATATAGATGTGATAATATACAAAAAAATGGAGAATATTTAAGATAAAATGAAGAGTGATGCTACATAACCAATTAGCTATAAATGTATGTGCAGCGATACAGGAAAAAGGCACAGCCAAGAGCAATGCACAGCTAAACTTCTTCAGTACCAACCTTATGGTAAGAGTAAATATAGATCTGATGTGTAGAAAATGGAGGGCAAAGGAAAATAAGCTGCAGAGTGATGGTACATGAACAACTACCTGTCGATATAAGTACACTGATAAAGGACATCATGTACTTACAAGAACAATGCAGAGCTAAAAAAATTCATTGGCATTGGATATATTCTACACTAATGTGACCATTCATATAGATCAGCTAATTTGGAGCGAACAATTGATAAGCAAGCTATCATGCATACTGCTGTCACATAATGAACCACGTATGTATGCAAGTACAGTGATACATGACAACAGGTACTAACAAGAGCAAAGCAGCGGGCAGCATATTTGCAATATCCTGTCGTTCTTTTCAAACCGGAATTCTTCTTCGAGCAGATTTCCTGCAAAAAAGATCCATAAGGCACATGCGGAAAAGTAGAAGTTCAAATTGTCGTGTGATTTCATAGACAGTACCTCATCCTAGGAATGAGACCATTGCATAACAAGGTTTTTCCATTCAATGTCTTCTAAATTTAGCACATGAGACTTCACCGGAAATTCGTTTATAGACTTGCCATCAAAGTGTGATTTCCTCAGGTAACACGATCATCGCTGCAATGCTTCCTTGAAAAGCACAAGCAAGCTTTGCTCGTCATGACTATCCAGATTGACCCTCACCTAGTTACAACAATGTAATGTAAATCATTGATGTGTTCGATCAGCGTAAAACAGGAAATAATAACCATGAATAATAGCACTTACACGTAAGTTGGACAGGAAGATGTGAAAATGGTGTTTGTCTTCACTATAATCTTCCCATGATGGGAATATATGCACGTAGTCCCTAACAACATTGAAAGCATTGTCTTTTAAACTGGGAATAAATGGAATGGGGTTCCAATCTGCAGGAATTGGCCGTCTCTACAGCTTGGGATAGGTCTTGACGGTGGACTTGCTGTACTTTTTGCTAGAGTGGGATTTTTCGTAGTACGGCTGGTGCTATGGCAAATGAAATCGGTATTCCTTTTGCTTGGAGTGCATGTCCTGTGTGGTGGGGCTAGTGGTGTGGCAGTGAAGTATGGGTGCAGTCTGCTGGAGTCGGTCCTATGTTTTGTGTCTTTGGTTGTACAACCAATATAAGTGGGCGCTGTCTGATTTCTTGGCACCACCACGTTTTCAAGGACTTTCTTGGTGCTCCTTCAGGTTCGGCAATCACCCTCTTCCTTTTGATGTCGATGCACAAGAACAACATTTGAGTGGAAAAACATGGTATGACGGATGGAATATGTATTGATAATGGATGGGCATGGCATCTCGAGTTATATGATGAGTAAACTAAGCGGATGGTGGTGCAAAAAGTAGAAGAAATGCAAGACAACATATGCAAGATCGCACAATCAATAAAACCTTGCCAAATTAGAACAGGCACCTTGATGGGTGAACAGGACAGGCCATCGACTTTGACTCCTCGAGGTTAGAATAGTCATTAGGATGATATTCGAACAAGAATCAACAGTGGGGAGCGACGAGTTTCATTGCATCGAATGGCACTCAATGCCTTAGTGCCAATTTTGTAAGTCATTGCAGTGTTCCACAATATTCTTCCGATGCGTGGATTCGATATTCACTTTGTAATTGCGTATAATATCGAGAACCATGAAAACATAAATAGTTGTGAGATTATCTTTGTAATGCAGATGATATTCTACTATAGGGCGCCCAGTAAACACTTATGTGCTATCTTTGGATTACGATGAGAGAGCTCTTGTGTGCTGTAATATCGCGCGTGCATTTATATAATCTAGCACAAGTACACAAAAATAGGCTCCGAAGTAAGGATAGCTGGCAGATGATAGGTTCATAATATCTTATACACTGAGTTTATTGCCAAACCATGATAACAAGAGCACACAGCAACTAGGCAGATCATAGTGTACATAACAGGGGTACACCATAACCACGATATATAAATCGGGAAAGTGGAACTGGCTTGAAAATACGGTGTGGTATTGCCGCTAGTAATTGAAAGCCTATCGATCACGTACAGGCCAGCACTATCGAACATGGTAAAGAAGAGCAAGCGCATTTTGGATATTAAAATGTTGGTTGCGCAGTGCCCACACAAGATGAACCAGAGCGCATTAAGAATGCAACTCCCAGCTGTATCTCGACCATTTCAGGCGGTTGGATGAAGATCCTACGTCTCCTAACCCTTCTTCTTCCTCGTCTCTTAATTCTTCCCACACAGAACACCTCACGGGCCGCCGGCCGGACCATCGACCCCCACCGCCTGTGTTCCTCCGCCACCCCCACCCCCACCCGCGTCGAGTTTTCTTCGTTCGGCGAGGCCCCACAACCACCCGAGCCCCTTGGATCGCACCGGCGAACTCCGACGAGCTCTGAAAAATCGACTGACCAATTTTGAAATTTAGTCTACTGTGATTTAACTAGTGTGGAATATAAAAGGGGAAAACCATAAGCATTGGGAGTATAGTGTTGAGCGTGCCATGGCGGATCTGAAGGTGCAAACTAGACAAAGGCAACTTCGCAACCAAGACAAGAAATCAGAGTAAAGCAGTGGCGATCTATTTTCTTGCTGCGATAAATAAGTTGAGCAGATACGAAAGAGTACCACCTTTGGTGCGGCGCCGTGTACGCATCTGCTGAGAATTTGACGGTGCTGCGGTAGCGATGGCTGTCGGCGGCGTGGAAGCAGATCTAGGAGGGTAGACGGTGGCGGCGGGCGATGTACGAGACGGTCAGAGGAGTGGCGCCCGGCAAGGTGGACGACAGCGGGGATGAAGCGAGAGGACGGGATGCAAGGATCCCGGTCCAAGGCGTGGATGAGAGAGGTTGATCTCTTGTAATGGACGGCGGCGTCGGGTATCAGCTCGGCATGGTGGAGGAGGACGGCGGTGGATGGGGTGGCGGACGGTGGCGGACGGAGGAGGTGGGGTGGAGAGGGTGTTTTGGCGCCCACGGAGTATCTGAATGGGGAAAAGGGAGGTAGAGAGGAAGGGGGACCATGTATTCAGGCGCTTGTCTCAAATGCGAGGAAATTTACAAACTTAGCCCCGCTTCAAATTTCTACTACATCACAGCAACATTAGTCGGTTGGGGATAGGACGGTAATCTCGCATACACCGAATATTTGCCGACGAGAGTTTGTTTTTGGCGCCCACCGTGTATGAATATGAATCGGGGAGGGAGTCGATTTCGGCCGAGGGCACACTGTGTTTTGGCACCCATCGTGTATGAATCCGGGTGAGAGGCGGTTACGTCACGTTTGGGTGAAATTACAAACCTACCCCTATCGAAACCTATAGAAATCCAGCAGATAGGCTTTGCGTGGCAGGGATAGGCAGTAGTGATTTCCATCTCGCAGATTTTGGTTTCGGGCGGGGTTACTGCGACTTTCCCTGCTTCGTTCAAATTTTGCGCAGTGCACGTTTACCGTGCCAACTCAATTGGAATCCCGTTTGTATTCTACTTTTTTTTCGGGTGTGATCCATTTTCAATTGGAATTACATTCTATATACATCATTTTTTTTATATATACTTTCAAAAGCACAACACCATTTATACATAAATATGGTTTACAAATGGCATGATCTCAGATTCATAAGGTTGTATCCATCAATTTGGATTTTCAAATATTTGAAATCACTTTATGTTGAAATCCAATGTATGCATTCCTCGCTAACTGTCTCCAATTAATGTGTGTTTCATGCGGGTTTTTTTAACTTCTCAAACATGTATAATGTGTTTCACACACGCAACATATAGTTTAATCCCGTTTAGACATTAATTGCATATAAACCATGCATTGTTTGTAATTGAAGAATCTATGGATCACCAATATTGATAAACTATATAACATTACACGTGTGCCCAAATTCAAATGAATATGCATGTTTGATACACCAATTTGCGTTATGATATTATCGATGTCGTGATCTCCAGTTTAAATATTTGAATCCCCTTTAATCCAGATATTCGTCTCATATAGCTATCACTCATGCTTATATAGGACTATCTCTCTGGACCTATACGCGTTCATCGTCTCTCAGGCATCTCTCGTGCTACCTGTATGTCGACAATGATCTTTTATCTTCGTAACACACTGACGGTACTCTCATCCTCGACCTTCATCACTCTGTCTCTCTCTAAGTATATCTCGCTCCCTGCTATGTGTCTCTAGCTATGATTCTCCATGTGGAATCTCTTTCTCTCACACAAACACAAACCTTTGTCTCCTGGGGTCTCATTTCTCTCAACTATTCCCATGTGTGCCACTCGCACACCCCTCATACAGAGATGTCTTTCACTCCTTAGATATGAGAACCTACGACTCTTCCTCTTCAATATCTCTTTCTCACACACAAACACAAACTCTGTCTCCCAGGGTCTCATATTTCTCCATTGTTCTCTTGTATGTCGCTCAAACACACACCCTCTCCCTAGAGATATCTTGTGTTCCCTCATATGTCTCTCTAGCTATCACTCTCGTTGTGAAATATCTTTCTCTCTCGCAGACACAAAACTCCGTCTCTCTGGATCTCATTTCTCTCTGATATCTGTTTGTATGTGACTCACATGCACCCTCTCTCTATCTCTCTCACACCCACACACATAACCCAGCCTTCTGATCCACTCGACTCCTATCTCTAATGCACACTAGCTAGCATCTTTATCTTTCTATTTATCTGTTTCTCCATCAACCTTCTTTCTCGCCCTCACTCTTGATTCCTATCACGCACACTACATATGTTTCTCTCTACATGCAGTCAAGTGCCCTCTCACATACATATATAACTTCACCCTTTGAACCACCCGACGGTCATCTCCAACACCCAAACTAACGGATGTCCCTCTAGCTAGCATCTCCATCTCTGTATCTATCTATAGTTTCTCCGTCAACATTTCTTTCTCGCACGGAGTCTTGCTTCCTATCACCCACACTATATATGTCTCTCCATACATATGCATTTATAGGTTGATCTCTTTTGCACAATCGCGCCTCACCCCTCTGCGCCGCCATAGATGCATGCTCCAGCCCACGCCACTATCTCTTAAAGACAAAACACATGCTCAATTGTCGGGCCTTCTTCCTGCATTCTCACATGCATGCATATTATCATACCGACCCATCTCTCCCATGTCGTTGATCTTATGACTTATGTCTTCTTTCTTTTATCTCGATCATGCGGGCACACACACACACATCCCACGTATACATGTATACCTCTCACACATGCACGTTCAAGGTCTCTATGTCTCCATACGTAGTTAATTACCCTCAATCCTAACGCCACATCGAATCGTTCTCCTCTTTTGTGCACATAACTTCCGCCTGGATGGGCAGAACACACACTCACACTTAACAATCTCCTTCTAGCTACCCCCCCGCCTCTCACTCTTCCCCTATATCCCCGAAACCAATAAGACCATCCCTTTGTTTAATTCCCGCCTACATGCACCATCGATATATAGTAGTCTTCCTCGGTGTCTCTCGAACAAACACGTTCTCTCGATGTGGACTCCTCTCACGCGCACGCACCTTCTTTTCCCTCTCTACGGGCATTTTCTCTCTCGCACCCCATCGTTGGTGGCCTCTGCCATACACATTACCTCTCTATGAAGGAGCCATGCACACTTAAATTACATCCGCCACAGAGGACCCCACGACACACACACACTCGCGCGCACACGCACACACACACACACACACACACACACGCACCCCCCCACACACACACTAAAACTCCATCTCTCTCTCTCTCACACACACACAAACACACACACACATGCACGCACCCCTCCCCCCACACACACTTAGACTCCATCTCTCTCTCTCTCTCACACACACACACAAACTAAGACTCCATCTCTCTCTCTCTCTCTCTCTCTCTCTCTCTCTCACACACACACACACACACACACACACACCCCACACACACACTAAGACTCCATCTCACACACACATGCTCTAGGCGGAGCATTTGTTCCTACCACCCTTCATCCAACCTTACCCGTATGATAAACAATCACCTTTATTTACTTGCATAACATGGACAGATTCCACTTTACTTTAGTAGTCAGCAAACTTATCATTTGTACCCTTATAAAAAAACGAGTTGGCGATGATGGTGTGCTGCCATCTTATGTCTGCACCGTATGATCTATATCAGCGGATAGAAAGCAAACTATGATAATTTTACAAAAGATACCGCACCTCTCTCCACATCATTATCTCCCGCAACCTCATTGCTCAGCAATTAAAAAAGGAATAAGTCTCTGGAACAATCTAGCATGCATGGTGGCTGCTGCCGCCTGCCAGCGTTGTCCATCCCCATGCCTCCGCTCATTCCGACCACCAGTCACCACCACGCTCCACTCCTCCTCGCCTTATCTCTCATCTTTCATTTTTTCGATGACATTCTCGAGATACCAGTTTTCTGATAAAATTCTCGAGATATCATTAGTTTTTACACATGGGATTACTCCTGCATGGGTCAATCACAATAGGTGTTTTGTAAAAGAATGCATATTGATGTTCCGTGCAATGCATGAGAATCTTGCTTGTAATTATATAATGCAAATCACGAGCAGGAAGTGACATTTTTTTGACACAACCACGTTAACATGGCCACGTAAATCACGAGCAGGAAGGAGAAGGGAAGCGGGCTGTGGAGTAACGTTTTTTACCACAATTTCTTAGGAAACTGAGTGCAATAATTGAGTAGTTTTGCAAACTACCATTACTACTACACCTGAAACGGTTCAAAACCTATACTCCCTTGCCAGCACGCGCTTCCCGCGTGAAACGGTCAGCGTCGCCTGGAGCGTCAGTGCCGCATTAATGCCCGGCCAGAGCGGAGGCGACCTCTCACTGGCGCCGGCTTTGAAGTGGCGCGACGGCCGAGAGAGCGCCGCTTCCCGGTGCACGCGACTGCTCCGCGTCGAGACTGGCCATAGGCCCTGTTTGGATCCGGGTTAGAGTTAGTGTGAGCTAGTTGGGGCTCAAATAGCCCTAAAGTATCCAAGCATGAGGGTTTAAATTGGAGCAAGTTGCACCGAACCCACCAAAAAAACTATCCCACCCAAGAGGTGCTAACTGGAGATAGTTCTCATTGGGACCACTGAAAAATCACTTTTCTCTCTCCATGAAGTGCATTTATTGTCAATCTAACCCTGTCACCCAAACACCTCTTTGGCTATAGTTAGTTCAGGGTTAGTCATGAGTTAGTCTAACCTCTAGCTAAGTTAGAGTATCAAACAGAGCAGTATAGGACATGCAAGTTGCTCAAAGCATACAAGCAAATTAAATGCGTGAAAGGATTTTTTTCTTTTGAAAACGGAACGTGAAAGGAATTTTTTAGAATGCTTTTGGCATGTCGCTAACATGTGATAGTTAACCGACCTCAATAGGCGGTAAACGCCAGCCCGCCGCACTTTGATAGAGACGAGGAGGAGAAGCGATACAAAGCTCTTTGGATTACTAGAGATAGGTGTCACACGGAAGCCAAGAAATATGGTGATAGCATGGGTTAGCCATGTACTAGTACGATTTAACTACACTGGGCTGCCGTGTTTCGTACTCTTCCAGTCCACTGTGGAGATGATTGGTTAATTTTATATCGCTGAATAATATTAAATATTATGAGTGCAGACGCTCCACCACGAGGTTCCTTGCTCCTTCTCGATCGTCCGAAATCTATTGTTCTTCCACTCTATTTTTTACGTGAGCTTTGTTCATCCTTTTGCCAACACGCGACACATCTAGCATCAAGGTGCACGTGTTATGCAACAATCGTTCCATCTATATGAAGAACACGTGGGATTGGAACTACGAGACGGACATGTACCCAGGAGTGGACGTACGAACCTGAGTAATGTAGCGCAGTAAGTGAAGTAGAAAGGCACAAATGGTATGAACATGCGTGGCATACAGGGTGTGTTTGGTTGCGTTCTCGTCTCAAAGATAGTTGTTCCCCTTCATGCATGCTCAACTCAACACCCTCTTCATGCATGCTCTCGTCATGCATGCTTCTAGTGTATTTGTGCTAAACTAGTGTGGACTCATGCACCCTCCATACACTCTACCAAACACCCAAAAGTAGGACGAGAAGGGAACTCTTGGGAGGCATTTGTCTCTTACTACGTAGTACCACTAAATGTTGTACGTGCAATGCACGGTGATGTTATGGAGTACGTGCCTAAGTACTCTACTACTACTATATTAGTTGGAGGCACATATTAACTTTTATATTTGTTTACGTGTATGCCCCGAGACCTTCCAACTAGACGTGTCTTTCTCTCCAGGTCGCACTTTGTATCGTTCATACCACTAAGTACTACTACGTGTGGTCTCCGACCCAGAAGTGGAGATGCTCTACCACACTGTTTTTTTACGCTGGGCTCTACCACGTTGTTCATGTCCCACTCCTTTAGCTGACGTGTGGGACATCCAGCACGTGCCGTGTTTGGCACCCTTCGTCGTAAGAGTTGAAACGCTAGCATTCATCAGAAATAAAAAATAATTATAAATCGGCAGTGATACTATTTTTTTTGCGAACCAATCAGCAGTGATACTATACCACGCGGTTTCCTTGCTCCTCGATATCGGAAAGAATACTTCCGTTTGCCAACATGTGGGACATCGACCATCTTGGTCCACTTGCCATGCACGCAGAACTCCAAGGGAGAGTCACCCAGGTCATCGCGCCGCTGTAACAATGACTAATGAGCCGTCAAATTACAGGCCCACTTCCCACTTTGAAGTTGCTCGGATGAAGGAACCATCATGACTTCGTTGAATCCGCTTCTTGAAGAAAACTACTGTACCAGCGATCTTGCTAGCTACGATTTACTCCAACAGAGGCCTCCTTTCGTTCATAGGATAGGAATATGAAAATCATAGGAAGTGAGATGACATGCATCTCAATTCCTATAGAGAAAGAGATGCCATTTGATGCATAGGATAGGAATGTTTCCATTTAGTCTAGGCTAATGTACTGGTAATTTGCTCTAAAAACTACAGTAGTAACTAGTACTAGTACTGGTACATGCTCGTACTCAAACACATACACACACACTAACTACTAGTACTACTACTTCTCACATGCTGGCCAGACGCCGTCGTTCTCCTTCCCGGCTTTGTCGGCGACACCCCATCGTGCTTGGATCTCCGCTGACCTCTCCGCAGCAGCGTGTGCGTCCTTTTCTTTCTTGCGGTGGCGGGCCTCTCTTTTTCTTGAGTGCTTTCTGACTTTTCTGCTCCCTCTGTGCGGCTTTGGCCACCTCTTGCTCTACCGCCCATTCGGCCTGGGCATCTTCAAATTCCTCCCACATAGTTGTGAGGTCACGAGCGGCGATGAACTCGGCACGGCGGGATGCCATCGCTTCCCTACCATTTTATGTGCGTTCGTGGGCGGCGAGGAACTCGGTGCGGCGGGATGCCATCGCTACCTTACCGGTTAGTGTGCGGCGCGGTGGCATGAACGACGCTTGGTGAGAGCTCTGGGGTGGAGTGGCCAGACAACCATTGGTTTGTCAAGAGCTCAAGGACAGAAGACGAAGCAAATTAGGATTCGACTTCAATCCTGGTCATTTATTACCGAGTAAAATGCATTTGCGGTCATCGAACTTGTACTTTGATCATTGTATATGAGATATGGTGATTATACGGTCACTGGCTCAGCATATAGATCCGTATTTGTATGGTTGACCAGTCAAACAGTCTGCATGCGCCTCATCAGCTCGTGTTCTTTATCTATCTATGTGGGCCTACCTGTGAATGGAGAAAGAAATACTGTAAAACCAAAATTATGCGTATGTGGGGAATCAAACCACGGACTCGTCCGCAACGCACCCTCGTCGACCAAATGAAAATGAAATACTTAGCGTCGGACACTCATGCTCACGCTGTCAAAGCATGCTAATGCATGCACGCCGCCCTCTAAATCAAAGGCCTGCTCATGGCGCAGCGCAAGCGGCGAGCCCATCACTGTAAGCCCGGCGTTGCTCGACATTACTGTTTAGGCGTTTGATGGAGGCCTCACTGTAACGCCGAGCATGTATTCACTGGCTCAACACCGGTCATACTCGGACCGCCTTGCTCATGTATATCGTCTATCACAGCGACAATCTATAAAACAGCCTAAGCTAGAGAGGGTACTATGGTAGTATGGTGCGGAGTATGTACTATCGTGGCGACCAATCTTAGTGCCATTGCACCAAACCCCTTCCATCGCTAGCGCGCTTCCCACCTAAAGCGGTCACCGCTCTCTAGAATGTCAATGCGCATTCACGGACTTAACTGCAGGTGCAATTGTTGTGTCAGCGATATGCGGGCGACGCCTGCTCGCCCACATGTCAAGAACTCCAAACGATCTGCAGTTAAGTCACTGAAGCAGCGTCCCCATTAGGGCTGGATGAAAAGCTCGAAGCTTGTGAGCATAATGAGCGCTCGATAGTTCGGCTCGTTTCGGTTCATGCTCGTTAGTTAATGAACCAAGCCGAACAGTGTTTTTTGCTCGTTAAGATTAACGAGCTTGATGAGCGAGCAAACTAGTTTCACGAGCTAACTCGTTTAGCTCGATACTTTTCAAAAGTTTGATATGAGAACCCTAGTTCAAATCAGCCCACACTAACAAAAGAGTTGATAATTAGCCCAGCCTAGGGGCCATGTGCCCTAGCCCACTTTGGCACTTCTCCTAGACCTAGGAACATGCCGAGAGGAGACCCTAGAGTCAACCTGGATCCAGCCGCCGGGAACCAAATGTCCTTGTTCAATTTATACCGTTATGAATTTTTAATGGGATCATGGGATTCTTTTGTGTTGTTTATTATCATAAAATCTTTGTTTAATTTATTCCTTAGTGAATTTTTTATGGGATCATGGGATTCTTTTGTGTTGTTTATTATCTTAATGAGCACTCGTGAACGCTCACGAGCATAACGAGCCCATAACGAACTGAGTCGAACAGAGGTTTTAGCTCGTTAATATTAATGAGCTTAATGATAACGAGCTTAACGATAATGAGCTTAATGATAACGAGCCGTACGAGCCGAGCAGCTCGTTAATCCAGCCCTAGTCCCCATTCACGCCCGACGGACCTACTCCGGCGCCAGTTGTCCATCCGTCTGCCGCGGCTCATTGCCATTCGCCCGCTATATTAACTTGAGCCCCAGCTCCCAGCCATAGCCAAAGACCCACACTTATTCTCCTCCGGTCCCTTCCTTCGGTCGGCACCACTTCAACCATGGCCTCCTGGCGCTCGAAGCTCTCTTGGACGCTACTTTCGCAGGAGCAGAACGAGGGACATCGGCGGCTCCGCTCGGGCGCTCAAAGCTCTCTTGACGACGCATCGCGAGGAGCAAACGAAGAGATCGCCGGCTCCCCCGCCGCCGCCCGCCGCCGCCACCACCAAGCCGGGCAAGGCGTCTTGTGGGTGCAGCCGGCAGCGAGGAAGAGTAGTACACGGTAGGTCGCCACCGCTCTGGTTCTAGGAAGGCCACCGCTCCTCCACTCGGTCGGCGCCAAGCTTGGTGGGATAAAATCGGCGGCCGATTAGCGCTTGATGGCGGCGTGGGCGAAATCTTCATAACCTTGTGCTCGGAGGAGGAGGTTATCGAGGCGGATAAGGAGGAGGCAAAGACAATGGCCTGCTTTCTCGGGTTCATGGCCGGACATGGTGGTCGGGGCCCGACGATCGTTTAGATTAGGTTTATGAGGTTTTAATACGGTTTGTGCGAAATATGTAATGAATTTCATCCAGTTTATAGGAAAAGTTCTCGAAATGTAATGAATTTCATCCGGTCAATTTGAAATTTGCTTTGTTTGCACGAATTTCGTCCGGTTAGTTCATATAGTTATCGAAAGGTATGCGGGCAGCATCGGATGGCATCCATCGGTGTCCTCGGACAGATGCGGTGTAAATTTGTGGGCCAGTATTGGAGATGCCCTAACTATCATGCTATAATCGCTAACAATCCTCCATTATTTGGCAGGAACAGTTATCCCTCGATCAAAATCAGATCCGCGGTGTTTCGCACTCCTCCTGCGAAGAGTGTAAACTCTTGCTTACATAAAATGGAGCAAGTGGGCGGCATTGTAGCACGTCATATCACTCGAACTAGCCCGCCTAACGGCGGAAAGCACCGCCCTTGTCATTTTGTTCTGGATTTCTATCGATCGATCGCGAAAATGTTACGCTTCTCAAGTTCTAAAGGAAAAGCGGCACACTTACGACTTATGCGCGTCGCAACCCGACAGTCCGGCTCGCACGCTGCTCACCGGAGGGGACATGCGTTGTCTTGCAATTTTAGTGACATGTGGGACTATAATTGAATAAACCGTCGATAGAGCGAAATCTAATCGCTCGGCGGGCGTCGGTGAGAAGAGAAAGCGGGGAGGAGAAGAGATCGCCCGCCCGCGCCAAGACGGACTCCAAGAAATATACTGGTGATAATGTGAGGTGGGCCATCTTTGAGTCGGACCGCTTCCGAGCCCGCTCTCACCGCCTGGCCCTCAAGGCGCCTTGACTGCCCGCTGCATGCATAGCAAGTAGTCCCCGCTTATGTGGAGGAGAGAGAGGCATTGACAAAGTCAAGGAGTAACAATGGAGACAATAGCTTTCATCAAAAATAAATAATGAATACTCGTTGCTCGTCCTCTATATCGGAAAGAATACTTTCATTCGCCAACATGTGGGACGTCGACCATCCTGGTCCACCTGCCATGCACAAAATTATCCTGGTCTATCCCGGTCGTATCGGAGGCCCAACCTTTCCCACTGTAAGTTGTTCGAACGAAGGAACCATCATGACTTCGTTGAATTCCGCTTCTTCAAGAAAACTTATTGTACCCGCAATCTGCTACCACACGCCAAGACCGGACGGCTTTGTACCACGTCATATCACTGAAACCCACTAGGCCAAACTAGCCCGCCTAGGTCATCTAACGGAGGGAATGCGTCTACTGCCTGCTATGATTTTGTGTTGCACGTTCTCGTACTTTTGCTACGATTTTCCTACCCTATGAACCAAATGAGGCCTAAATGTATGTCGACTATTGTGCGATTGATCGCTAAGCCTACAATTTTAGGAGCTAGGGCTATTGGTCGATCGACGAGGATAAGTATAAGCGTACCACGAGCTCATCAGCCCCAATGTTTCTCTTCGGTGAGTGTTTTGCAAGTACTATAGCTCGCACAATAGCTAGCCTACTAACACCAAGAATCATCAAACAAGCCCTGCTGATATGATAAACAGTTCAAAATTACATCTAAGCATGCAATATATTACATCAAAAGCTGGTGAGGATACATACATTTCCATAACTCGGAGAGGGTTCGCATGATTCATCGCATGATTCACTATCAAACAAAAGTAGCAAGATCCACCCACACAAGGCGAGTGCACTAGCCCTAAGATGGTTTGATAACACGCATCGTTACGGTAATTAAACACGGGCAATGCAAACTACCACGAAGGATTAAGCGCGACCAACTATTTCTTGTCATCGATCTCACGGAAATGACCACAAGACGGACAGCGGCATGGGAATCGATTTACGGGCGATGTCCACAGGATCGACCGCGACATCGAATCGATCTCTGGGGCGATGTCCACAGGATGGACAGCAGTATCGGAATCGATCTCCGGGGCGATGCCAACAGGACGGGCCACGACATCGGAATCATCAAGGACAACCATCGGCACCTGCACAACCCTAACATATTAGCAAGCACATTGCAAATAATCAAAAAGTAAGCACATTGCAAATAATCAAAAACCACAACTATGGTAATAAGCTATTGTTTTTTACCTTGTGCAGCTCACCAGGGGATCTCATCCCTCCGGGGGCCATCTCCTCGTCCTCAATGGGGGCCCAATACTGCTTCTCAATAGTGACTATCTCCTCAAACTCGGTCTTGAGCCTCACATAGGTGGCAATCAGAGTTCCTGGGGTAGGCACGGTGGGGCCCTTGCTGTTCTTCTAACTTTGTTTGAGGAGTTCGTCCGCCAACATCCTCAACTCTTTGGCCAGTGCTTGTTTCTTGGAGTTCTTCGTCTCCATGGGTTGGCCCGCCAACATGGTCAACTCGTTGGTCGGTGCTCGCTTCACGGAGATCGCTGTCTCCGATGGGTTGTCCTTGACGCCTAGTGCTCTAGGATCCATCAATGAACCGACAAACAAAAAGCAATCGAAAGGAAACCACAATCGCAATGAAAACAGGAAAAGAATAGGATGTGAGAATCGGTCGGTGCTTCGCAAAAAGAAGATTATTGGAATGAAAATATAGCAGCATAACTGATTCACCCACCTTTCCTTCGTCGGTAGAGAAGAAAAATGGCAGAAGTGAGTAGCCTGGAGTGAGGTTTTCTTCAAGAAAGGGAAGAAAGGGCTTGAACGAGCGTTCCAATGAAATGATGGTTTCTTCGTCCAGTCCAACTTGGAGGCCACCTTACCCCTGTTTGTAAAGGTGTGGGTTCTGTGATATGACGGGTCATGACGGCCACAACAGGGTGATAGGTGAGTCTCGACTGTAGCACCTCGCTGTGATTTGGTGGATGTACGTGGGCCGGATGCTTTGAAATGTCCGCATGTAGATAGGCGGCTAGTCATATAGGAGTGCTCAATATTGTGCACCGCGACCAAAGCGGAGAGGAAAGCGAGAGAACTATGTAATTAATGCATGAGTTTAATTAGGGTAGTTTTGTAAAGTATGAGATCTGATACATTCCTCCAATGCAAAATGCCTTGGTTCATGAGATTTGAGATTTGAGCCCTATAAACCGGAAGGGAGGAGTACTGCACATGGTGTAGTCTAGTCACTTGTTGAAATCTCTAGAAAGGCAAATACTCCTTTCCGGTTTACAGGTCTATACTACTCCCTCCGTCTAGGTGTGTAAGTCATCTTATGAAAACCAAATAGTCCCAAAACACTTAGGCGCGGTGCATTAATTTCTACCTTGTTTCTTGTTTCTTGACATACGTATCAACCAATAAGAGATGAGAGGTGTGCATGCTTTTAATGACTTGCAATGGCTAGTTCATTGCATGGAATGCTATTAATTAGCAAATAAACATTGGTGACCCCAGGAGGAAACGGTGCTAAGCGCGTGGACCTATGCAGAATGAGTATCAACCAATGGATAATGGAGTTTAATTGTTAAACAATAGCAATTTTGTCTCATGCAAGAGCCTGGCTAGTACTCCAAGGAACCGCACCACGCGAGCATTACAGAATCGCCACGTTTGGTTTGCGCTTGGCTCTTCGCCTCTTCGAGAAGACGAACAATGATGTTAATCCTACTTCTACAATATCGAATCCACTGCTGCATGTCCGTCCACCTCGTGCGGGAGAGATAGCGTGTAGCGAAAGCTTCTACTTACTGCTCCGGCCTTTGCGTCTATGACAGATGGGCCCAACAGGTGGTTGGCCCACCTATCATGCAGCCAAAGGCAGGTGCAGTTAAGGCACCGGAGCTCGTCCGCGAGGGGACGGCGTCGTAGTAATCAAATTTCTCGGTCTTGTACGAGTTGACGCGACACATCAAAGCACTGCACTCGATAAAATCTTTGTACACATTTCAAATGGGCTACCGTATGTAGGAGTAGACATATTCTGCTTCGTATGTAGTCACTTGTTGCAATCTCTAAAAGACTTATATTTGGAAGCGGAGGAGTACAACGCATGCATGCATGCCGTGACTTTCCTTTTGATACTTGCATGTGTTGATTTGATGCACCTTGCCAAATTTTGACTATAAATTTAACTAACCAAATTTTCATGCATGTCACAAAAATTACGGGCTGTTTGGATTGTGACTATGTTTGTCTTATGTTGCCACATTATTTTTCCCACACTTGCCACACTTGCCTAACCTGAGTTGCTCAAATTGTTAGACACACTTTGGCTTGCCTAAGGAATCTTGCCACAATTTTTGTGTCTATGACATGTGGGGTTCATTGCTAATAAAAAATTCTTGTCTTAGGTGTGGCTAATAAAAAGACTTATATTTAGGAGCGGAGGAGTAGAAAATATAAATAATAATGCATGTTGGGGCAACCCACGTTTCCGCTAATTTTAGCCGTGGGCTTGTTCACAATTTTACGAGGGGTGGTTGTTCATTTAATGGAGGGACTTGTAGTACCGGACTTGAGCGATACAAAGTGCGACTGGCACACCGTAACACCACTTGGAACAAGTGGATAGCTATCTCAAAAACAATCAACAACTAAAAACCGCGACTGGCATGTAGTAGTACACAATTTTAAGCGATTGTTTTGATGGAGTGAAAAGGAAAACTACCCCACTACTTATATATAGGCGGAGCCTCGCGCTTGCTTGCTAGGGCTGCTCTATTCACACACTCTCATCCTCTCGAGATCTAAACAAGATAGGGGTAGTAACACTGTCTTTCTCCTTCAAAAACACGGCTTTCTATCCTCACCGCTGGTTACAGATCCGGACGTATCCCCTCCGCCGGTGAAGGGAGGAGGGCAGCGTTTAGGCCGTCGTCGACAGCGAGGAGGAGACCCACCGGCCGCACCATTATCTCGGCGGCGCCAACGCTGGAGGTCCTCCGATCCTTAAATGCGTTGCACGTGGGCGGATCCGCCTCCGCCGCCCACCTATCCACATCCCGACGACCTTCAGTATATCTTCGTTCGAAACCGCCTTAGCTCTACTTCCCCAGCTTGCTACGTCGCTGCATGTGCATCATTTTCTACCTCTCAGCCCCTCTCGATTGGATGGTCCAACGTCACATATTTTTTTTTCTTCTATTGTTAGAGGTAAAGCTACTTCATGGAGTCGAATCTTGTACTTGGTTCAAACAAGAAATAAAGTGGGGGTGGGGGAATTTAGTATGTACGTTGGACTTGGTACAAACAGGAAGAAAAGGGGGTGAAAGTAGTACAGACTGGTCATCCAACCGGTCTCTTGGTCGAAAAGGGAAATATAGGGGTAACGCTGTACACAGTGGTATGACGAGGACTAGATTTGCTATCCACACATAGGAGTAGGTGGCTAGAGTGAACAAAAATGGGACCAACCCAGATATGTTTCTTGGATGTTTGTTTCTCGGGGCAACAAACTATGAATCACCACTTTATGCCCCTGTTTACGTACATGGTTTGGACTCTGGTGCACCCACCTTGTCCCAGCTGTTCTTAATCTAATGTCCTGGTAAAAATGAAGCCATGCCCTTTGTTATAAGCCATGACAAGTTTAGCCAAATGTTTTTGCCTATAATTGTTTGAGACTCATTGTTTCCTCTGTGCCTTTTTGTGCAAACAGGATATCCAATTCACCTAGTTGATGTTGTGACCTTTTGGTGCCTTTGCACAAAACTCTTCTTAAAAGAAGTGACTTTTGTGTTGTTTAAGCTGGAATGTCGAATGGAACAGTTGGTTCATTTTGGTGGAACTGCACAAAGGGAGATCTGTGTTCCAATCCTCATCATCCATATTAGCGCCATAACCTTCCTATAGGTAAGAATGATATTTAATGCATGTGTTCATCTCTATTTTCCAACTGCCATGAGAAAATAATGTTGTTTTACTAGTACACTTGTACTCCCTCACCGACAAAACCAATTCTGAATTAGAAGGCCAATCATGTACTTGGTTTCACCAACTGGTGAGGAGAAAGAGAAAGCGAGCATGAAGAGGAAGAAGAAGAAGAATAAAAAGTGCTAAGGCGATCTTGTTGAAGCTGTGAGGCCTCGATCGAGGCCATTCAAGGGATCCGACAACGACTACCTTACATGTGAGACGATCCTCCGAGGAGCCCTTCCACTTCTGCTGTCTCACTTAATTAATTAGGAGTACTTAAGTACCACTAATTTATTACTACCTAATTTTCCTGTTGGAGTTAAACAAATCTTTAGTAGGACCCTATGCTGAATCATGCACGTGTGTATGTTTGTCTATGGAGGTGAATCATGTGGTGGAGCAGGGAGGAAATATTATTAGTGTCATGACATAATAGTGCTATTGTTTTGCATGTCAATTTATTGCCATTGGTTCAATGAGGCAATGTTTTGCGTATTGTCCATCATGAATTTGATGCTACTGTTTGAGTAATATGCTAATGTCTTCCTATCCTTTCTCACTAAGCTAATGAAGGTTTCACCTTGTTCCTACTTGTGCAAACAGAGATCATGTTGTGCCAATCATACATTTTAGTGGAACTACACAAGACAATACAATGAAGCTGTATCCCAGCCGATTGCTTTAACTCTGCTGGAAGTTCTTGATAATCTTCGATATAATCCCAAAGACTTTGGTAAACAAGAGTGATTTCAACCATACATTTGAAGTGCACAAAATATATACTATTGTGTGATTCCGGTGAGTGCTTTATCATCTCTTATGGGACTACATGAATAAGCTTTTTTCTCAGGTTGGTACAGGCCTAAGGCCTTCATCCATATTAGTTTGTTGTCATCTCTATTTGTATCGTACTCTTGTCATGAGAAACTCCTTTATCTTTGCACGTTAAAGTTTTGCAACCTATGATAAATGGCAATGCTTTGAGTGTTGAGTTGAGCTAATTGGCACCGATTAAATAAACTAATACCTCTCTTTAAGCAAGACTACTATGTTGCTAACTTTACCCATTAAGATAATGAGGGTGCTTCTATTTGTTAGTGTATGTTTCATCAACTAGTCCCACTATTACAGTAACCTCACTCTCTCAATATATGTGCCAACAGGGATGCTCAATTTTGGTGGAACTGCACAAAAACTTTGGGTGCTTCATTGCCTCGACAGACTTCCGTCCTTTCACTCGATCGCTAATCTCCGCTTGCTTTCTTCCTTCCCTGTCAGTCGCTTGGCTTATCTTGGCTTCCAGTTAAAGGAAATAGTAATTGATATGCTACCTCACACAGGTTGGTACTGGTCTTTATCCTGATTATTGTGCCTGTCATATGTATTGGTAATTTGGTATTGTGCTACTGTTTGCCGATTTCATAAAGGAGTAATTTGGAGCTGAACTCATGAGCAAATCATTACATCGGGTGATTTCAGTAGAACTGCACAAAATGATCGATGGATGGTACTTATCTTGCTTCTATGTACTCCAAAGTTCACTCGGACAACGGATCGACTATGGAAGCGTAACTCACAACATTAGACACATCATGCGTCAAGGAATGGCTTTCGAGAGCTTTTGATGGATTTGCGGTGGTTGATAAACGAGTGCGGCTGTCCTTATGAACTGTGACAATCAAGCGGTGATTGCCAAGGCTAAGAGTTCAAAGGACAACATGAAATCCACAAAGCACATAAGAAGAAGATTGAAATCTGTCAGAAAATCAAGAAACTCCGAAGTAATAGCGTTGGATTATATTCATTCGAGTATCAACCGGCGTCAACCAATTGTCAAACTCCAAGTATTAGGAGAGTGAACGCCAAAAGTATTGCTTGGTGCATAGCCCGAAAAAAACGATCCGATCTTTGGTCCCAACTTGTGCCTTTTGGTTATCGGCACATATGGTAGCGAACTATATGGCATGGAGTCTAAAGATTCCGACAAGTTGGTTGACGCGTATATTCATCGGCACTTAATCAGTCTGCACGCCAAGGATGCTCCATTTCAGGTTGAACTGCACAAAAAATTTGGGTGGTTCATTTTTCAACCGCCTCCTTTCTAAATCGCAATGTAGAATTTTGGCGAGATCTGAGGACCAAGATGAGCGAGTAAACTAGTTGGATGAAAGTAGTGGCCAAGTTGCTCAAACCTCCCTCAGACGAGGCCACTATTTGAGGATAAACCTACAAGCAAAGTTCAGATATGTCATGTTGCCTCTTATGTACTCAAAAGTTTACTCGTACAAGAACTAATTTTAGCAAGAAGTACCTCCGATTGAACACCATTTACCAGTCTGTACCCTAGGTAATTAAAGTTCGTCCATGGATCATATTGGTTGTGATCTCAATCATTTGGATGCATAAACATACTGAACATGTGTATATCTGAATCTTTTTGTGAATTATGTATGAATATTGTCGTGTGATCTATCAATCATTTGGATGCATAGATATGCCAAGCTTGTGTATATATGAACGTGTCCTGTGAACCTGAGTTTGATATGAATGTTTACCTTTTCTGTTGTATTTGTGTGTGAACTTGTTAGTATGCCTCTTTGTCGGGTATAAAAGCAGTCTCTTATAAAAGTAATGTTGTGTCAATTTATGTTTTCCTTCTAACCACATTATATATATTTATATTATTACTATTATCGTATATTTTATAGAGACTTATATATACATTATAAAAACATCCCACGTGTTATTAACTTATAAGAGTAAATGTTTAACGGAAAATCGTGGTTGTTTTTGGCTCATAGGCAAGGAAAATCCTGGTGATTGCGTACAAAAGCTTGCGAAGATTTTAAGGACCAATTTAATAATAACGCGCTCATTTTTATTTTGAGCAATAAGTCGCTAATTTCTTAATTATATATATATATATATATATATATATATATATATATATATATATATAATGTGCCTCTCTGGTTTATTCTTTGATATTAATTGCTCCTTCTAACATAACATTATATATATAACGAGCCCACCTAATACGTGTATTTCAAGGAAGTGCAAATGGGCTGGGATTTCTTAGAAAATATAAATGGGCCTGATTGACGCGAAATTATTTGTTCACCCAGCCCAGCAAATGGACTGTACATTCTAGAAAACATGGGTTAAGTATATGCCACATTTTTGCAGGCTGGCATGTGGGCCAATAGGTCGAAGCCTACGCAGGGCGTTGTCAACTTGGTCACCAAATGATTGTGTCATCCATAGCCATTGGATTTATATCCAATGGCCGGCATGCACCTTAAATCTCTCGTTTTCTCATCTCCGAGTCGTTCCCGTCCGAGGCCTCGCCGTCGTCCAGCGCCTCGCTGTGTTCGGTGCGGCGTGGTCAACAAACGAGTCATCAGAAGAGGACTATAAGTGGAGAGCCTGACGGCTGGGACCCATGAGGTCCATGGTCGCACGCAAGGAAAGTACCTCCTTATTAAGCTGAAAAAAAGTTTCCTCCACCTGACAGCTGGGACCCACCGGTTGTATCTACACACGGAAGGAAGTGCCTCCTTGTTTTGCGAAAAAAATTATTCATCCGTTGATAGGTGGGACCCGTCGTTGGTGGTGACTTGTGGGCTGCTAAGCGGACGATGTACGCACGGCTTTGTCAACTTAATCAACAAATGATTCTAGCAGCTAGACCGTTGGATGTTAATCCAATAGTCGTGCTCCTTCTTCAACCTCTGTTCTTGCTCCATCTCCGTGCTGCATGGCTGTCTTTGCCGCGCAGACCAACCGATGAAGTTTCCCTCCTCTCCATATGCGACTCCACCGCCGTCATTCCCCATCTCCGGTCGTTCGATGCAGGTGCGCTTCGACACGGTGTGGTCAACATGATCAACAACCGAGAGTCATCGGAAGATGACTATATCGTGAGAGGTCGGCGGTGGGGACGCACCACGCCCATGGACGCATGCATGCAGCGGGAACGCGGCGAGGTCAACGTGGTCGAGCGACTTCCATCGAAGTATCTTTGTCGTGGAGAGTCTCGGTGGGTCCACGGCCGCAGCAAGTAAGTGCCTCCTTATTACGCTGAAAATAATGGTTCCTCCAAGCGGCAGCGAGGGACCCTTTGGACGGGCCACCGTATTTTGCGAAAAAAACGTTTGCCCCCTGACTGCTGGGACCCACCTGACGGGCCACCGTATTTCGCGAAAAAACGCCCCCCGCTGTCGGCTCGGACCCACGGAAATGCCTCCTTATTACGCACAAAAAAAATGAATACTCCCTTGTTAGCTGGGACCCACCTTGGTTGGAGGCTGACTTGTGGGCCTACTAAGTTGACGGGGACGAAGGGCTTTGTCAACTTAGTCAATATGAACGATTCTAGCTCCAGTGACCGTACGATGTCCATCCAATGGCCGTAGTGCTTCTTCAACCTCTGGTCTTCTTGCTCCAGCCGCCCAAACCAGCACCGATCGTGCCTCATGCTCCTGCCTCCCGTGGCGGTGTGCTGCATGAAGGCCTCACCGCCCCTACTATTCCCACGGCTGGCAGGGCCCTGCGGCGGCGGCAGCCTCACACCGCAGCCGAACCAGTGAAACCTCGTACTCCTCTCCTCGCGGGCTTCCACTGTCGCGTCTTCCCCGGCTCCGCGTCGTCCCTTCCTAGGCCTCGCCGTCTTCCACCACCGTGGTGCTCTCCATGTGGCGTGGTCAACGTGGTCAAGGGCGACTTCCATCGGAAGAGTCTGACGTGGAGAGTCTGACAGCTGGGTCCACGGCCACATCCTAGTTTTTTTGTTATTTGCCAAGTAAGTCGCTTTGTCAGGCCTGTTGGGCTGCAAATCTTTCAAGACGAGGAGAGCTTTCATTCGGTTGGCCGAGAAAATGGCCCATCAGTAATGAGAAATGGGATGTACATTTTTAAAACACATCAAACCGGCAATTAGTTTCAAATATCTTTTTTTATTTCGAGATTATAAATTACATTAATTTTTATGCGTGGAGAATTTGTTGGATTTTATATTGATATACATTTATTTTTAAAATCAGTTTGAATGCGAGTCGAAATTTCAGGATTAAAAACAGTTCGGACCGCACCGAAATATGCAAAATTTCGTATAATTTTTTAACCGTGGCCACAGTATGGGCTGTAATGCTAACAAAAAGAATATGGGCTCCAAAAAAATCCTTAAGAATTAGCAAATGGGCTATAAATTATTAGAAATAATGGCAGATGGGTTGTATGTTGTTTTCCATAGATTTGAGGCTTTCCTAAAAAAGGTTGGCCAAGCGTTGATCGTTGGATGGCCATCCAACGGCCGTCGTCTTCTTCAATCTCTGCTCTTCTGCTCCGGCCGCTCAAACTAGCACCAGTGGGACTGCTCTGCTCCTCCTCCCCATGACGGCTATCTTGCCCTTGAGCCTCATCGCCCCACCGTACTCCCATCGCTGGCCTAGCCATCCTCTACTCACCCACACTGCTGTTATTCTTCGGAGGCGGCGGGCAACGATAAACCCTCGTTTAGTCGTACTCCCCTCCGCGTGGGAAACAACTGCTGAGTCTTCCCTGCCTCCGTGTCGTTCCCTTCCTAGGCCTCGCCGTCGTCCACCGCCCTGGTGCTCTCGGCGCGGCCTGGTTAACGTGGTCAACGACCGACATGCATCTGAAGTGGACCGTACATGGAGAGGCCGACAGCTGGGTCCACGGCCGCATGCAAGGAAATGCCTCCTTGTTACGCGCAAAATAATGATTCCTCCACCTGACATCAGGGACCCACCGAAAGGGCCTCTGTATTTCGTGAAAAAAACGTTACCACCGCTGACAGCTCGGACCCACCAGCTATATCTTCGCAAGCAAGGAAGTGCCTCCTTATTACGCACAAAAAAATATGAATACTCCGCCTGTTAGCTGGGACCCAGTATAGTGGCAGGCTGACTTGTGGGCCTACTAAGTTGTCGGGGCGGAGGGCTTTGTCAACTTAGTCAATATGCACGATTCTAGCTCCAATGACCGTACGATGTCCATCCAACGGCCGTAGTGCTTCTTCAACCTCTGGTCTTCTTGCTCGGCCGCCCAAACCAGCGCGGTCGTGCCTCGTGCTCCTGCCTCCCGTGGCGGCTGCGATGCGGCGGAGGCCTCACCGCCCCCTACTACTCCCACCGCTGGCCAGGCCATCCCTCTACTCACCCACACCCCCTGTTATTCTGCGGCGACGACAGCCTCACACTGCAGCCGAACGAGTGAACCCTCATACCCCTCTACGTGTGGGCATCCACTGCCGTGTCTTCCTGGCTCCGCGTCGTCCCCTTTCTAGGCCTCGCCGTCGTCCACTGCCCTGGTGCTCTCGGCGCGGCGTGGTCAACGTGGTTAAGGAACAGCTTCCATCGGACGTGGACTATACGTGGAGGGGCTGACAGCTGGGTCCACGGCCGCAGCAAGGAAGTGCCTCCTTATTACGCGCAAAATAATTATTCCTCCACCTGACAGTGGGGACCCACCAGACGGGCCACCATATTTCGCGAAAAAACGTTTCCCCCTGACTGCTGGGACCCACCAGCTACACCTTCGCACGCAAGGAAGTGCGTCCGGGCAAAAAAAAAACAAAATGATTCGCCCCCCTAACTGCTGGGACCCACCAGCTACATGTTCGCATGCAAGGAAGTGCGCCCGGGCAAAAAAAACAAAACGATTCGCCCCCCTGACTGCTGGGACCCACCAACTACATCTTCGCACGCAAGAAAGTGCCTGACAGTCGGGACCCACCTGGTCGAAGCGTACGTAGCGTTGTCATTCTGGTCGCGAACATGTACGTATATATATACTGGTGGATGTAGAGGCGCACACGTGTCGTAGTAGAGGCGCGCACGTAGCATGTACACGTACGTACATCGACGAGGGTGCAAGAAATAAAATACGGCCACATACGTACATATGGGCAGGGTCTCGAACGCCTACTCACGCATACGTACATGGCTAGGTCGGAACGGAGAAACAGCGTCGTGGTCGTGTTCATGGGGAGGCAACGGAATGCGTCGTGTTCATGGGGAGGCAGCGGAATGCGTCGTGTTCATCGGGAGGCAGCGGAACGCGTGGGAGCCAACCGGCTAGGTCGAAACGGAATGCGTGGTCGTGTTCATCGGGAGGGCTTGGACGGAACATGCGATGGAAACGAGGCGTGGCGTACCGCACAACGGAGGAAACGGCCTTGTGTTCGACCGGCCACATTCGAAACAGGATCCTGTTCATCGGGAGGGGTCTGGCGTACCGCAAAACGGAGGAAACGGACCTCCTACGGTCGGAACGGGCGTCCTGTTGATCGGGAGGGGTGTGGCGTACCGCAAAACGGAGGAAACGGACCTCCTACGGTCGAAGCGGGGTCCTGTTGATCGGGAGGGTGTGGCGATCGCAAAACGGACGAAACGGACCTGTGTTGGAGCTTCTGAATAAAGCGGGGTCCTGTTCGCCGGGAGGGTGTGGGTACCGCAAAAGCAGACTCCACGGATCTGTTCATCTCCACCGTCGACCTCCTCCGGCCTCCACGAGCTACCGTCGACCTCCTCCGGCCTCCACGGGCTCATGTTCATCCAGCCTCCACCGCGCTACTCCACCGCTCTTGTTCAACCAACCCTCCACGGGCACCCCTCCACCGCTCTCTGTTCATCCAGCCCTCCACACCACGGGTCTGTTCAACCACCCTCCACGGCCACCCTCCACCGTCTCTGTTCATCCAGCCCTCCACGCGACGGGTCCTGTTCATCCGAGGCAATGCCACCGCCTTTCGTTCATCCAACCCCCCCCCGCAACGCTCCATTGTTCATCAATCGATCGGCTTGATTGGCAGCAGCGATGAAGGAATCGCCCATCGGGTTCGATTAACGACCATCGATCGATCGCTCGGGTTCGATGAACGCGTAACTGCGGTCTGTAATCGCCGGGTTCGATTAGAGCCCAATGCCTCGCGCAGGTTCGATTAGAGCGAACGCCTTGCACACACGCGCGTCGTCGAGAGAAAGCGCGCATTGCTCGGCCCCCGACCTCCCACCGCAACCGGCAACTCCCCGAAATTTTCCTCCCCCTCGCTTCTACCACGGTTTTTTCCGTCATGGACGGCCCAAAGAATGTCATGCAGCTGCGTCTCCAGCCCGCCCAGGAAGAAAAGCCCATTTTCTGTCATGATTTTTTGTCATATAAGTAGGAGCCCACAACATCAATGATGATCCCGGGTTTTGTCACAATTATCGTCATAGAAGTGTCATATGTATGACTGATTTTTTTTTCATTCGGCCCAAAATGTCACGGATGTGTCTTTTTTTTGTAGTGACTCTTCATCTTGCAGTGATCTCAGAGGGGGCTAGTAAATCTTGGTGTGAGCTTCCCTTTGACATGGAAATGCTTGGTTCCTTTGAGAGAAGTGGCTTGCAGATACACCTGGTCTTCAACGCGGATGTTTACTTCTTGACGATGGTGGTTGGTATAGTTCTTCCTCCTTGACATGGCGCTCTTCAAATGTTCCCTAACCAGCTGAACGGTTCTTCTTCCATCTTTGGCTAGACGAGTAGGTCACCAAGTAAAAGTGACAACCAACGTGACCAAGTACTCCATGAAGTTTCTGTTCATGGGGTACATAAGGTAGGCTGGGGCATTGCTGGTGGTAACGGTTGAGTGTGGGCCAAGGTGTTCTCGATCTAGAGTCAAGACCCCAAGGTCATGATCCAACCGGGTTGTGGCTTGGTAGGGCTTAAGGGTTTCAAGGATCCTAGTGTGCAAGTGAACGTTTATTATCTTATTTCAAGCACAGTTTCTGAGATGCCAACCGTTCTATCTAGCCTTTCAAACAATTCACATCATATAACCGATAGCATTATTTTGTATAGGTCAACTCCAATCATCACTCATGTGATTCGTATCCTCATGACTCTCGAGAGGAGGTCTAACAAGATCATATATGTCTACAATCCCCAAACTCATATTTATGTCTACCCCTAAAAATCTATGGGTAGAACATACAAGCTGCTAAGCTTGAACGTGACAATCCAAGTGCTCAGCCTATTCTTTCAAGGTCTAAGATAAAGCATCTCTATCCTAAGGAAACACGTCGTAAGCCACTCCAAGATCTTGTTTCCTTCCTATGAATCAACTCCAACAACCCATTAACTGCACCAATCACTACATGATCCAGTAGTTCTACAAATCCAATCTCTCTGGTGTTCCACAAGATCTGCTAATATCCTATAATCCACAAATATTGGAAAAGGCTATCTCTACTATAGTCAGTCCACCAATTCCCATTATCATGATCAAGTAAATTCCAACCTCAAGCTTATATAGATCCTTAAATCAATTCCAATCTCCTAGTTTATTGTCCATCGAGAAACATGGTATCATGATCAAGATCATCAGTCTAAATCCAATTTACTCCAAATCCTGTAGACTTACTCAGCATCTATACTCAACTAGGATCACCTATTTAAATACAATCTCATGCCCAACGAGAATTTCTACACTTTTCCCCAAGTCATTATCGTAATATCAACTATCTCTTATCAATATCCCCTGGCTAAGTCAAATCCTTATACTTCCAAGAATTTTAGCTTACAATCATAATTGTCCAATTTACTCAGGGGCAATGAGAGTCATGCTACTCTATTAACTAATCCCACCAAGTTCATCTACCAACATGAAAGCCTTATGATTCACCGAAGAGTCTCAAATAATTCCTCAAGGTCTTTGATATAAACTCATCAAGTCATCTGTCCTCTATTCTTATATCCTCAATTTGGTTCCTCCTATGGCATCGTCAGTTTTGGTGCTATCTTAAGATGACAATGTGCTCGTTCACTATGTCCACTAGTTCCATAATGAACCCAGTGTTGTGCAAGGTTACAGAGGCTTAACTGGTCCGCTTGCAATTTCTGTGGGTTAAGCACTTGGTTAAGGATTCAAGCTGGGGTATCTCGTGAAGTCTCGAAGGGTATAGAGATGGGTTTCCAGTCTTGAGGGGTAAACATAACTCTACGGGGTTGCACTTGGTCGAGGAGGTTGTAGCAAAAGTCCTCAGTGCTAGTTGGTTCCGAAGTAGAACCCTTGGTGTATCTTGTCTTGCCGGCCTTCAGTTGAGGAGAGAGATGAGGGGGAAAAGTAGCATAGAGGAGGGGGATGCCAAAAAGGGGGTTCTATAGTGCCAGTGCAAAAAAAAGTGCAAAAAGGGCCAAACAAAAGAAAACAAGGAAGGTGATATAGTCGCGTACTTGTTGCCTAGGGCAAAAAGGGCGACTGATATCGAAACTCAAACAAATAAAAACAAGCAACACACAATCGTGGTTCTATTCGAACCATCATACGGACTCGACTGCGCATAGGGGGTACACGACTCATCCTACCCTAGCGGTTCTCGGATTCAGTGGTCGTGCCTTGCTCCGTGTCTCATGCAATCTTTTGGATTCTCCTCAGGTGTCGCTACATTTCTTGTAATTGTTCGATGAAACGATCCGGGTTGAGCCTGAAGACTCTTCAACAACTTCTCTCCTGTTGAAGTGATGGGGTGAAGGTGGCTCCTCGTAGCTGGCATTGACTTGATCTTCTCTTGTCTTCTTAGTCATGATGATCCATTTTGCCTTCAAAGCATTGACGGTACTAGGTAAGTAATCCTTTATGAAATTATATTGACAAGGCATAGTAGAGGTCCAATCTGTCGGACACATTGTTGACAATATCGTCACCGAGAGCGGGGGATGAAGAGAACCGTTTTCCTGCTCACTATAGTGAGGTGGACCAAATGGCTAGGTTCTCATCCACCGGTGGTTGCCGATACAACAACGGTAGTGACAGGGTTACTCTATTAGCGATGTATATCATGACCTTGCATATCCTATGCCTTGATCATTGCAGGCTAAGGTCGCATCATCTTGGGGCAGTGTCAAGGGTGTCACCATCTTCTGGGTATTCATGTCCTCATTCCTTGAGGATGTATCTTTTGTTGGTATCGTCTTGTCGAGGTGTCGCCAATCTTGTGTTCAGAAGATGTGGGTGAATGTCTGACAAGGCATCTTCCTTCTAGATTATCCACGAGGATTACAACGAATCCAGTGGTTAGGGGCATAAGGGTTCTAGCGACCAAAAGTTTAAAAGGGGAAGAGATCAATAAGGAAAGTATACCTTAGTTTTCAAAAAACTCAAAAGGGAAGAGAAGTATAGATTGTTTTGAAAACTGGTAATAGTTTTGGAAATAGTTTTACCCTAACTAACGACCATGCTAACTATGGCTTCCTACAGTCAGGATGGCTCTGATACCAGCTCTGTGGGGACCTGACTCGTAAGTCGTGATCACCGAATGCACGTGTACAGTGGTCCCAGAGATCAATGCTCACTGAACGCACAGAAGCTGAATAACAAGAGTCTTACATCCATACATACCGTCTTACACAAATTATGACCATTATGGTCAAGTCTTACATGGATAAAGCCATAAGGGTTGAGTACTAATAAACTTAAGCAGCGGAAATCTTCGTCGATAAGTAGAACCCATGCCATCTGCCTTAACCCTACAGGCATTCTGACTGGGAAACGTCCTAGTTCGCATGTTCGTCTCCAAAGAACTCTTCTTCGAACTCCTGTTCTTCCATTCCTGGCCAATTAAATAACCAGTGGCAAGACAATGAGTACTTTGAATGTACTCGCAAGCAACCCATGATTGGGACGGGGCACAATAATGCAATGACATAGCACTAAGTAGGTAGTTTGCAGAAAGCTAGTTTTGAGTGCAATGACATGATCTATCAACATGTAAAGTATGCATCATGAGAGTACAGGTATCCGTATGAACAAGTTACAGATATCAACATAAGCAGAGTTGGACACCAATCCAACTTGATCATCGTGTCAAGCCATCTAACTTAACCCAATCAGTTTTATCAACACACACACACGCGGTTTGAAAACTCTAGACGTAGTTTAACACTCTGCAGACACGGTTATTCGAATAGTTTTACACTCTGCAGAGGTTGCACACTTTACCCACAAGATCCGGGGAACTTCCATGTCATCCACGACCCGCGGTACCTCAAGTACCCGGGGTAAGCACCCGATCACTATCTTTCCCTAGACAACACTAACATAGAGTCCACTCGATTGGTAGTAACCCCCATGCCCAAGATTTCACATTTTAAAATTGTGGAGCCTTGATCCCATATTCATCACATAACACAAGCACGGGGTACCAACGGTGTGTCCGGTGCCCTGTGAAAACAGTCATGGCCGCCCTACCTGGCACGACCCCGTCCCGAGAGAGCGCAACAACGACTCTCCCGTCACTAGTAATGCGGGCTCCAAGCTAGTATCAGCCTAGGTAATCAATAATGCCCTTTCCCATATAAGGGTAGAGTGGTTGCGCATGTAAGGTTGGGACAGTCGACAAATCTTAAATCTAATCCGTTTTCAAAAACAACACACGCACTTTCCTCGGTACACCACTTTATCATCAAGTGGTTACCCATGTCATTATCTCCCTCGGGCATAAGTGGCACCCGACGAGGTTTTCGGAAAAGTCTTTTGAAAATACTTTGTCTCCATCACCATGCATATTCCCGTCCCTTTTTGCATAGCAACTACTCTAGCATCCTATCTACTCCCACCGGCATAACCCTCATAAGGAGGTAGGGTCATGCACCATGCAAGTATCAACGAGGAAGTAATAGTGGCAAACCACCCCATGTGGTCACCTCATCATCATGTCTCTGATGCAAGCAATAAAAGTGCTATATGACATGCATAAAAAAGGGTTTCATAGACATGGTCAAAGGGCTGCTTGCCTATTTTAACAAAGTCTTCGAGGTCTTCAAATATCTCTGGTCCAACTCCGAGCATTTCGTCTACTTCGTCAACTATCGTCGAAAGCAACCATAATAAGCAACACAACAAGGTAGAAAATAAAAGTGCTTTAAAAATATTAATTTGACATATCTAGGACATCTCTGGTTATATGAAAAATAACCAGAGTGGTTTCATTGGAATTGGGTCAGTGGATATTTCTAAACATTTTGATATGATGGAATCAAGGGATTTATGGATTTGCAAGAAGTGTACAGAAATATATTTTTGAAAAATGAGCAAAGGCACCCATTTAACAAACCATGATTTTAGAAGCATCTAGGAGTTGGTTTCACTGGATTTGGAGTTCAAATGATTTTCCTATGAATTTGCAAAGTTGACAAATATGAAGAAATGTCTCATTATATTGTGTGGCACAGAAAGTATTAATAAAAATGTTCATAGCCAAAGTTATGAAATTATAAGCATCTAGAAATTTGAATCATGGCACTTGGATCAAAAACGGGCTAACTGTGATTTTCTAAAGTTTATCACAGAATTAAGAAAACTGGGATTTACTAACTAAGTGTGAAGGAAAGTTCTCTGGAAAAATTTGCAAGCTCCTCTATGAGGTAAGGAATGATTTATACAGTCACTAGAAATTAGAATCATCAAAATTGAATATCATTTGAATTATTTGTGGATTTTACAAGTTTACATAAAAAGAAAAAGGAAAAAGGGTTTTACCCTTATCCTATGCACAGGCGGGAGATAGCAGTGGGCCGGCCCAGCGGCTCAGCTGCATGGTTGGCAGGGGCGACGTCGAAGGCGTCTTAGCCGAAGTACGTCTTCGCCTGGGGGAGGCGTATCTCTGGCAGTCCGTCTCCACTCAAAACGGGCGGGGCCTGCCCGGCGGTCACTGACGCGTGGGGCCCAGCGCTCAGGCCTTCGCCTACCTCCCGCTCAAACAGAGCAGAGGCAGGGGAGGCGAGGCCGAGCGGGCGTCGGCACTCTCCCGGGCGGCACGGGCCACCTCCAGCGGCGCCCGGCACACCGACGGACTCAGCGTGTCGCGGCTCACCCGTCCATGTGATGCACGCCCACGGGGGAGCCCGGGAAGAGGAGGGCTTCGGGTGCGGCAGACCTGGGTGCCGTTGAGGATGAACTTGATGCCACGGCCTCCCGGGAGTGTAGATGGAGTGCGGGGGAACTCCGTGGTGGTTTCGGTGATGCAATGGAATGGTTGGGTGGAGAGAAAGGGGCTCGGGCGACGCGAATTTTGGTCGCGGCCGGCGGCACTGCTCCGGCCATGGAGGTTGATGGAGGGCACGGGGAGAGAGTTGGCTTGGTCCAGGGGGTCACTGGGACGGAGAGAGAGCGAAGGAGCTCCAGAGGGAGGTTAGGGTCGGCCTTATATGGCGATGCCATAGCTCACCGTGGACGCGGCCTAAGGGCACTCGCGGAAATGGCCGTGGTGGCCACGGGAGGAGGCTCGGGGTTGTCTGCGGCGCTCGTGGGCGTGGTCCAAGTCGGGGGAGAAGGGAATGGGGAGCGGGGCGTGCTCCAGGAGGGTCCCGAGCTCGTGCGCCCACTGGCCGAGCCGGGCGGCGTTGGGCACGGGCAGCAGGGGTGAGAGGAGGGGGAGAAGAGGGGGCCTGCACGACTATCGTGTGGCGGATGTCGAGGACCTCGATTTGCACGAGGGGGAGGCTCGAGGTGGTCGGGGGTTGCGGCGTCAACGGTCGCTGCTGCTGCCTCGCTCAGGCGCGTCTTTGGCGGCGTCGGTGACAGCCAGATGCACCAGTAGCGTCCACTTGTGTCTGGCAGTTGCATGGGGTAGTAAATAATGGGAAAGTGACATTGGATGCCCTAGAAAGTGACATTTTATCATGATTGTTAGCTCAAGTGTAGTGGCATGAAAATCAGGGTGTGACATGGTGTCATACCCTACAATGCAGTTAGGGGGTTAGGCTTCACCAAGGGTATTGTGAAGTATAAACATTTGACGAACAAGCAGATTATCAAAGCTCATATCCAGGTTAGGACTGATAGGATGATTGGCAAGTGATTCAGGAACAAAATACATAGTAAGAGCATTTGGGCATTTTATCTTGCGCCCCATAAGATGTTTTAGGTCCCCAGCAATAGCATCAGATGCCTTTGATTTCTGGTTGGAGACCTTTCCCTACAAAAGAGAGTTAAGTTTTGTTAACCACCCACATTTTTAGGGGTGGCTTCGAAGCAATGAGTCTAAGTGCAGCATCTGAGAACTTTGGCTTTGGAACCCTAGCAAATAGCCTTGCAGGAGGTGAATAATACTCATAAGAATAAGCAGAATAGTTCTTAGTCTTATGAACATAGCGGTTTTAAGAAACACGCTCATATTCACAAGTCTGAGTATGATTTCCCTGCAAAAGATTGGCGTTAGTGTGACTCTGGTGAGTCCTCTGTCTGTATGAAGCCTTTGGACCATATGAAGCCTTTGGTCTGGGGTTTGTCTTCTTCCCAGGTGGTGTCATGATGACATTCACCCGAAGATTCTCAAGACAACTCTTGGGCACCCAGATCCTCTTCAAAGGTGGTCCATTCCTGCAGTTAGTACCAATATACCTGGCAAACACTTCACCATTCTGATTCTTAAACAGTTTATAGTTTGCATCAAAGGATTCACCAATGATAATCGGGTTAGCACAAGTGAAGCCAGATAAGGTGGATGGATCCACTGAAGGTCCCTTTGCAGCAACCCATGGGTTTTGGGTACTGCTCAGGCTTCCAGTAAGAACCATCAACATTCATTTTCCTCTCGAACCCAACACCCTCTTTCCTAGGGTTTCGGTTTAGAATCTGCTTTTTGAGGACATCACAGTGTCTGATGTCCTTTGAGACTTTTGTACATCCCTATCTCAAGAAATGTCTTCAACCTAGCATTCTCACCAGCAATAGTGGTGGTATCCTCAGTCGAGGGGTTAGTTACCACATCAGCAGTTGACGATATTGCAATAGTAGCAGAAGTGGAACATTTAGCAACAGAGGTAGTGTTATCACGCTCAAGGCATTTTAGACATGGTGGTTCAAATCCTTCCTGATCGGGACTGATCTGTTGAGCGTGAAGTGACTCGTTCTCTTTTTGAAGATCTTCATGAGCCGCTCTCAATTTCTCAAGTTCTTGCTTCCGTTGAAGATAATCATATGAAAGCCTTTCATGAGTTGTTGAGAGCGTTTCATGACGACTTTCAAGTTCCTCGTACTTAACATGATGAATTTTGAAGTCTTCAATTAAGGACTGAGATCGGGTCATTTCTGCATCCAACAGGTTATCGCTTTTGTCTAGCTATTTTTGAATATGTTCCATAGCTTTCTGTTGTTCAGTTGCAATTTTAGCAAGTGTTTTGTAGCTAGGTTTGGATTCACAATCAGAGTCATCTTCACTTGATGTTTGTAAGTAGGCATCGCCTGAGTTTTCCTTGGCACCGCGTGCCATGAAGCAGTAGGTGGGAGCAGAGTCGTCCTTGTCATTTGCATCAGCATTGGTGACGGAGCCATTGTCTTCAGTGTTGAAGATGGACTTGGCAACGTAGGCTGTTGCTAGAGCCAGACTTGCAACGCCAGAGTCAGACTCCTCCTCAAACTCCACCTCTGCCTCCTCAGAAGCAAACTCCTCCTCTGAATCCATCTCATTGCAAACAAAAGCATGAGCCTTGCCAGATGAGCTCTTCTTGTATGATGAAGACTTGGAAGAAGACTTTGAGGATTTCTTCTTCTTATTGTCACCAGAATCATATTCCTTGCTCTTCTTCTTCTTGTTGTTCTCGTTGTCCCACTTTGGACACTTAGAGGTAGTGACCAGGTTTCTTGCACTTGTGGCATGTTCTCTTCTTGTGGTCATGAGTAGAAGCTTCATCATTTCTAGCTGGATCTTAAAGACTTTCTGAAGCCTTTCTTCTTGGTGAAGTTCTGAAACTTCCTCACAAGCATAGCAAGCTCCTTTCCAATGTCTTCAGGATCCCCAGAACTGCAGTCATATTCTTCTTCAGATGAGGAAACAACCTTTGCCTTCAAAGCGCGAGTACAGCCATAATTGGGACCATAGATATCTCTTTTCTCAGATAACTGGAACTCATGTGTGTTGAGCCTCTCAAGTATGTCAGACGGATCGAGAGTCTTGTAGTCAGGACGTTCTTGAATCATCGGGGCTAGGGTGTCAAATGAGCTGTCAAGTGATCTCAAGAGTGTATTGACGATTTCATGCTTGGTGATCTCAGTAGCGCCGAGTGCATGAAGCTCATTTGTGATATCAGTGAGGCGATCAAATGTGAGCTGGACATTCTCATTGTCATTTCTCTTGAAGCGGTTGAAGAGGTTGCGAAGAACACTGATCCTTGAGTCTCTCTGGGTTGAGACGCCTTCATTGACCTTGGAGAGCCAGTCCCAGACTAGCTTTGCAGTTTCCACAGCACTCACACGACCATACTGTCCTTTGGTTAGATGACTACATATGATGTTCTTGGCAGTGGAATCCAGTTGAATGAACCTCTTGATATCAGCAGGGGTGACACTTTCACCGGCCTTGGGAACGCCGTTCTTGACGACATACCAGAGGTCGACATCAATGGCTTCAAGATGCATGCACATCTTATTCTTCCAGTAGGGGTAATCAGTGCCATCAAAGACAGGGCACGAAGCGGAGACTTTGATTATCCCTGCAATCGACATAGCTAAAACTCCAGGCGATTAAAACGAATCACACAGAACAATGGAGCACCTTGCTCCGATACCAATTGAAAGTGCTAGTTATCGCCTAGAAGGAGGTGAATAGGCGATTTTTATGGAAGTCTTCAAAATACGGGGGCTTTGAAGACAAAAGATAGAAATGAACCTATTGATATGCAGCGGAAGGTAGACTACACTAGACAAGCCATAGTCAAGTAAGTAATGAAGTGAAAGCACGAAGACTATTAGCAGCTAGGTAGTATAGATCAGGATGGAAGATAGTATGAAGCCAAACAACAATAGTCGTCACACGGTGAAGTCAAATAGATCAAGAAAGCAGGCAATGACTTCACGAAGACAAACTGTAAGTAAAAAGAGGGAAGAGATAGAACCAGTTGCTCGGCGAGGACAGGGATTTGTTGGACAAGTTCCAGTTGCTGTCACAACTGTACATCTGGTTAGGGAGGCTGAGATTTAACTCAGAAGACCGTGTCTTCACCTTATTCCCCTTGAGCTAAGGACACTTAGTCCTCGCCCAATCACTCTAGTAAGTCTTCAAGGTAGACTTTCAAACCTTCACAGACTTCGTTCACCAGTAATCCAGAATGACTCTTAGATGCTCAGAACGCGACGCCTAACCGGCTGTAGGATTCACAGTCCTCAAGTGTAACAATTCTTCAGGTCACTGATGACCCACAAGTATAGGGGATCTATCGTAGTCCTTTCGATAAGTAAGAGTGTCGAACCCAACGAGGAGCAGAAGGAAATGATATGCGGTTTTCAGCAAGGTATTCTCAGCAAGTACTGAAATAAGTGGTAACAGATAGTTTTGTGATAGGATAATTTGTAACGAGCAACAAGTAACAAAAGTAAATAAAGTGCAGCAAGGTGGCCCAATCCTTTTTGTAGCAAAGGACAAGCCTGGACAAACTCTTATATAAGGAAAAGCGCTCCCGAGGACACATGGGAATATCGTCAAGCTAGTTTTCATCACGTTCATAAGATTCGCGTTCGGTACTTTGATAATTTGATATGTGGGTGGACCAGTGCTTGGGTGCTGTTCTTACTTGAACAAGCATCCAACTTATGATTAACCTCTATTGCAAGCATCCGTAACTACAACAAAAGTATTAAGGTAAACCTAACCATAGCATGAAACATATGGATCCAAATCAGCCCCTTACGAAGCAACACATAAACTAGGGTTTAAGCTTCTGTCACTATAGCAACCCATCATCTACTTATTACTTCCCAATGCCTTCCTCTAGGCCCAAATAATGGTGAAGTGTTATGTAGTCGATGTTCACATAACACCACTAGAGGCTAGACAACATACATCTCATCAAATATCGAACGAATACCAAATTCACATGACTACTAATAGCAAGACTTCTCCCATGTCCTCAGGAACGAACGTAACTACTCACAAAGCATATTCATGTTCATAATCAGAGGGGTAATAATATGCATAAAGGATCTGAACATATGATCTTCCACCAAATAAACCAACTAGCATCAACTACAAGGAGTAATCAACACTACTAGCAACCTACTAGTACCAATCCCGGACTTGGAGACAAGAATTGGATACAAGAGATGAACTAGGGTTTTTAATATGAGATGGTGCTAGTGAAGATGTTGATGGAGATTGCCCTCTCCCGATGAGAGGAGCGTTGGTGATGACGATGGCGATGATTTCCCCCTCCAGGAGGGAAGTGTCCCCGGCAGAACAGCTTTGTCAGAGCCCTAGATTGGTTCTGCCAAGGTTCCGCCTCGTGGCGGCGTAGTTTCGTCCCGAAAGGTTGCTTATGATTTTTTTCCTCATCGAAAGACCTCATATAGCAGAAGATGGCCATCGGAGAGCCAGCAGGGGGCCCATGAGGTAGGGGGCGCCCCCACCCTCGTGGACAGGTGGGCCCTCCTCTGGTGAACTTCTTCCGCTGGATATTTTTTATTATTTCCAAAAATGACTTTCGTGGAGTTTCAGGACTTTTGGAGCTGTGCAGAATAGGTCTGTAATATTTGCTCCTTTTCCAGCCCAGAATTCCAGCTGCCTGCATTCTCCCTCCTTATGTAAACCTTGTAAAATAAGAAAGAATAGGCATAAGAATTGTAACATAACATGTAATGACAGCCCATAATGCAATAAATATCGATATAAAAGCATGATGCAAAATGGATGTATCAACTCCCCCAAGATTAGACCTTGCTTGTCCTCAAGCGAATGCCGATAACGATAAATATGTCCCCATGTTTAGAGGTAGAGGTGTCATAAAAATAAAATACGGACATGAAGGCATCATGATTATTCTCATAACAGCAACATATATAGATATTGTCATATGATTTCTGATGCTCAAGTAATAATCTATTCACAAGGCAGAGTACGAATCATAAACTTTATTGAGAACCAACAAACTATAATCTCAGTCATTGAAGCAATTGCATTTTATCATAGCATCGGAAAGAGTCTATGTCAGAGCTTAATAGCAAGTCCACATACTCAACTATCATTTAGTCTTTCATAATTGCTAACACTCACGCGATACTTGTGGTTACGGAGTTTTAATCGGACACAGAGAAAGATAGGGGCCTATAGTTTCGCCTCCCAACCTTTTACCTCAAGGGTAATGTCAACAATAATAACTCATGCTCCCCTACATCCAATTAGATATATCTATCAGGATCTTTCCAACATACTGTGCTTGCCAAAGGATAAAATGTAAAAAGGAAAAGGTGAAGAACACCATGACTCTTGCATAAGGTGGAAGATAATAGTAAAAGATAGGCCCTTCGCAGAGGGAAGCAGAGGTTGCCATGTTCTTTTATGGTTGGATGCATAAAATCTTAATGCGAAAGAACGTCACTTTATATTGCCACTTGTGATATGAACCTTTATTATGCAGTCTGTCGCTTTTATTACTTCCACATCACAAGATCGTATAAAGCTTATTTCCTCCACACCAATCAATCATACATATTTAGAGCAATTTTTATTGCTTTGCACTGATGACAACTTACTTGAAGGATCTTACTCAATCCATAGGTAGATATGGTGGACTCTCATGGCAAAACTGGTTTAAGGGTTTTGGAAGCACAAGTAGTATCTCTACTTGGTGCTGAGAATTTGGCTAGCATGAGGGGGAAAGGCAAGATCAACATGTTGGATGATCCATGACAACATACTTTATCTCAGATATAAGAAAACATAACCCATTACGTTGTCTTCCTTATCCAACGTCAACTCTTTAGCATGTCATATTTTAATGAGTGCTCCCAATCATAGAAGATGTCAATGACAATATATTTATATGTGAAACCTCTCTTTCCTTATTACTTCCTATTAATTGCAACGATGACTAAAGCTATGTTTGTCAAATCCCAACAACTTTTAATCAGCATACTCTTTCTATGTGAAGTCATCACTCTCGATAAGATCAATATGAACTCTTTGTTTCTTTTTGTTCTTTTCTCTTTTCATTTATTCACTTAGGATCATGGCAAAAACAATCAAGCCCTTGACTCAACGCTAATCTTTATTATATAGCTCACGGACTCGATTACATAGAGAGATCATAAAGCAAAAACTCAAAACTAGATCATGCCATAAACTTTATTCTACTAGATCATGATACTACTAATAGGATCGAACTAAGAAAAACGGTAAAGATAGGAGTGTGATGGTGATACGATACCGGGGCACCTCCCCCAAGCTTGGCAATTGCCAAGGGGAGTGCCCATACCCATGTGATTATGTCTCCTTCTTTGTTGATGGTGAAGAAGGTGGTGATGATGGATAGTCGCACATCGAGCGTAAGAGGTCCTCCAGCTTGAGGATAATGCCCTTGAGTGCAACAATATGATTCTTCAACAAAATATTTTCATGTGTGAGATACTTGTTCTGTATATGAGCTAACTCAATCATCTTGAAAGCTTCGATCTCAGTTGGGGTAAGAAGATTGTGATCAAGTTGAAGGATGTCTTCTGCTGTCGGAGCTTGCTCCTCCGTGGCCTTCTTGATCCCTTCATCCTTGTTGATCTCCATGGGTTCTTCCCTCTTCAGCTCTATCTTCATTAGCCAAGCATCGTTGCCACCATTGTTGGAGGAGGGGACATGATGCCTGGCCTTGACAACCCTGACAGAAAACAGCTCGAAACAAGAACAGAGGATATATGCATGATACTGGAGGCAAAACCTTCAGGAGAATATATAATGAATTTTTACCGACCAAAATATGTATCGTGCAAGAAAACGGAGTCCGGAAGGCACACGAGGTGCCCACGAGGTAGGGGGGCGCGCCCAGGGGGTAGGGCGCGCCCTCCACCCTCGTGTCCTTCCCGGACTGCTACTTATTTTTCTATTTTTCTAAATATTCCAAAACGGAGAAATATTGCCTTAAAAATTGTTTTGGAGTCGGTTTACTTACCGTACCACATACCTATTCATTTTTGAGTCCAAACGCTCGAAAGTGTCCTTATGTATTCCTCCGGGTTACGGTTTCAATAACATTGGTTTCAACATTTATAGGATTACCGAGATATAATGTTTGATTCTTTGACCGTTTACCACCTTCGGATTTGTGCCTTCGAAATTGTTGATTTTTATGGCACCGGAACGATAGACCTCCTCGATAACGTAAGGACCATCCCATTTAGAGAGAAGTTTTCCTGCAAAAAATCTTAAACGAGAGTTGTATAGCAATACATAATCACCTACATTAAACTCACGCTTTTGTATCCTTTTGTCATGCCATCTTTTAACTTTTTCTTTAAACAACTTGGCATTTTCATAAGCTTGGGTTCTCCATTCATCAAGTGAGCTAATATCAAATAACCTCTTCTCACCGGCAAGTTTGAAATCATAGTTGAGCTCTTTAATAGCCCAATATGCCTTATGTTCTAGTTCGAGAGGTAAGTGACATGCTTTTCCATAAACCATTTTATATGGAGACATACCCATAGGATTTTTATATGCAGTTCTATAGGCCCATAATGCATCATCAAATTTCTTGGATCAATCATTTCTAGACCTATTGACAGTCTTTTGCAAAATTAATTTGAGTTCTCTATTACTCAATTCTACTTGACCACTAGACTGTGGGTGATAAGGAGACGCAACTCTGTGATTAACATCGCACTTAGCAAGAACTTTACGGAAAGCACCATGAATAAAATGTGAACCACCATCAGTCATTAAATATCTAGGGACTCCAAACCTCGGAAAAATAACTTCTTTAAGCATTTTAATAGAAGTGTTATGATCAACACTACTAGTTGGAATAGGTTCTACCCATTTAGTAACGTAATCAACAGCAACTAAAATATGTGTATATCCATTAGAGGCAGGAAAAGGTCCCATATAATCAAAGCCCCAAACATCAAATGGTTCAATAACAAGTGAATAATTCATAGGCATTTCTTGACGTCTACTAATATTACCAATTCTTCGACATTCATCGCAAGACAACACAAACTTACGGGCATCCTTGAAGAGAGTAGGCCAATAAAAACCGGATTGCAATACCTTATGTGCAGTTCTATCTCCAGCGTGGTGTCCTCCATAAGCTTCGGAGTGACACTTGCGTAGGATCTGTTCCTGTTCATGCTCAGGTACACAACATCTAATAACACCATCTACTCCATCTTTATAAAGATGTGGGTCATCCCAAAAGTAATGTCTCAAATCATAGTAGAAATTTTTTCTTTTGTTGGTATGTGAAACTAGGTGGTATGAATTTAGCAACAATGTAATTAGCATAATCAGCATACCATGGAGTACTACGAGAAGTACTTATAACATTTAATTGTTCATCAGGAAAGCTATCATCAATAGGTAGTGGGTCATCAAGAACATATATAACCTAGACAAGTTGTCTGCAACGGGGTTCTCAGCTCCCTTTCTATCAACAATATGCAAATCAAATTCTTGTAGCAGGAGAACCCATCTAATAAGTCTAGGTTTAGCATCTTTCTTCTCCATAAGGTATTTAATAGCAGCATGATCAGTGTGAATAGTTACTTTAGAATCAACAATATAAGGTCTGAACTTATCAGAAGCAAATACAACTGCTAAGAATTCCTTTTCAGTAGTAGCATAATTTCTTTGAGCATTGTCTAAAGTTTTACAAGCATAATGGATAACATTTAATTTCTTATCAACTCTTTGCCCTAGAATAGCACCTACAGCATAATCACTAGCATCACACATAATTTCAAAGGGTAAATTCCAATCAGATGGCTGAACAATAGGTGCAGAGATCAATGCTTTCTTAAGTATTTCCAATGCTTCTACACAATCATCATCAAAGACAAATGTTATATCTTTTTGTAATAAATTAGTCAGAGGCCGATAAATTTTTGAGAAGTCCTTAATGAACCTCCTATAAAATCCGGCGTGACCAAGGAAACTTCTTATACCTTTGATGTCCTTGGGACATGGCATCTTTTCAATGGCATCAACCTTGGCTTTATCAACTTCAATACCTCTTTCAAAAACTTTATGCCCCAAGACAATACCTTCATTAACCATAAAGTGGCACTTTTCCCAATTCAAGACAAGATTAGTTTCTTCACATCTCTGCAAAACTCGATCAAGATTGCTCAAGCAATCATCAAAAGAGGATCCATAGACGGAAAAGTCGTCCATGAAAACCTCACAAATCTTTTCACAAAAGTCAGAGAATATAGCCATCATGCATCTTTGAAAGGTAGCAGGTGCATTACATAAACCAAAAGGCATACATCTATAAGAAAAAGTACCAAAAGGGCATGTAAAAGTAGTCTTTGATTGATCTTTAGCTGACACAGGTATTTGAGAGAAACCAGAATAACCATCTAGAAAGCAATAATGTGTATGTTTGCATAGTATTTCTAGCATTTGATCGATAAAAGGTAAGGGGTAATGATCTTTCTTAGTAGCCTTATTTAATTTACGGAAATCAATTACCATCCTATAACCTGTAATAATTCTTTGCGGGATCAATTCATCTTTATCATTAGGAACAACAGTAATACCTCTCTTCTTAGGGACACAATGGACAGGACTCACCCACTGACTATCAGCAACGGATAAATTATACCTGCCTCCAGAAGCTTTAGTATTTCTTTCTTACCACTTCTTTCATTTTAGGATTAAGCCTTCGTTGATGATCACAAACTGGTTTGGCATGTTCTTCCAAAATTTATTTTATGTTGACATAGAGTGGGACTAATGCCCTTAAGATCACCAAGAATATATCCAATAGCAGCACGGTGCTTCTTCAGAGTTTTCAATAATCTTTCTTCTTCATGCTCTGAAAGGTTAGCACTAATAATAACAGGATACACCTTCTTTTCATCAAGATAAGCATATTTAAGATTATCAGGTAACGGTTTAAGCTCAAACACGGGATCACCCTTGGGTGGAGGAGGATCCCCTAGGATTTCAACAAGCAAATTGTGTTTCAGAATAGGTTCCTGATTAAAGAATACTTCATCTATTTCCCTTCTTTCATTCATAAACATATCATTTTCATGGTCTAGCAAATATTGTTCTAAAGGATCACTAGGAGGTACGACAATAGAATCAAGACCAATAATTTCATCCTTACTAGGAAATTCCTCTTCACGGTGTTGTTTACTAAATTTAGAGAAATTAAACTCATGAATCATATCATCCAAGCCAATAGTAACAACATTCTTTTCGCAGTCTATCTTAGCATTAACAGTATTCAAGAAGGATCTACCAAATATAATGGGACAAAAGCTATCTTGTGGGGAACCAAGAACAAGAAAATCAGCAGGATATTTAGTTTTCCCACAAGACTTCAACATCTCTAACAATTCCCATTGGTGAAATAGTATCTCTATTGGCAAGTTTAATTGTAACATCAATATCTTCTATCTCAGCAGGTGCAATATCATGCATAACTTATTTATATAAGTCATAAGGTATTGCACTAACACTAGCACCCATATCACATAAGCCATGATAACAATGATCTCCTATTTTAACAGAAATAATAGGCACACCTACCACAGGTCTATGTTTATCTTTAGCACAAGGTTTGGCAATTCTAGCAGTTTCACCATAGAATTGAATAACATGCCCATCAATATTATCAGCCAAGAGATCTTCAACAATAGCAATATTAGGTTCAACTTTAACTTGCTTAGGAGGTGTATAAGTTCTAATATTGCTTTTACGAACCACAGTTGAAGCTTTAGCATGATCCTTTATCCTAACAGGGAAAGGTGGTTTCTCAACATAAGTAGGAACAATAGGATAATTATAAGTGGCAGTCTTTTCTTCAACTTTAGTAGGTGCAGCTACTTTTACTTCTATGGGAGGATGATATTTAAACCACTTCTCCTTGGGGAGGTCAACATAATTAGCAAAAGATTCACAGAAAGAAGCTACTATCTCAGAGTCAAGTCCATATTTAGTGCTAAATTTACGGAAAACATCGGTATCCATAAAAGACTTAACACAATCAAACTTAGGTGTCATACCTGACTCCTTACCTTCATCGAGATCCCAATCTTCAGAGTTGCGTTCAATTCTATCCAATAAATTCCATTTGAATTCAATAGTCTTCATCATAAAAGAGCCAGCACAAGAAGTACCGAGCATGATGCGATTGTTTTCAGAAAGCCGAGCATAAATTTTTTGAAGAATTATTTCTCTTGAGAGCTCATGATTGGGGCATGAATATAACATTGATTTAAGCCTCCCCCAAGTTTGAGCGATGCTTTCTCCTTCATGAGGCTAAAATTATATATATATATATATATATATATATATATATATATATATATATATATATATATATATATATATATATATAATTGCGATCACGATGAACAAGATGCCTAGGATAATACTTTTGATGAAATTCCAACTTCATTCGTTTATAGTTCCATGATCCTCTATCATCACATAGCCTATACCATGTCAATGCATCTCCCTTCAAAGATAAAGGGAAGACCTTCTTCTTAACAACATCATTGGGTATACCTGCAAGCTTGAATAATCCACAAACTTCATCCAGAAAGAGTAGATGTTCATCAGGATGCTTTGTTCCATCTCCTGTAAAAGGGTTATCAAGCAATTTTTCTAACATACCCGAAGGAACTTCAAAGGGAATAATTTCATTTGCAATAGGTGCAGTAGGTTGAGGAGCAATTCTTTGCTCTACTGGTCGGGGTGAAGATACCCCGAACAAGCCCCTCAGAGGATTACTTTCCATACTAACAAGTGACAGTAAATTTCAGCACACTATATAAATTTTTCCTTACCAAATTCCACCTACCAAAGGCATTCACTCCCCGACAACGGCGCCAGATAAGAGTCTTGATGACCCACAAGTATAGGGGATCTATCGTAGTCCTTTCGATAAGTAAGAGTGTCGAACCCAACGAGGAGCAGAAGGGAATGATATGTGGTTTTCAGCAAGGTATTCTCAGCAAGTACTGAAATAAGTGGTAACATATAGTTTTGTGATAGGATAATTTGTAACGAGCAACAAGTAACAAAAGTAAATAAAGTGCAGCAAGGTGGCCCAATCCTTTTTGTAGCAAAGGACAAGCCTGGACAAACTCCTATATAAGGAAAAGCGCTCCCGAGGACACATGGGAATATCGTCAAGCTAGTTTTCATCACGTTCATATGATTCGCGTTTGGTACTTTGATAATTTGATATGTGGGTGGACCAGTGCTTGGGTGCTGTTCTTACTTGAACAAGCATCCCACTTATGATTAACCTCTATTGCAAGCATCCGCAACTACAACAAAAGTATTAAGGTAAACCTAACCATAGCATGAAACATATGGATCCAAATCAGCCCCTTACGAAGCAACGCATAAACTAGGGTTTAAGCTTCTGTCACTATAGCAACCCATAATCTACTTATTACTTCCCAATGCCTTCCTCTAGGCCCAAATAGTGGTGAAGTGTTATGTAGTCGACGTTCACATAAAACCACTAGGGGCTAGACAACACACATCTCATCAAAATATCGAACGAATACCAAATTCACATGACTACTAATAGCGAGACTTCTCCCATGTCCTCAGGAACGAACGTAACTACTCACCAAGAATATTCATGTTCATAATCAGAGGGGTAATAATATGCATAAAGGATCTGAACATATGATCTTCCACCAAATAAACCAACTAGCATCAACTACAAGGAGTAATCAACACTACTAGCAACCTACTAGTACCAATCCCGGACTTAGAGACAAGAACTGGATACAGGAGATGAACTAGGGTTTTGAGATGAGATGGTGCTGGTGAAGATGTTGATGGAGATTGCCCTCTCCCGATGAGAGGAGCGTTGGTGATGCCGATGGCGATGATTTCCCCTCCCGGAGGGAAGTGTCCCAGCAGAACAGCTCTGCGAGCCCTAGATTGGTTCCGCCAAGGTTCCGCCTCGTGGCGAAGTTTCATCTGAAAGGTTGCTTATGATTTTTCCTCATCGAAAGACCTCATATAGCGAAGATGGCCATCGAGAGCCAGCAGGGGCCCACGAGGTGGGGGCACGCCTGGGGCGGGCGCGCCCCACCCTCGTGGACAGGTGGGCCCCCTCTGGTGAAATTCTTCCGCTGGATATTTTTTATTATTTCCAAAAATGACTTTCGTGGAGTTTCAGGACTTTTGGAGTTGTGCAAAATAGGTCTCTAATATTTGCTCCTTTTCCAGCCCAGAATTCCAGCTGCCGGCATTCTCCCTCCTTATGTAAACCTTGTAAAATAAGAGAGAATAGGCATAAGAATTGTAACATAACATGTAATAACAGCCCATAATGCAATAAATATTGATATAAAAGCATGATGCAAAATGGACGTATTAGTCACGCGGACAGAAAGACTTCAGTGATGCCTAACACTCTTTGGCTCTGGGTGTTTTGGGATTTATCCTCGCAAGGATCTCTCTCTCAAATGCTTCGGAGGTGGGTTGCTCTCAAACGACAAAAGCCATGCACTAACTCTGAGCAGCCACCAATTTATGGTGTAGGGGGTGGGCTATTTATAGCCAGGAGGCAACCCGACCTGTCGATGTACAAAAAGAGGGTCGCACTTTTGTACCCCTTTGCCTGTGCACGGGCAGTCGGAGCCACGCCCAGGGTCACACCAAGCAGAACAGGGGAGGTGAGGCAAGGTAAGACCGAAGCCCAAGATAATCAGAGCAACGCCAAGGCCAAGACCACAAAGAGCAGAGGGACGAAGCAGGTTCCCCCGGCAAGACCCATGCCGGGGAAGCCTCAACAGCCCCGGCAAGACCCTTGCCGGGGCAGCTCACCCCACACTAACAGAGCAAGCCACCCTTGAGCCCACGGTCCCCAACGCCATCATCCACTTGGGGCCAGGGCTCGGGAAGGCACCTCTGTGGTGGCATGCAGATCTTTGTGAAGACATATTCAAGATCAGATGAGGATTAGAAGACGACGATCCTTGGCAAAATCCTTGACGAGGAAGGCCACCAGACCCCAGGCAAGGTCCTTGCCGGGGACGACAGCGCGCCACGGCAAGAGCCTTGCAGGGCCACATAGCAAGACCCTTGCCGGGCCACCCGGCAAGGCCCTCGCCAAGGACGCCAGCAGGGCCACCGCCAGGCCCGCGCCAACCAAGTTTCCGTCGTTGTTCGCATGCAGCTGTCATCTCAACCAGCTGAGTAGGCACCTGCCTGGCAACATGCAGCTCCCGGGCCAACTCGTCAAGCGCCTGCGTGGCGGCATGCAGATCTTCGTGAATGCTCCACCACCACGCCACCCCAGCTTCCTGCCTGCCTACATGGCACCGCATGCCCCACTGGCCAGGGCGCGTGTCGAAGCGAGAAGGAGCGGCGACGGACGGGACGGGCCTTGCCCCCGTCCCCGATAAAGCAAGGGGACACCTAAGCTACGCATTAAATGCGTCTTGTCCTGTAATACGAGCGATAAGCTCATAGCACTGTGCGCCTTTCCACCTCCTGTGTGCCACTGTGGCAGCCCCTTTCGACTATAAAAGGAGGCCCATGGCATACTAGAGAGGGATTCAGCTTTTTCGAACCACGCACTCACCACAGCTAGTTCGAGAGCTCAAGAACTCTCTGAAATACACCCACCAAAGCAGGACTAGGGTTTTACGCATCCTCGCGGCCCGAACCTGGGTAAACGATCCTCGTGCTGGCTACTGATCCTGCTCTTCTTGCAACCCTGCACCCCGGCAACCGTAGTAAGGATTCTTGTAGTCCCGTAGTTGTCTTTTCCCAGACATCTTTGGCGCGCCAGGTAGGCGGCGCAATTGTGAGAATCTGGTCTAGTAGTTAGCCTAGCAGTTCTTCATCGCCATGGCTCCCAAGAAGGAGACAGCCAGGAGAAAAGAGCGCCGCCTGCGAGCGTGAAGGGCGCCAGCGCGGCGACAGAAAAGCTAAGTCATTCAGAACCTTGAGTTATTTACTTTTACACATAAGGTTATCATCCTTGGAGATCTTGCCTATGTATGGAAAACCTGCACGCGAAGGGGCCTTTCCGCAATTGGCAACGCCCTTGTTCTGTTTCGAGTCCGCTCAACAGCTCAAAGCGGGCGCGTCGAGAGTGGCGGGGTAGCCTTCCGCACCTGGCAACGCTCCCAACTCTGACTCGAGTCAAGCTCGACAGTTCGGGTGGCTGCGCTAAGGGTGGTAAGGTGGTTCGCCCGACGGCAAGCACACCCGGCAGGCCAATGGGGATCCGTCCCCAAGACGCCGCCCTGGGTTTACGCGCCGGCGGACCTACCCAGTTGACGTAGGGTGGACATACAAAAGGAAAGTCGAACAGGAAAATAACGTGCATGATACGAAATGTGCTGCAGAGTTATATTAGATTGAATTGTTGTTGCGGTTCTAACTAGAGATAGCGATTGTCTTGGTTGTGAACCTGCAGCGGCGATAAAAAAACGGGTGCCTAATCCCGGCGTTGGCCCTCCACCCTCTGAATTTCGCCGACTCGGCTGATGATGGGCTTGATGCGCTCCCTGAGTGGCGCGAGGTCAGTACCTCCGGCAAGCTCTCCAGCGCGGCATCGAAGTCGAGGTCGGGGTACCAGTGCGCCACCTTGGCGAGAACCTTGGTCATGGCACCCTGGCAAAGCCTCCGAGACTCGTCGGCCAGTGAGGCCACCCGGTTGGCGTGAAGCCGCTCCAGAGCGCCGACGGCCTTCTCAAAGAACATGGTCAGGCTGCAACTGGCGCTCACGCTCCGCTCCAGGGCATACCTCACGTCCGGCATCCCCATGGTGGCCAGCTACGCGACGGCCAGGTTGGCAACGATGGCAAGGCGATCGAGCCAACGGTTCTCGCCCTCCATGTGGTCCATGAAGTTGAGGGCCTCGTTCTTCCGCAGCTGCTTCTCGTCCTCCAGGTTTTTGGTCAGGGTCTCCTCCCGGGCACTGGCCTCCGAAAGCATCTTCTCGAGACCCTTGATGGAGTTGTTAGCCTCGGAAAGCTCCCCGGCATTGCTGACGACCATGCCCTGCGCCTCTGTCAAGACGTTGTTAAGCGTGTCCTTCTCCTGGGACAGCTTCAGGGTTTGCTCCTTCAGCCCGTTGCGCTCCGCCTCCAGCTCCTTCACCTTGCCGGCGTGAACCTGGGCCTGGGCATTGAGTGCCTCTTTGTGCCTCTGCTCCAGCTCACCAGTCTGCTGCAAGACAAGCTTCTCCACCTCTTCATCCTTGCCGCGAAGCGTGGCGGCAAGCTTCTCCTCACGCGCGGCGAGGTCCTCCTCCTGGGAGTTCAGCGCGGCCTCGTGCTTTGGTCCAGGCGGCTTTGGCGGCCGCGGCCAAGTTCCTCGCCGTCTTTTGGGCTTTCTCGACGTCGGCGAGCTTCATGGTGAGCTCCATGCCACGCTTGGCCAGCTCGCCCTGGGCAGCCTTGAGCTCCTTGTGGGCCTCGCGGAACCAGTCCTGCGTCTCGACAACGCGCTTCTGGAGGTCCGCCTCCGCCTTCTCCACCACCGCTGTCCTGGACTTAGCCTTGTCCAGGCGGGCGCGGTGGAGCGCCTGGAGCTTCCGGAAGCTGGCGCCCATGGCGTGGAGGAGCCGCTCTTCCTGCGAGCCGTCGCCACCAACACTCGGCTCGTTGACGACCACAAGCCCAGCGGCAGCAAGCACTTCGTCATCAAAACCTCCCCCTCGACGGGCGTCCTGGTGCTCGACGCGCCTGGAAGGTGGACGAACAAGTCGTCACTCACCCTCAGGTACTTGCCGGAGCCGGAAGCAGCGGAGGAGGAAGGCTGGTCATTAGCCACCTCCTCCTCCTCCTCGGCAGCGGCCTTGCCGGCCTCCCCGGCAGGCCCCGTGCCGGCCTCCTCAGCAGTGGCCTTGCCGGCCTCCCCGGCAGGCCCCTTGGCGGCCTCCTCGGCAGTGATCCTCTCGGCGTCCGCCTCGGCGTCCTCGGCAGCCCCGTTGGCGGCCTCCTCGGCGGTGATCTTCTTGGCGTCCGCCTCGGCGGCCTTGGCGACGTCCTCGATGACGGCGTCCACGTCCTCTGGGTTTACCGAGGAGGAATCAGGACGCCGAAGAAGGGGGTGAGGCAGGTCCAAGACCCAGGGTCAGCAAGAAAGAAAAAGGAACAGGGACGAATGGCGAACGACTTACCAGTGCCAGGCTGGGAAACGGAAGTCCCCTCCCCGCCAACATTTGGCGTTGAGGAAAAGCCGCCGGTGCCCAAGTTCTCCTCCTCCTCCTCCATGTGCGTGGGCTCGGCACTTGGCGCCCTTGCCGGGGACGTCCCTCGGGGCGCTGTGGTCGATGGGGGCGGCGTGTTGGGAGTAGCCCTCTGCGGCTCCTCCCGCTGCAGCTCTCCTCCTGCATACCTGGCAAGGTCAGCACAAAAGTGTCGTGCCCCTGACACATGTCGACGGGGGAAGAGTGATGAACTTACGCCGGGGGCTGCTGTCCGGGCTGCTCAACACCACCAGTGGCGCCCTTGAAGTACCAGCCGGGGGCTGGCCACCCGCCGAGACCTTGGCCCTCTTCACTCTCTGGGCCAGCGTCTCCACGTCCCTGCAAAGACAAATACAAGTCAAGACGAGTGACACAGATTGAGGAGGAAGAGATAACGAAAAGGAACCAGATACTTACTCGTCGTCTGCCTCCTCCTCTGCTGTCTTCCTCTTCTTCCTCGGGCTGAGGGATCCATAATCAAAAGTGACCTCCATGTCAACATCCGCCGGAGGAGTGGAAGGAGGCAGTGTCTGGACATGCTTGGACGAAGAAGGGGTGGCTGTCTTCTTCTTCACCGCGGCCTTCACCGGCTTCTTTGTCGTTGCGGCCCTTGTGTGGCGCTCGGACCCCTCCAAGGTCAGCTGCAGCCGCGCAGCCCCGCCGGGCCGGACCGGCTCGCCGAAACTAGCCCGTCACAGGACTCGCCCTCTCCCCATAGCTGGCGCCAGGCCTGCAGCCTCGGCCTCCTCCGACGACGACTCGCCGACCACATCTTCAACCAGAGGAACCTCGGTGCCGGCGTTGCTGGCTTCCTCGGCGACGCCGCCCACCGTGCGAGCTCCTCCTCCTCTGCGGCCATCACGGCCTTGTCCTCCACACCGCCAGCGCTGTCGACCTCCTCGGTGAGTTGTGCCTCCCTCGCCCTGGTGGTGATGTAGTCCAGTTCCGCCTGGGTGGTGTCTTGGACGAGCAGCCGCTCGGCATCGGCGTTGACGTACCCCTCGTGCAGAGTATCAAAGAACTGCTGCACCTCGGCGTCCTCCGGCTCCTTCCAGCTCGGGTCAGGGGCATGCGCGTTGCAGTCCGGCATCATGGCTATGATATCGGACCGGCACGAGTTATTACACAACGGGACAATCCCTGTCAGCAGCTTGAACAGAGGCTCCTTGAGGACCTTGCCGGCCTTCGCGGCGGCCCTCGCGACCTTGCCGGTCCGCTCGACCTCGCCGTCGCGGCCCACATCAAGCTGGAAGAGCCACTGGCAGAAATGGGTGTGTCCCATCACTGTGAAGTTGTGGTCGAGGATGGGACGAAGCCGCATGATGTCGGCGGGGTTCGTGAAGAGCCAGGCTGGCCTCCCCTTGTTATGCAGTGGAGCGATCCGGCGGTGGATGAAGTCCGCCCCGATCATCTCAAGGGTGAGCCCGGCCTCGGTGAGCCATAGGATCCTGGTGGTGGCGACCGTATGCTTCTCGTCGTCAGCATCGACATCGCTCCAATCGCTTCTGCGGACCGGCAGCGCCCGGCAAACTTCGCAGAACGCTGGCGGGTCCTTCTTCTCGATCCAGCACCACCGGCCCCGCTATTCTTCCCACGTCTCCTTCATGGCACCCTCCGGATACGCTCCCTTGGACCTTGAGACCCAGGCGATGCAACCGGAGATAGCGCCCCCCTGTTGGAACCGAGGGGAGAAGTAATGGTGAAAGAGCGCCGTGTTGGGGTGCACCCCGGCGAAGCCCTCGCAGAGATGCGCGAAAAGGGCAATGCACGCCACCGCATTCAGAGTAAAATCCAGGAGGCGGAAGCCAAAGGTATGGATGACGTTGCCGAAGAAATCAGAGAAGGGAGGACAGAGCCCGCAGGAAAAATAATCGACAAAGAAGGGGTACCGATTTGGGACAGCCTCGGCGCAGTCGGCGGGGATGACGCGCATGGCTGGATGCCCGAATTCCCCCGCCTTCACCCCCACAGGGGCCTGAAGGAGTCCCGAAGCTCGAACACGTCAACTGTTGAAGGGAAGAAGGCGGACTTCGTCCGTTGCACCGCCAGTGCACTCTCTGGCGGCTCCGTGACTCCAGCGTCCTTGGCCACTCCCTTTCCCTTGGTGGATTTTGGCGCCATGGCGGCTGGGGGAGGAGGAGAGGACAGTAGAAGCACAACGGCGGCGAACAGGAGCGAAGCTTGGAGAAGAAGAGGAAGACGAGCAGAGGCTTTCGAGGTTGGGATTGCGTGAAGGGTAAAAGGAACAGTGCGCTCGCGGTTATCCCTTTTTATGGGGAAGCCGCGGGTCGCGCTGCCCATTTACTGCGATGTGACGCCTGCGTGCAGAAACCGCCCCACGCATGCCGCCCATGTCACGCACACTCCTTCACGCCGCGCCGCGCGCACGGGTCGTGGGAAGCGCAGCGCGCAAAAAGTTTTACCACGGTAAAAACCGCCCCGCCTGCCCGCGCACCATTTTGGGCCTGGCCCAACAACGTGTCGTGCTTATGTGTGGCCCAGGCCCGGGGGCTCCTGTCGGTGTACAAAAAGAGGGGCACACTTTTGTACCCCTTTGCCTGTGCATAGGCAGTCGGAGCCGCGCCCATGGTCACATCAAGCAGAACAGGGGAGGTGAGCCAAGGTAAGACCGAAGCCCAAGATAATCAGAGCAACGCCTAGGCCAAGACCACAAAGAGTAGAGGGATGAAGTAGGTTCCCCGACAAGACCCTTGGCGGGGCAGCCTCAGCTCTTGCCGGGGCAGCTCGCCCCACACCAACAGATCGAGCCACCCTTGAGCCCACGGTCCCCAACGCCATCATCCACGTGGGGCCAGGGCTCGGGAAGGCACCTCTGTGGTGGCATGCAGATCTTTGTGAAGACATATTCAAGATCAGATGAGGATTAGAAGACGACGATCCTCGGCAAGATCCTTGCCGAGGAAGGCCACCAGACCCCCAGCAAGGTCCTTGCCGGGGACGACAGCGCGCCGCGGCAAGACCCTTGCCGGGCCACATGGCAAGACCCTTGCCGGGCCACACGGCAAGGCCCTCGCCAAGGACGCCAGCAGGGCCACCGCCAGGCCCGCACCAACCAAGTTTCCGCCGTTGTTCGCATGCAACTGCAAGCTCAACCAGCTGAGCAGGCACCTCCGTGGCAACATGCAGCTCCCGGGCCAACTCGTCAAGCGCCTATGTGGCGGCATGCAGATCTTCGTGAAGGCTCCACCACCGCGCCACCCCAGCTGCCTGCCTGCCTACATGGCACCACATGCCCCAGTGGCCAGGGCACGTGTCGAAGCGAGAAGGAGCGGCGACGGACGGGACGGGCCTCGCCCTCGTCCCCGATAAAGCAAGGGGACACCTAAGCTACGCATTAAATGCGTCTTGTCTTGTAATACGAGTGATAAGCTCATAGCACTGTGCGCCTTTCCACCTCCTGTGTGCCACTGTGGCAGCCCCTTTCGACTATAAAAGGAGGCCCATGGCATACTGGAGAGGGATTCGGCTTTTTCGAACCACGCACTCACCACAGCTAGTTCGAGAGCTCAAGAACTCTCTGAAATACACCCACCAAAGCAGGACTAGGGTTTTACGCATCCCCGCAGCCCGAACCTGGGTAAACGATCCTCGTGCTGGCTACTGATCCTGCTCTTCTTGCAACCCTGCGCCCCGACAACCGTAGTAGGGATTCTTGTGATCCCATAGGTGTCGTTTCCCCGACACGACCTGATTTGTCCGAAATGACCCTGGGTCACTAAGGAACTGACACGTGTCCAACGGTCACATTTCAAACACACGCGGCAACTTGATTTGGGCTACAAGTAAAGCTGACTCATCCAGCTCTGGATAAGATTTGCTCTCATTGTCTTCGCTCGAAGACATAGGATTTGGTTGAGCATCACTTCAGTCACTCTGACTTTGTTTACTTGGACCCGACTTAACAGTGCGGTGGTTCCTATGACTCAACAAAGAAGAAAAGGAAACTACGAAACAACTATGTCTTCGCACTCCATTGTCTTCATGCGATGTCTTCTCATGTCATAGTCTTCAATGTGAATATCTTCACATACCACCATTGTCTTCAATGTCTTCACACATTTTTAGGGGTCATCTCTGGTAGGTAAACTGAATCAATGAGGGACTACTACCTGTGTTATCCTGCAATTCTCACAAACACATTAGTCCCTCAACCAAGTTTGTCGTCAAAACTCCAAAACCAACTAGGGGTGGCACTAGATGCACTTACACTTCCAATATATCAATCTTCATGTCTCGACCATTTCGAGACTCCTCGTCATGTCCGTGATCACATCCTGGACTCCGAACAACCTTCGGTACATCAAAACACATAAACTAATAATACCGATCGTCATCTAATGTTAAGCGTGCGGACCCTACGGGTTCGAGAACTATGCAGACATGACCGAGACTCATCTCCGGTCAATAACCAATAGCGGAACCTGGATGCTCATATTGGCTCCCACATATTCTACGAAGATCTTTATCGGTCAAACCGCATAACAACATACGTTGTTCCCTTTGTCATCGGTATGTTACTTGCCCGAGATTCAATCATTGGTATCATCATACCTAGTTCAATCTCGTTACTGGCAAGTCTCTTTACTCATTTCGTAATGCATCATCCCGCAACTAACTCATTAGTCACATTGCTTGCAAGGCTTATAGTGATGTGCATTACCGAGAGGGCCCAGAGATACCTTTCCGACAATCGGAGTGACAAATCCTAATCTTGATCTATGCCAACTCCACAAACACCATCGGAGACACTTGTAGAGCATCTTTATAATCACCCAGTTACGTTGTGACGTTTGATAGCACACTAAGTGTTCCTCCGTTATTCGGGAGTTGCATAATCTCCTAGTCATAGGAACATGTATAAGTCATGAAGAAAGCAATAGCAACAAACAAAACGATCATCATGCTAAGCTAACAGATGGGTCTTGTCAATCACATCATTCTCTAATGATGTGATCCTGTTAATCAAATGACAACTCATGTCTATGGTTTGGAAACTTAACCATCTTTAATTAACAATCTAGTCAAGTAGAGGCATACTAGTTACACTTTGTTTGTCTATGTATTCACACATGTGCTAAGTTTCCGGTTAATACAATTCTAGCATGAATAATAAACATTTATCATGATATAAGGAAATATAAATAACAACTTTATTATTGCCTCTAGGGCATATTTCCTTCAGTCTCCCACTTGCACTAGAGTCAATAATCTAGATTACACAATAATGATTCTAACACCCATGGAGTCTTGGTGCTGATCATGTTTTGCTCGTGAGAGAGGCTTAGTCAACGGGTCTGCAACATTCAGATCCGTATATATCTTGCAAATCTCTATGTCTCCCTCCTTGACTTGATCGCGGATGGAATTGAAGCGTCTCTTAATGTGCTTGGTTCTCTTGTGAAATCTGGATTCCTTTGCCAAGGCAATTGCACCAGTATTGTCACAAAAGATTTTCATTGGAACCGATGCAAACACCTAGATCGGATATGAATTCCTTCATCCAGACTCCTTCATTTGCTACTTCTGAAGCAGCTATGTACTCCGCTTCACACGTAGATCCCGCCACGACGCTTTGCTTAGAACTGCACCAACTGACAGCTCCACCGTTCAATATAAAGACGTATCTGGTTTGTGACTTAGAGTCATCTGGATCAGTGTCAAAGCTTGCATCGGCGTAACCATTTATGACGAGCTCTTTGTCACCTCCATACACGAGAAACATATCCTTAATCCTTTTCAGGTATTTCAAGATGTTCTTGACCGCTGTCGAGTGATCCACTCCTGGATTATTTTGGTACCTCCCTGCTAAACTAATAGCAAGGCACACATCAGTTCTGGTACACAGCATTGCATACATGATAGAACCTAGGGCTGAAGCATAGGGAATGACTTTCATTTTCTCTCTATCTTCTGCGGTGGTCGGGCATAGTCTGACTCAACTTCACACCTTGTAACACAGGCAAGAACCCTTTCTTCGCTTGATCCATTTTGAACTTCTTCAAAGCTTTATCAAGGTATGTGCTTTGTGAAAGTCCAATTAAGCGTCTTGATCTATCTCTATAGATCTTGATGCCCAATATATAAGCAGCTTCATCGAGGTCTTTCACTAAAAAACTCTTGTTAAAGTATCCTTTTATGCTATCCAGAAACTCTATATCATTTCCAATTAATAATATGTCATCCACATATAATATTAGAAATGCTACAGAGCTCCCACTCACTTTCTTGTAAATACAGGCTTCTCCAAAAGTATGTATAAAACCATATGCTTTGATCACACTATCAAAACATTTATTCCAACTCCGAGATGCTTGCACCAGTCCATAAATGGATCGCTGGAGCTTGCACACTTTGTTAGCATCCTTTGGATCGATAAAACCTTCTGGTTGCATCATATACAACTCTTCTTCCAGAAATGCATTCAGGAATGCAGTTTTTACATCCATTTGCCAAATTTCATAATCATAAAATGTGGCAATTGCTAACATCATTCGGATGGACTTAAGCATCGCTACGGGTGAGAAGGTCTCATCATAGTCAACTCCTTGAACTTGTCGAAAACCTTTCGCAATAAGTCGAGCTTTGTAGACAGTAACATTACCGTCAGCGTCAGTCTTCTTCTTGAAGATCCATTTATTCTCTATGGCTTGCCGATCATCGGGCAAGTCAACCAAAGTCCACACTTTGTTCTCATACATGGATCCCATCTCAGATTTCATGGCCTCAAGCTATTTCGCGGAATTTGGGCTCATCATCGCTTCCTCATAGTTCGTAGGTTCGTCATGGTGAAGTAACATGACCTCCAGAACAGGATTACCTTACCACTCTGGTGCGGATATTACTCTGGTTGACCTACGAGATTCGGTAGTGACTTGATCTGAAGTTACATGATCATCATCATTAGCTTCCTCACTAATTGGTGTAGGAGTCATATGAACTGATTTCTATGATGAACCAATTTCCAATAAGGGAGCAGGTACAGTTACCTCATCAAGTTCTACTTTCCTCTCACTCACTTCTTTCAAGAGAAACTCCTTCTCTAGAAATGATCCATTCTTAGCAACAAATATCTTGCCATCGGATCTGTGATAGAAGGTGTACCCAACAGTCTCCTTTGGGTATCATATGAAGACACGTTTCTCCGATTTGGGTTCGAGCTTATCAGGTTGAAGCTTTTTCGTATAAGCATTGCATCCCCAAACTTTAAGGAACGACAACTTGGGTTTCTTGCTAAACCACAGTTCATATGGTGTCATCCCAACGGATTTAGATGGTGCCCTATTTAACGTGAATGCAGCCGTCTCTAAAGCATAACCCCAAAACGATAGCGGTAAATCAGTAAGAGACATCATAGATCGAACCATATCTAATAAAGTACGATTACGATGTTCGGACACACCATTACGTTATGGTGTTCCGTGTGGCGTGAGTTGCGAAACTATTCCGCATTGTTTCAAATGAAGACCAAAATCGTAACTCAAATATTCTCCTCCATGATCAGATCGTAGAAACTTTATTTTCTTGTTACGATGATTCTCCACTTCACTCTGAAACTCTTTGAACTTTTCAAATATTTCAGACTTATGTTTAATCAAGTAGATATACCCATATCTGCTCAAATCATCTGTGAAGGTGAGAAAATAACGATACCCGCCGCGAGCCTCAATATTCATCGGACCGCATACATCAGTATGTATTATTTCCAATAAATCTGTTGCTCGCTCCATTGTTCCGGAGAACGGAGTTTTAGTCATCTTGCCCATGAGGCATGATTCGCAAGTACCAAATGATTCATAATCAAGTGATTCCAAAAGTCCATCAGTATGGAGTTTCTTCATGAGCTTTACACCAATATGACCCAAAAGGCAGTGCCACAAATAAGTTGCACTATCATTATCAACCCTGCATCTTTTGGCTTCAATATTATGAATATGTGTATCACTACTATCGAGATTCAGCAAAAATAGACCACTCTTCAAGGTTGCATGACCATAAAAGATATTACTCATATAAATAGAACAACCATTATTCTCATATTTAAATGAATAACCATCTCACATCAAACAAGATCCAGATATAATGTTCATGCTTAACGCTGGCACCAAATAACAATTATTCGGGTGTAAAACTAATCCCGAAGGTAAATGTAGAGGTAGCGTGCCGACGGCGATCACATCGACTTTGGAACCATTTCCCACACGCATCGTCACCTCGTCCTTAGCCAATCTTCGCTTAATCTGTAGTCCCTGTTTCAAGTTGCAAATATTAGCAACAGAACTAGTATCAAATACCCAGGTACTACTGTGAGCATTAGTAAGGTACACATCAATAACATGTATATCACATATACCTTTGTTCACTTTGCCATCCTTCTTATCCGCCAAATACTTGGGGCAGTTCCGCTTCCAGTGACCAGTCCCTTTGCAGTAGAAGCACTCAGTCTCAGGCTTAGGTCTAGACTTGGGCTTCTTCACTTGAGCAGCAACTTGCTTGCCGTTCTTCTTGAAGTTCCCCTTCTTCCCTTTACCCTTTTTTTTTAAACTGGTGGTCTTGTTGACCATCAACACTTGATGCTCCTTCTTGATTTCTACCTCCGCAGCCTTCAGCATCGCGAAGAGCTCGGGAATTGTCTTATCCATCCCTTGCATATTATAGTTCATCACGAAGCTTTTGTAGCTTGGTGGTAGTGATTGAAGAACTCTGTCAATGATAATATCAACGGGAAGATTAACTCCCAACTAAGTCAAGTGATTATCATACCCAGACATTTTGAGTATATGTTCGCTGACAGAACTATTCTCCTCCATTTTACAGCTATAGAACTTATTGGAGACTTCATATCTCTCAATCCGGGTATTTGCTTGAAATATTAACTTCAACTCCTGAATATCTCATATGCTCCATGACGTTCAAAACATCGTTGAAGTCCCTGATCTAAGCCGTAAAGCATGGCACACTGAACTATCGAGTAGTCATCAGCTTTGCTCTGCCAGGCGTTCACAACGTCCGGCGTTGCTCCTGCAGCGGGTCTTGCACCTAGCGGTGCTTCCAGGACCTAATCCTTCTATGCAGCAATGATGATAATCCTCAAGTTACGGACCCAGTCCATGTAGTTGCTACCATCATCTTTCAACTTAGCTTTCTCTAGGAATGCATTAAAATTCAAAGGAACAGTAGCACGTGCCATTGATCTACAACAACATAGACATGCAAAATACTATCAGGTACTAAGTTCATGATAAATTAAATTTCAATTAATCATATTACTTAAGAACTCCCACTTAGATAGACATCCCTCTAATCATCTAAGTGATCACGTGATCCAAATCAACTAAACCATGTCCGGTCATCATGTGAGATGGAGTAGTTTTCAATGGTGAACATCACTATGTTGATCATATCTACTATATGATTCACGCTCGACCTTTAGGTCTCAGTGTTCCGAGGCCATATCTGCATATGCTAGGCTTGTCAAGTTTAACCCGAGTATTCTGCGTGTGCAAAACTGGCTTGCACCGTTGTATCTGAGCGTAGAGCTTATCACACCCGATCATCACGTGGTGTCTCGGCACGATTTAACTGTCATAGCGGTGCATACTTAGGGAGAACACTTATACCTTGAAATTTAGTGAGAGATCATCTTATAATGCTACCGCCGAACTAAGCAAAATAAGATGCATAAAGGATAAACATCACATGCAATCAATATAAGTGATATGATATGATCATCATCATCTTGTGCCTTTGATCTCCATCTCCAAAGCACTATCATGATCACCATCGTCACCGGCTTGACACCTTGTTGTCCACCAAAGCATCGTTGTCGTCTCGCCAACTATTGCTTCTACGACTATCGCTACCGCTTAGTGATAGAGTAAAGCAATTACATGGCGATTGCATTTCATACAATAAAGCGACAACCATATGGCTCCTGCCAGTTGCCTATAACTGTTACAAAACATGATAATCTCATACAAAAAGTTATATATCATCACGTCTGGACCATATCACATCACAACATACCCTGCAAAAACAAGTTAGACATCCTCTACTTGTTGTTGCAAATTTTACGTGGCTGCTACGGGTTTAGCAAGAACCGTTCTTACCTACGCATCAAAAACCACAACATTTTTTTGTCAAGTGTGCCGTTTTAACCTTCAACAAGGACCTGGCGTAGTCACACTCGATTCAACTAAAGTTGGAGAAACAGACACCCACTAGCAACCTGTGTGTGAAGCACGGCGGTAGAACCAGTCTCATGAACGCGGTCATGTAATGTCGGTCTGGGCCACTTCATCCAACAATACCGCTAAATCAAAGTACGACATGCTGGTAAGCAGTATGACTATTATCGCCCACAACTCTTTGTGTTCTACTCGTGCATATAACATCTATGCACTGACCTGGCTCGGATGCCACTGTTGGGGAACGCAGTATTTCAAAAAAAATTACCTACGATCATGCAAGATCTATCTATCTATGTGATGCATAGCAACGAGAGGGAGAGTGTGTCCATGTACCCTCGTAGACCGAAAGCGGAAGCGTTAAGTAACGCGGTTGATGTAGTCGAACATCTTCGCGATCCAACCGATCAAGTACCGAACGCACGACACCTCCGCGATCTGCACACGTTTAGCTCGGTGACGTCCCTCGAACTCTTGATGCAGCTAAGGCCGAGGGAGAGTTTCTTCAGCACGAAGACGTGATGACAGTGATGATGAAGTTACCGACGCAGGGCTTCGCCTAAGCACTACAATGATATGACCGAGGTGGAAACATGTGGAGGGGGCACCGCACACGGCTAAACAATCAACTTGTGTGTCTATGGGGTGCCCCCCTCCCCCGTATATAAAGGAGTGGACGAGGGGGAGGGCCGGCCTCATGGGGCGCGCCCAAGGGGGGGATTCCTACTCCTAGTAGGAGTAGGTTTCCCTCATTCCCTAGTTGGAGTAGGAGAAGAAGGAAGAAGGAGAGGGAGAGAAGGAAAGGGGGCTGCCCCCCCCCCCCCAATTCGGATTGGGCTTGGGGGGGGGGGGCGTGTCTCCCACTTGGCCGCCTCCTCCTCTCTTCCACCATGGCCCATTAAGGCCATTAACTCCCCGGGGGGGGGGGGGGGTTCCGGTAACCCCCCGGTACTTCGGAAAATGCCCGAACTCATCCGAAACCTTTCCGGTGTCCAAACATAGCCTTCCAATATATCGATCTTCATGTCTCGACCATTTTGAGACTCCTCGTCATGTCCGTGATCACATCCGGGACTCCGAACAAGCTTCGGTACATCAAAACACATAAACTCATAATACCGATCGTCATCGAACGTTAAGCGTGCGGACCCTACGGGTTCGAGAACTATGTAGACATGACCGAGACTCATCTCCGGTCAATAACCAATAGCGGAACCTGGATGCTCATATTGGCTCCCACATATTCTACGGAGATCTTTATTGGTCAAACCGCATAACAACATACGTTGTTCCCTTTGTCATCGGTATGTTACTTGCCCGAGATTCGATCGTCAGTATCATCATACCTAGTTCAATCTCGTTACGGGCAAGTCTATTTACTCATTCCGTAATGCATCATCTCGCAACTAACTCATTAGTCACATTGCTTGCAAGGCTTATAGTGATGTGCATTACCGAGAGGGCCCAGAGATACCTCTCCGACAATTGGAGTGACAAATCCTAATCTTGATCTATGCCAACTCAACAAACACAATCGGAGACACCTGTAGAGCATCTTTATAATCACCCAGTTACGTTGTGACATTTGATAGCACACTAAGTGTTCCTCTGGTATTCGGGAGTTGCATAATCTCATAGTCATAGGAACATGTATAAGTCATGAAGAAAGCAATAGCAACAAACTAAACGATCATCGTGCTAAGCTAACGGATGGGTCTTGTCAATCACATCATTCTCTAATGATGTGATCCCGTTAATCAAATGACAACTCATGTCTATGGTTAGGAAGCTTAACCATCTTTGATTAATGAGCTAGTCAAGTAGAGGCATACTAGTGACACTTTGTTTGTCTATGTATTCACACATGTACTAAGTTTCCGGTTAATACAATTCTAGCATGAATAATAAACATTTATCATGATATAAGGAAATATAAATAACAACTTTATTATTGCCTCTAGGGCATATTTTCTTCACTAACTAGCAGGACATGAAGCTTGACAAGCTTCTTGACGTGTTGGGGACAAGTTTGTGTTGTGCCTTGTGTGCAGGTACCAGTGACTTTATTTACTAGGAGAACTCCTTCTGGTCCAATAAACCTTGGATCTCTACCAAGGAAATATTTATTGCTAGGTCACATCACCCTTATACTTAGGGTTACCTAACCACTCTTACGAGAGAGCAAGTAGGAGCCATTGCCACCTCACCTTCCTGAGTAGGACACAAATTCTATCCAAACTAAAAAAACACCTACACAAATAGTAGGAGGCCTCCCTTGTGTTCGTGGCTGGGCAATGAACCCTTGTGGTTGCGTTTCCAATCCTTGTATGTGATGGCCACTGACACCGATATCTTGGTGGTTGATGTCCTTAGCTCTTCGTCGTCGGCCATCTGTTTTAGTAGAGAGTTCCCGCCGGTAGAATGTATTTGTTGGGCGAAGCTTTGCAAGAGTCTTATTAGTGTGTCATTGTACGTTGACTCGGATTTGGTCTCCAGGAAGCTCACGCGCTCGTGTCAGTTCTCGATTAAATCCTTATATGCTAAGCTCTCGCAAGGTCTGGTGCTTGACATAGCTAGAGGACTGTGGGAAGCTAGTTTACCTCTTAAAATGATTTTTTTTTCTTTGGCAAATGTTTCGTAACCGCCTTCCCACATCTGCCGACGAGGTGAAAAGGCATGGCCCTACCAATGGAGCTTGCTCGGTGTGCGGTGTCTTGAAAGACATGAACCATGGTTTTTGTCCGCTATCACCTTGCTCGTTTCGCGTGGAGTGTAGTGTGTGAGGCCTCGGACCAGCTGTGGAACTCGGCCTCTTGAGCTGATTTGCTGGATATTCTTAGGGCCTAGCACGGTTCCAACCGTAGGATCTTGTGGCGCTGTGTCGCGGGGCTGCAACTGGCCTTTTGGGCGATCATAAAGAAAATCACCATCAAGTCGATCTTCCCTTCGCACCCGATTGGTTGCATCTTTAAAAGTCACCTCTTTCTGTAGTAGTGGACTCCATTGGGGAAACGACAGGACGTTGAACCACGTAGGCCACGTTGGAAAAGCTCCAAAACATCCATGTTGAACTATGATGTCCCTCTGCCTAGTTTGTGGGCTTTATTAATTTCAAGCCGAACACTCCTTGCGTTTTCGTTCTACAAAAGTATGTAAGGGAGTAGCTATTCACCAGTTACCTGAATTCCTTTTGGCATTAGTCACTTTTACTTGCAGCCCTTGGATTAGAAATGAGCGGCTAAATCTCTTTTTTAACAGAAAGACTATAAGGGAGGCCCCTACAGTATAATTGGTGCAACAAATTCAAATTCAAAGTATCATGCCTTGAATCTAGGTGAGTGGGACGACATCAAACCCTTTCCACCACTAGGCTATGCCTTAGTCTGCAAATCTCCTTCCTCCTCCAACCGTCCCCTCTTCATCTTCTTCCCCACGTAGCCGTAGGACGACCCAGCCGTAACCGCCTGTCTCCGCCCCCACGGCTGGCTGCTACCGCTGCCTTGCCACCCTGCGCTCCCCTAACCGCCGTGCTAGCTGCCATCCCGGCCATCCCTATAAGCCCTACCCCGATGAACAGCTCCGGCACCCCCTCCCCCCGCCCTCCCCTCGACCCCTCCTAACGGTCGTGATGGCTGCCGTCCCCACCATCCCTCTAAGCCCTGCCCCCATGAACAGATCCGGCGCCCCTCCTCCCCCCTCGAACCCCCTAACTGTCGTGCCGTCTGTCGTCCCCACCATCCCTCTAAGCCCTGCCCTGATGAACAGCTCCGGCGCCCCTCCTCCCCCCTCGAACCCCCTAACCGCCGTGCCGTCTGTCGTCCCCACCATCCCTCTAAGCCCTGCCCCGATGAACAACTCCGGTGCCGCCTCCCCTCGCCCCTGGTTAAGTTTCTTACTCGCTCCCGCCGACTATTGCTGGCTCGCACACGGCCCAGCCTCGCCGTGGCTAACGCTCCTCACGTCGTTCCCACCTTCAGCCTCGTGCTGCACGGAAGTGACTAACACCTGGAAAGTTTTTTAGGTACCTAACATTAGAAAAAAACACGGATATGTAAAGCATGTAAATCACACACGTGACACGTTGCCTCCAACCACTGATTGCGTCAACAATAAAGGGGAAGTCCGAGAAGCCATCCTAGAGGCCATGGCGGTCGATAACAACAAACATTTCACTAGACTAGACTAGATGCTAAATTCACAGGAGAGGACGAAAAGTGACCTCGGAGTGAAATTTCCGAGATGAAAAGTGACCTCGTGCTTTCGATAATGGAAGGACGTGCGCTTTGCTGTAGGTGCACTCTCAAGCACACCCACAGTGAAATTTCCGAGTGAATTGCAGAGTGCAATCTGCTCCCTCGGAGCAATCCATATGTACCTAGTAATTGTGCCAGATTCGACGAGACAAAAATAGCGGAAATATGATTATTGCACCGTGCTGCCTATCATAGCTAGCGCTCCCATGGAGAAGGACAAACCCAATGTATACATGTTTGGTCCCCCTTGTCTCATCATTAGGGACACCAAGTACGCGTGATGGATTTAACCAAGCGTCCACAGTTTCAAAAAGAAAAAACCAAACGTCCACGGGCACCCGCTCAAATAAATCGTTTTCTAGGAGTAGTAAAAGGAAAAGAAAAAAAAGGAAGCCGGCCCTGGCCGTGCATTTCATGGGCACGTCTCCCTCAACAGCACAGCACAGCTCGATCGAATTGTTTTGTTTAATCCCGCGCCTACATACATACGCGTACAGCTGGGCATCGAGCTCCCCTGCTAGCTGTGTACACACATTTTGTGTGTGCTCATGCAGTCCAAATGGCGCCAGATGCACCGATGGAGGTGAAAAGAGAATGTAGACGAATCAGGTCTTCCCGATATGTTTCTTTCTTGTAAACTTACACGCTGCGCCAAATGGGGAGCCGTCGAACGTGAGTTACACGAACTGCGCTGGGCTTGGACATCACGAGGAGGAGGAGGAGTATTTTGGATCGTCAGAAAACAAGGAGAGGAGTATCTGTCGTGTTTTGATGGACCTTGGAGCACCCCTAGCGCTCTGCCGCTTCATGTTACGAGCCCCCATCTTTCCCAAAGCCCCTGTTCCTTGGTTTTCATGTGCCATTTTCCTCAAGCTTATTTGTCTGCATGACGAAAAAACAAGAAGTAAAACCTGCCGAGCGGAGCCTGACTCGTGTGGGCCGTAGAAGCCAGATCTGACGGCGCAGCCAGCCGCACAGAGGGCCCCGATTGCTGGGCCAGGGGGATCTTGGCAGAGTTGCTGCTGCCGCGCTGGAGTCAATGGTCAACCAGGCGCGATATCTGCGCCCGCGCGTTCACAGCAAGCCCGGCCGCGCGCCTCTCTGCTCTGCTCTATAAAGAAGAGACCAGTCCAACGCCTCTTTATATCTCTCTCTTTCGCTCTCTCCCTCTCTGCACATCCTCCTCTCACACATCTCCCTCTGTTTACTCTCCATTGCTCAAGGCAAGGCCGGCCGGCAGAACATGGGGACGCAGGCAGCGGAGAACTTCGAACCGCCGGCCAAGGTACGTGCTCCTGCTAAGCAATCAATCTCTCTCTCTCCCTCTCCTCTCCCCATCTCGCTGTTAAGGAAATTACAGTCGCAAATCATCCTGTTAATCAACCAAAAAGAAAGATACTACCCAGTAAAAGTTTTAGATAGATACCCAGTAAAAGTTTTATAGAGAGAATCAAGAATCTGAGTTGGTGCGAGAAGCATGGAGCTAGCTTCAGAGGTGGACATGACGTGAAATGGACAAACCCGGACGAAAAGGCCGAAGCAAAAAGCGGCTTCTTGGATGCGTTTCCATGGGGGATGATTCCCTTCCGTCTCCTCGCCGGCAGCTAGTGGCACACCGACCAGCCAAAAACCCAACCGGATGGATGGCTTGGCCCCCCCGAACCAGTTCGTAGCTACACCGCCACCGGTACCCTACCAGTTCGTCTTCCGCACGTGAAAACAAAGCCCTCCTCGCACCTTCACACCCTTGATTTCTCCCTACTACTTTTTGCTTCGGCTCCCCTTTTTTCTCCCTCTCTCTAGAAGATGCAGCAATTAAAGTATCTATGAATCATGCCCGTCATAGGATCGGTGTGATTTGCGATGCTTTGCATTAACTGCCCAATTCTGCCTTCTCTCTCTCTTCCGTTCTCTGAAAATTAGTTCTGGCCCTCTGGAGTGCCCTTGCGCTGTAATTTTGACTCGCTTAGAACAAATTTCGATTCAGAAACCACATGAAGCAAAAATAAGAATGAAAAAGTCTCTCGTTGTCTCTCTCGCATGGCCCGCTCACCTTCTCTTGACTATAAAGTATGAACGATCGCCTCTACTTTTGAGTACTTTGTCCTATGTTTCGCCTTAGCGTCCAAAACCAGGAAGAATACTCCACAATTTGTAGTTTGCAAGAATTTTCATGCCGCAATTTGCACTTGATGATCCTTGGAACCTCAAATGACGCATCAAGGGCCCCTACCTGTTTATTACCACCGTGAAATTTTACTGAGAGCCATCGCAAAAAAAAAATTTACTGAGAGAATATTACTGTACATGCTCAGTCAGGATAGGACTTCCCCTGTTTCGAAATTTAAGACGTTTTTGCAGTTTATAATATTTAGGAGCAGAGGGTGTATAATTTTCATAGGAATTTTGTGGGAAACCCCACGCCCACCGAGAGAACGGATATTTCTCCCAGCAGAATTTTCATATTCCGACATAACATAATTATTTCAGAAGTTCCGGAAGCCACAGCCACCTTTGTACACATGGTTACACAATAACAAATTGCCTTTTTCACCTTATTTCAAAAATACAAATATAAATATATTTTTCAAGAAGGATGGTAAAACATCCGCCCCTGTATCCTGGGATGTATGCAACCAATTTTATATTAATGAAAATGCTAGACGAGTAGACAAAAGCATCACTTACAAGTAGGTTTAGTATATTCTGTCGTACTACTAGTATCACGTTGCTATACATTGGAATAGCCGTTGGCATTTTGCCAGCTGCTACCATGAGATTGCATCACAGCTAACAAGGGGTCAAGCCAGATGAATTAGACACATAGTAATCCAGCAGATTAGCTTTGTCACGTTCTCCAACGACAATATGTTATAGATTAGATGTGTCAGTAGTAAGATAACTACGATATAGTAACAACTGGCACTGCTACTTGCAAGCTGTTTTTTTTTTTTTTTTGAGAAATCACTTGCAAGCTGCTGCCACTTGGTGTACATAAAGAGGCCCGATCTTGTTTCAACTTTCAACCACAGCTTTGAAATCACACCTGGTTTGATTGGCCTCTTCAGTTCAATACTACTATAAACAAGTGTGTTACCGTTGTCATGTGAACGTGCTTGATAAAATAAATAGGTTATCTTTGCCATGAGGTGGCCGTGATAATTAAGCATCTGGAGTTTGACTTTGCCGACTACTTGGCCATCCGGCAAGTCAACTGCCGAGAAGAAACGGAATCTCTAAGCACTCCATTTTACCTACAAATTTCAAAGACGTCCCGTCATTGGGTTGAAACTTCTTGCGGCTTACCTGTCCCTTTCTTTCACTGCTTCGTGAGAAGAAAGCCATGGAAATGCAAGAAGGTTTCAACAGATTAGAGAAAGTAGATTATGTGGTACACAATTTAGATATGGATATATGGTTCCTACTTTTTGGTAGTAGATATTTCATTTAGTAGGATTTTTGTAGAGGTTTTGTGCATGGTTCATGGCTAACAAGCATGGCGATTACTTGATCGCAGGATGTCAGGACGGATGAGCAGAAGAAGATCGACGACTGGCTCCCGATTACGTCGTCGAGGAACGCCAAGTGGTGGTACTCGGCCTTCCACAATGTCACCGCCATGGTGGGCGCGGGGGTGCTCAGCCTCCCCTACGCCATGTCCGAGCTCGGCTGGTACGCCATTCAATGGATTCACCACTACCTACTGTCGCCTCGCCTACTAATCTAGCAGAGTATAACGTTTGTTTGTTGGTTGGTTCCACAGGGGCCCTGGCATCGCGGTGCTGATCATCTCGTGGGTGATCACGCTCTACACGCTGTGGCAGATGGTGGAGATGCACGAGATGGTGCCCGGGAAGCGGTTCGACCGGTACCACGAGCTCGGGCAGCACGCCTTCGGCGACAAGCTGGGGCTGTGGATCGTGGTGCCGCAGCAGCTGATCGTGGAGGTGGGCGTGAACATCGTGTACATGGTGACCGGCGGGAGGTCGCTCAAGAAGTTCCACGACGTGATCTGCGACGGCAAGTGCAAGGACATCAAGCTCACCTTCTTCATCATGATCTTCGCGTCCGTGCACTTCGTGCTCTCGCAGCTCCCAAACTTGAACTCCATCTCCGGCGTGTCCCTGGCCGCCGCCGTCATGTCGCTGTCCTACTCGACCATCGCGTGGGGCGCGTCGGTGGACAAGGGGAAGATGGTGGACGTGGACTACAACCTCCGCGCCACCACGACGCCCGGCAAGGTGTTCGGCTTCTTCGGGGCGCTGGGCGAGGTGGCGTTCGCGTACGCCGGCCACAACGTGGTGCTGGAGATCCAGGCCACCATCCCGTCCACGCCGGAGAAGCCGTCCAAGAAGCCCATGTGGAAGGGCGTGGTGGTGGCCTACATCGTCGTCGCGCTCTGCTACTTCCCCGTCGCCCTCATCGGCTACTGGGCCTTCGGCAACAGCGTCGACGACAACATCCTCATCACCCTCAACAAGCCCACCTGGCTCATCGCCACCGCCAACATGATGGTTGTCATCCATGTCATTGGAAGCTACCAGGTACGAGCACACACACATTCCAACAAATCTTTTTGCTATCCATATATACAAGCTCTAGGCTCTAGCATATGCCTGAAACTGAATCCTGATCGACGGCGCCGCCATGTTGTAGATTTACGCGATGCCGGTGTTCGACATGATCGAGACGGTGCTGGTGAAGAAGCTCAAGTTCCCTCCCGGCCTCACGCTCCGCTTGATTGCCCGGACCCTCTATGTTGGTAAGGCCCCCCGTCCTTTACCACCCGAAAAGCCAAAAATGGCGCGTAGCAACGAATAAGACTGACGAGATTCCATACGTTTGCAGCGTTCACCATGTTCGTCGCCATCACCTTCCCTTTCTTCGGTGGCCTGCTCGGATTCTTCGGCGGGTTCGCCTTTGCGCCCACCACATACTTCGTAAGCATTTCTCTCATCCACTCCACTAAAGTTGATCACGGGAATCGGTAAAATTCAGAGTTGCTAATCCAAGTCAACACCTGTTATTCCTACAGCTCCCCTGCATCATGTGGCTCGCCATCTACAAGCCCAAAAGATTCAGCCTCTCATGGTTCACCAACTGGGTAAGCTATGTATCTCTAGTTATATATATGCCTCTCCTTGGTCAATCTCAACTCCGGCCTAATTTTTGTGTGCGTGCTGTGCCATGATCTTCAGGTCTGCATCGTCCTTGGTGTGTGCCTCATGATCCTGTCGCCAATCGGAGGGCTCAGACAGATCATCTTGGATTCCAAGACATACAAATTCTACTCATAGACCACTTCTACGACGCATTGTGTCTTGTGAAAACTGCAAGAGATCATTTACGATGCCTACCATGAACTCTCTTGCTTGCAAAGGAAAAAGAAAGGAACGTCATAGTACCACGAACTGTTACAGATGGGATGTTAGATGCATATGGTCAGAGAAAATTTGGTTTAGTCAAAGCAAATGGGATGTGTTTGTGGTTGATCACGTGTACGTAATATATATGTTGTGTGGATTTGACTCTCGGTACTGTAGGATCGACGATCTTTTTTTCTGCTCAAACTTGCATGGATGAACATGGCTTCGCTTTCGTGTGCAGATGAGAGAATCCACTGTTCTTTTCTACACCTTTTTTTGGGTATGCTACTGCCTTCCAATTAAAAGAAACAGGTGGTTCTTTAAGAGAACAAGACTACAAACCATAAGTATTTTTATTTGATAAAACACACTTTTATTGACCCATAACACGTGAAGGTGATACAAGCCTGACAGTTCACACCCAGCCTTTCCGTAATCAAGATGCACACAACTAAAAAGGAGGACGGAATCTATAAAGAAAAAGAATGACAAAAGCATAATGCCATGACAAGAGTAATCGCCAATGAAGGTGAAGAGCCGATTCGAACACTAGGCCGTTATGCATGTTGGAAGAAAAAACATCCTTGACCGCTTGCTAACGTTGTCACTCCTCTACTGCTCGGCGGCTAGCTGAGCCATGAGATGCGCGATCTCACCGGATATGCGCTAATTTGTCGACATCACACCATCCTTTCAACCCAGTCTCAGTCTTGGGGCTATTGAATCCCCTTCAAAACAACAAAGAGAAGCAAGCTTGTGAAGGAAAGGTTTTGATCCTCAGACCAAGCTGGAGTTTGGGGGGCTACTACATCCCTTTCAAAAATAACACAGGAGCAAGAGGATTCTGAAGAGAAGATTCGATCCTCAGTTGACCTTCCAACTCGGCAGAGTCTCAGGGACTATTGTGTCGATGTTTTTATCCTAAAAGCATGACATGAGGTCCCTACAAGAAGATTTCGATCCTCGGGTCAGCCTTCCAGCCCGGCCTGAGTCTCAGGGGCCACTGAAACAACACATTCTGACCTAAGGAAAAATTCGAAATCTTCCAGCAGGCTTGCATAAGTCGGCTAGAGGCTCAGAGACTACTGCAACCAACGCGATCAATTCAATGTCCGGAGTATAATGATCCACAGTTTGGCCTACGTTGTAGGCCAAAACAACAGCTCATCGGGGGCTACTAGAAGAACAATTTAGAGAGAAAGAAGAAAACACAGGTCGGATGTTCAGAACCGACCTGCATTCCGAGGGCTACCGCCTACATGGGAAATATGAAGTGAAAAAGCACAGAGTCACTGACCTCAATAGACCGTGCAAACTCCGCAGTTAAACACGCCACAACCTCCTCTATAGCTTTTGGCCTTCTACTGCGTGAAGACGAGAGCAACCTTCTGTTCCTAAGACAAGCTGAACCAGGCTGGCTTAGACATTTGTTGGCGGATGACGGTCCTTGCCTCTGAAAAGTCAACCGACATGTCTGCGCCCAATAGTTGCACTAGCAGAGGAGCAGGGGACGGCTTGTTGATGGCTCTATATTTTACACATTCTATAGCTCATTTGTTACATGTTCTCTCCCTATATCATGTCCCAATGAACCAAATATATGTCCGTTATGCATGATTCAGTTTTCATTGTAGCATTGCATAGTTTGTGTTTTTATTAGTTTCCTTTGCTTTGTTGCGTCTACCAAGAGCAACCTAGGACCATGCACGTTGAAAAGGCTAAATATGGGCTCAATACGGAGGACTTCTAGCCACCAAACTTAGGGATTTGGAATGACAAAAATGTTGTATTTCCAAAGTGCTCCAAATCAAGATATAATACCACAGGTGCATTGACATCATTCATACAGTTCCAACGAGCCCAAGAACGTCAAAATTCCGAGGTCGCATGAAGAAATGACGATCGTTTTACCAATGAGTCGAGAGCGTTCGACGGTCTTGAAGGAAATATGCCCTAGAGGCAATAATAAAGTTATTATTTATTTCCTTATACCATGATAAATGTTTATTATTCATGCTAGAATTGTATTAACCGGAAACATAATACATGTGTGAATATATAGACAAACAGTATGTCACTAGTATGCCTCTACTTGACTAGCTTGTTAATCAAAGATGGTTATGTTTCCTAACCATGAACAAGGAGTTGTTATTTGATTAACAAGGTCACATCATTAGTTGAATGATCTGATTGACATGACCCATTCCGTTAGCTTAACACTTGATCGTTCAGTATGTTAATGCTTTCTTCATGACCCATACATGTTCCTATAACTATGAGATTATGCAACTCCCGTTTACGGAGGAACACTTTGGTACTACCAAACGTCACAGCGTAATCTGGGTGATTATAAAGGAGTACTACAGGTGTCTCCAAAGGTACTTGTTGGGTTGGCGTATTTGAGATTAGGTTTTGTCACTCCGATTGTCGGAGAGGTATCTCTAGGCCTTCTCGGTAATACACATCACTTAAGCCTTGCAAGCATTACAACTAATGAGTTAGTTGTGAGATGATGTATTACGGAACGAGTAAAGAGACTTACGGTAGCGAGATTGAACTAGGTATTGGATACCGGCGATCGAATCTCGGGTAAGTAACATACCGATGACAAAGGAACAACGTATGTCGTTATGCGGTTTGACCGATAAAGATCTTCGTAGAATATGTAGGAACCAATATGGGCATCCAGGTTCCGCTATTGGTTATTGACCGAGAATGGTTCTAGGTCATGTCTACATAGTTCTCGAACCCGTAGGGTCCGCACGCTTAACGTTCGATGACAGTTCATTATGAGTTTATAAGTATTGATGCACGAAGGTTGTTGAGTCCCGGATGTGATCACGGACATGACGAGGAGTCTCGAAATGGTCGAGACATAAAGATTGATATATTGAAGCCTACATTTGGACATCGGAAGTGTTCGAGTGAAATCGAAATTTCGAGATGCCGGAGGTTACCGGAACCCCGGAGGTCTATGGGCCTTAATGGGCCATAAGAGAGAAGAGGAAGGGCCGGCCAGGTGGGCTGCGCGCCCCTCCCCTCTAGTCCGAATAGGACAAGGAGAGGCGGCGCCTTCCCTCTTCCCTCCTCCAATCCTAATCCAACTAGGAAGGGGAGTCCTACTCCGGTGGGAGTAGGACTCCTCAGCGCGCCTCCCAAGGCTGGCCGCACCCCCTTGGCTCCTTTATATCTCTGGGGCAGGGGCACCCCATGACACACAAGTTGATCTCGGATCTTTCCTTAGCCGTGTGCGGTGCCCCTTCCACCATATTCCACTTGGTCATATCGTCATGAGCTCGGTGAAGCCTGCGCGGAGAAGTCATATCGTCGCGGAGCTTAGGCGAAGCCCTGCGTCGGTGGAGCATCAACATCGTCCTGCGCTGTCGTGCTGATGGAACTCATCCCGACACTTTGCTGGATCGAGTCCGGGATCGTCATCGAGTGAGCGTGTGCGAGAACTCGGAGGTGCCGTCGTTCGGTGCTTGGATCGGTCGGATCGTGAAGACGCGTCGACTACATCAACAGCGTTGTTATAACGCTTCGCTTTCGGTCTCGAGGGTGCGTGGGCGGACCTCTCCCTCTCGTTGCTATGCCATCACCATGGTCTTGCGTGATCGTAGGAAATTTTTGAAATTACTCGTTCACCTGTGATGGCATCCGAGCCTGGTTTTATGCGTTGATGTCATATGCACGAGTAGAACACAAGTGAGTTGTGGGCGATACAAGTCATACTACCTACCAGCATGTCATACTTTGGTTCAGCGGTATTGTGAGATGAAGCGGCCGGACCGACATTACGCGTGACGCTACGCGAGACTGGTTTCACCGCTCCGAGCACTCGTTGCTTAAAGGTGACGGCGGGTGTCTGTCTCTCTCACTTTAGTTGAATCGAGTGTGGCTCGCCCGGTCCTTGAGAAGGTTAAAGCGGAGTCTATTTGACGAAATATCGTTGTGGTTTTGATGCGTAGGTAAGAACGGTTCTTGCTCAGCCCGTAGCAGCCACGTAAAACTTGCAACAACAAAGTAGAGGGCGTCTAACTTGTTTTGCAGGGCATGATGTGATGTGATGTGGTCAAGGCGTGATGCTATATTTTATTGTATGAGATGATCATGTTTTGTAACCGAGTTATCGGCAATGGCTGGCAGGAGCCATATGGTTGTCGCTTTATTGTATGAAATGCAAGCGCCATGTAATTGCTTTACTTTATCACTAAGGAGTAGCGATAGTCGTAGAAGCAATAGTTGGCGAGGCGACAACGATGCTACGATGGAGATCAAGGTGTCGCGCCGGTGGCGATGGTGATCATGGCGGTGCTTGGCGATGGAGATCACAAGCACAAGATGATGATGACCATATCATATCACTTATATTGATTGCATGTGATGTTTATCCTTTATGCATCTTATCTTGCTTTGTTTGCGGTAGCATTATAAGATGATCTCTCACTAAAAATTATCAAGAAGTGTTCTCCACGAGTATGCACCGTTGCCAAAGTTCGTAGTACCCGGACACCACGTGATGATCGGGTGTGATAAGTTCTCGTCCATCTACAACGGTGCAAAACAGTTGCACGCGCAGAATACTCAGGTTAAACTTGGCGAGCCTAGCATATAACAGATATGGCCTCGAACACGAAGACCGAAAGGTCGGCGTGAATCATATAGTAGATATGATCAACATAGTGATGTTCACCATTGAAACTACTCCGTCTCACGTGATGATCGGACATGGTTTAGTTGATTTGGATCATGTGATCACTTAGATGACTAGAGATGTCATCTAAGTGGGAGTTTTTAATATGATTAATTGAACTTAAATTTATCATGAACTTAGTACCGATAGTATTTTGCTTGTCTATGTTTCTTGTAGATAGATGGCTCGTCTTTGTTGTTCCGTTGAATTTTAATGCGTTCCTTGAGAAAGCAAAGTTGAAAGATGATGGTAGCAATTACGGACTGGGTCCGTAACTTGAGGATTATCCTCATTGCTGCCGAGAAAAATTACGTCTGGAAGCACCATTTGGGTGCGAACTGCTGCGAGATCTTGAGCGAGAAGTTGTGAGCGTCGGCAAAGCAAAGCTGATGACTACTCAATAGTTCAATGTGCCATGCTTTACGGCTTAGAACCGGGTCTTCAACGGCGTTTTGAGCGTCATGGAGCATATGAGATGTTCCGGAGTTGAAGTTAATATTTCAAGCAAATGCCGGATTGAGAGATATGAAGTCTCCAATAAGTTCTATAGCTGCAAGATGGAGGAGAATAGTTACGTCGGTGAGCACATACTCAAAATGTGCGGGTATAACAATCACTTAATTCAGCTGGGAGTTAATCTTCCGGATGATAGTGTCATTGATGAAATTCTCCAATCACGCCACCAAGCTACAAGAGCTTCGTGATGAACTATAATATGCAAGGGATGACTAAGACAATTCTGAGCTCTTGGCGATGCTAAAAGCATGGAGGTAGAAATCAAGAAAGAGCATCAAGTGTTGATGGTCAACAAGACCACTAGTTTCAAGAAAAGGGCAAAGGAAGAAGAAGGAAACTTCAAAAGGAACAGCAAGAAAGTTGCTGATCAAGAGAAGAAACCCAAGTCGGACCTAAGCTGGCCGAGTGTTTTACTGCAAGCGGTGGACCTTTGAAGCGGAACTGCCCCAAGTATTTGGCGGATAAAAAGGATGGCAAGGTGAACAAAGGTATATGTGATATACATGTTATTGATGTGTACCTTACTAGAGCTCGTAGTAGCACTGGGTATTTGATCTGGTTACATTGCTAATATTTGCAACTCGAAGCAGGGACTACGGAATAGACGAGCACGGCAAAGGGCGAGGTGACGATCTTGGCGTGGGAAATGGTTCCAAAGTCAATGTGATCGCGGTCGACACGCTACCTCTACATCTACCTTCGGATTAGTATTAGACCTAAATAATTGTTATTTGGTGCCAGCGTTGAGCATGAACATTATATCTGGATCTTGTTTAATGCGAGGCGGTTATTCATTTAAATCAGAGAATAATGGTTGTTCTATTTATATGAGTAATATCTTTTATGGTCATGCACCCTTGAAGAATGGTCTATTCTTGTTGAATCTCGACAGTAGTGATACACACATTCATAATGTTGAAGCCAAAAGATGCAGAGTTGATAATGATAGCGCAACTTATTTGTGGCACTTGCCGTTTAGGTCATATCGGTGTAAAAGCATGAAGAAACTCCATCTTGATGGGCTTACGGAATCACTTGATTATGAATCACTTGGTACTTGCGAACCGTGCCTCATGGGCAAGATGACCAAAACGCCGTTCTCGGAACTATGGGCGAGCAACTGATTTGTTGGAAATCATACATCTTGATGTTTGTGGTCCAATGAATGTTGAGGCGCTTGGCGGATATCGTTATTTTCTCACCTTCACAGATGATTTGAGCAGATATGGGTATATCTACTTAATGAAACACAAATCTGAAACATTTGAAAAGTTCAAAGAATTTCAGAGTGAAGTGGAAAATCATCGTAACAAGAAAATAAAGTTTCTCGATCTGATCGTGGAGGAGAATATTTGAGTTCTGAGTTTGGTTTACATTTGAAACAATGTGGAATAGTTTAGTAACTCACGCCACCGGAACACCACAGAGAAATGGTGTGTCGAGCGTCGTGTCGTACTTTACTAGATATGGTGCGATCTATGATGTCTATTTCCGATTTACCGCTATCGTTTTGGGGTTATGCTTTAGAGGCGGCCGCATTCACGTTAAATAGGACACCGTCAAAATCCGTTGAGACGACGCCTTATGAACTGTGGTTTGGCAAGAAACCAAAGTTGTCGTTTCTTAAAGTTTGGGGCTGCGATGCTTATGTAAAGAAACTTCAACCGGATAAGCTCGAACCCAAATCGGAAAAATGTGTCTTCATAGGATACCCAAAGGAGACTGTTGGGTACACCTTCTATCACAGATCTGAAGGCAAGATTTTGTTGCTAAATTCGGATCCTTTCTAGAAGGAGTTTCTCTCGAAAGAAGTGAGTGGGAGGAAAGTAGAACTTGATGAGATAAGCTGTATCTACTCCCTTATTGGAAAGTAGTTCATCACAAGAAATGGTTCTGTGACAACTACACCAATTAGTGAGGAAACTAATGATGATGATCATGAAGCTTGAGATCAAGTTACTCTTGAACCTCGAGGTCAACCAGAGTAAAATCGCACCGAGTGGTACGGTAATCCTATTCGGAAGTCATGTTACTTGACCATGGCGAACCTACAAACTATGAAGAAGCGATGGTGAGCCCAGATTCATAAAATGGTGGAAGCCATGAAATCTGAGATGGGATCCATGTATGAGAACAAAGTATGGACTTTGGTTGACTTGCCCGATGATCGGCAAGCCATTGAAAATAAATGGATCTTTAAGAAGAAGGCGTGCGCGATGGTAATATAACTGTCTACAAAGCTCGACTTGTTGCGAAAGGTTTTCGACAAGTTCAAGGGGTTGACTACGATGAGACTTTCTCACCCGTGGCGATGCTTAAGTCTGTCCGAATCATGTTAGCAATTGCGCATTTTATGATTATGAAATTTGGCAAATGGATGTAAAACTGCATTCTTGAATGGATTTCTAGAAGAAGAGTTGTATATGATGCAACCAGAAGGTTTTGTCGATCAAAGGGTACTAACAAAGTGTGCAAGCTCCAGCGATCAATTTATGGTGCAGTGCAAGCCTCTCGGAGTTGGAATAAGCGCTTTGATAGTGTGATCAAAGCATATGGGTTTATCAGACTTTTGGAGAAGCTTTGTATTTACAAGAAAGTGAGTGGGAGCTCTGTAGCATTTCTAATATTATATGTGGACGACATATTATTGATTGGAAATGATATAGAATTCTGGATAGCATAAAAGGATACTTGAATAAAAGTTTTTCAATGAAAGACCTCGGTGAAGCTGCTTACATATTGGGCATCAAGATCTATAGAGATAGATCAAGGCGCTTAATTGGACTTTCACAAAGCACATACCTTGATAAAGTTTTGAAAAAGTTCAAAATGGATCGAGCAAAGAAAGGTTTTTACCGTATTACAAGGTGTAAGATTGAGTCGGACTCAATGCCCGACCACAGCGAGAAGATAGAGAGAAAATGAAAGATGTTCCTATGCTTCAGCCATAGGCTCTATCATGTATGCAATGTTGTGTACCGGACTGGCGTATGCTTAGCTGTAAGCTTGGCAGGAAGGTACCAAAGTAATCAGAGTGGATCATTGGACAGCGGTCAAGAACATCTGAAATACGAAAAGGACTAAGGATATGTTTCTCGTATATGGAGGTGACAAAGAGCTAGTCGTAAATGGTTACGTCGATGCAAGCTTTGACACTGATCCGGACGATTCTAAATCGCAAACCGGATCGTGTTTTTATTAAGCGGTGGAGCTGTCGGTTGGTGCAGTTCTAAACAAAGCGTCGTGGCGGGATCTACATGTGAAGCGGAGTACATAGCTGCTTGAAGCAGCAAATGAAGGAGTCTGGATGAAAGAGTTCATTTCGATCTAGGTGTCATACCTAGTGCATCGGGACCGATGAAGATCTTCGTGACAATCTTGGTGCAATTGCCTTGGCAAAGGAATCCAGATTTCACAAGAGGACCAAGCATATCAAGAGGCGCTTCAATTCCATTCGGGACCAAGTCCAAGTGGGAGACATAGAGATTTGCAAAATACATACGGATCTGAATGTTGCAGATCCATTGACTAAACCTCTTCCACGAGCAAAACATGATCAGCACCAAGACTCCATGGGTGTTAGAATCATTACTATGTAATCTAGATTATTGACTCTAGTGCAAGTGGGAGATGAAGGAAATATGCCCTAGAGGCAATAATAAAGTTATTATTTATTTCCTTATACCATGATAAATGTTTATTATTCATGCTAGAATTGTATTAACCGGAAACATAATACATGTGTGAATATATAGACAAACAGTATGTCACTAGTATGCCTCTACTTGACTAGCTTGTTAATCAAAGATGGTTATGTTTCCTAACCATGAACAAGGAGTTGTTATTTGATTAACAAGGTCACATCATTAGTTGAATGATCTGATTGACATGACCCATTCCGTTAGCTTAACACTTGATCGTTCAGTATGTTAATGCTTTCTTCATGACCCATACATGTTCCTATAACTATGAGATTATGCAACTCCCGTTTACCGGAGGAACACTTTGGGTACTACCAAGCGTCCTGGCGTAAGCTGGGTGATTATAAAGGAGTACTACTGGTGTCTCCAAAGGTACTTGTTGGGTTGGCGTATTTGAGATTAGGTTTTGTCACTCCGATTGTCGGAGAGGTATCTCTAGGCCTTCTCGGTAATACACATCACTTAAGCCTTGCAAGCATTACAACTAATGAGTTAGTTGTGAGATGATGTATTACGGAGCGAGTAAAGAGACTTACGTAGCGAGATTGAACTAGGTATTGGATACCGGCGATCGAATCTCGGGTAAGTAACATACCGATGACAAAGGAACAACGTATGTCGTTATGCGGTTTGACCGATAAAGATCTTCGTAGAATATGTAGGAACCAATATGGGCATCCAGGTTCCGCTATTGGTTATTGACCGAGAATGGTTCTAGGTCATGTCTACATAGTTCTCGAACCCGTAGGGTCCGCACGCTAACGTTCGATGACGAGTTCATTATGAGTTTATAAGTATTGATGCACGAAGGTTGTTGAGTCCGGATGTGATCACGGACATGACGAGGAGTCTCGAAATGGTCGAGACATAAAGATTGATATATTGGAAGCCTACATTTGGACATCGGAAGTGTTCCGAGTGAAATCGAGAATTTACGGAGTACAGGGAGGTTACGGAACCCCGGAGGTCTATGGGCCTTAATGGGCCATAAGAGAGAAGAGGAAGGGCGGCCAGGTGGGCTGCGCCCCCTCCCCTCTAGTCCGAATAGGACAAGGAGGGGCGGCCTTCCCTCTTCCCCTCCTCAATCCTAATCCAACTAGGAAGGGGGAGTCCTACTCCGGTGGGAGTAGGACTCCTCGGCGCCTCCCAAGGCTGGCCGCACCCCTTGGCTCCTTTATATCACAGGCGGGGCACCCATGACACACAAGTTGATCTACGGATCTTTCCTTAGCCGTGTGCGGTGCCCCTTCCACCATATTCCACTTGGTCATATCGTCGCGGAGCTCGGGCGGCCTGCGCGGAGAAGTCATATCGTCGCGGAGCTTAAGCGAAGCCCTGCGTCGGTGGAGCATCAACATCGTCCTGCGCCGTCGTCTTGTGGAACTCATCCCGACACTTTCTGGATCGGTCCGGGATCGTCATCGAGTGAGCGTGTGCGAACTTCGGAGGTGCCGTCGTTCGGTGCTTGGATCGGTCGGATCGTGAAGGCGTCGACTACATCAACAGCGTTGTTATAACGCTTCCGCTTTCGGTCTCACGAGTGCGTGGACGGACACTCTCCCTCTCGTTGCTATGCCATCACCATGGTCTTGCGTGATCGTAGGAAATTTTTTGAAATTACTACGTTCCCCAACAGGTCTAAGGTACGGCCCAACTTGGTCCTATCAAGCCCAGACAAGCCCGAAAAATGTCAGATAAGACGAGATTATTCATCGGTTTCGTCCCCGTTTATTCCCATGACGCCCATGGCTTCCAAGAGAGGTTTTGAAACAGTATTAGGCTCATCTAGATCCCTTGGATCAAAGGAGAAAAGCTACATCTATGGAGGAGGCTTTGGAGAACCCTTATTATATAGAACCCTATCCGTTGTCGTCATCACATCATTCATTCAAGATTAATCTCATCTCTATTTCTTCTCAAGGCCAGCTCAATAGAAGAAGAAGGGCTAAGACAAGAGGAAAGAAGAGGAGGCTCCGCCACCGCATGCACCGGCCTCCGGGTAAGTGCCATCTTAATCACCACGCCGCCTCCACGGGCGTCGGCTCCGTAACCGTGCCGCCTCCATGAGCACAACCACCATCTCCACCGGCGCCGCCATGCCTTCTTCCTTCAGCGGTTCGATGTCGGCTTGTAACTTGACCTTCTCTTTTATGTTTTTCCTTTACATGTTTGAGTAGTCGTATTTGTTCTCGGGGATATGGATGAGCTCCATATGATTAGAATTAAGTTACTTCAAGGGATTCAACATTTCTTTTATGTTCGAGTTAATAGCCTTCGTGAATGTTGAGAGGAGGCCTCGCTCGCACTTTTGCCTTGTTTCCATGAATCACATTACCATCGTTGTTTTAGCTTACGACGTTGAGCTAATTCGATGTACCATTAAAAGCCTTGTTCCCCACCGCCTGCAACCGGAAGGGAAATAACAGAGAACCCTTGGTGAGGCTATATCCATAGGGAAACCTTTAATTATCATACTGAAAACCAACGCGGGGAAACCATAGTAGTGATGTGTGTGGTATAAAGTCTACCTAGAATAGAACATATACTGTACACAGATCAAACTGTGCACCTCCGGCTTGTAAGCGGTTGCTATTCGCAAGACGAGCAGATGAGCTTTGTTGATTACAATTAAAAAACACTTGTTATAAGAACGAGTACGTACTACCATATCTAAACAGTGAAAAATCACTGAAAAAGAAATGCCCCAGTGCGAGGGATCAAACAATACCCAAGCCACTTGTGAGGCTCGTTGTTCACCGAACGAGCTGATGAGCTTCAATGTTTAAATATGGAACACCAATAATAAGAACCAGTAGCAACAACCAAATATAAAACATTGTTTTGAATTTTGAAATCAGTTTATTTCTGTATTTTTCTTTATTGGTTTTTCTTTTTTATTCTAAAACAAATTTCAAATATTGTTAGCATTTTAAAAAAGTTCAAAATTTGTTCAGATTTTCAAAATTCTAAGCTTTTTTCAACAGACTGTTTGCAATGTAAAAAATTGATTACATTTTTGAAAAAAATCGGGAATTAAAAAATTGTTCGGATTTTCAAAAAATGTTCCCATTTTGAAAGAATGTTTGGAATTTCATAAATTGTTTGCGTTTTCAAAAGTTGCTTCTACTTTTAGAAAAAATCCTGTATTTTCAAAAATTGTACGCAAGTGTAAATATTATACTGTTTTGAGTCTGCCAAAAATCCCGTATTATACTGTATTTTTTGACATTCTGACTTTTTAAAAAAATGAACAAATTTTTGAAAAACCAAACAGTTTCCGAAAATGCGAATACTTTTTATTTATGAAAAAATTTTAAAACCCAAACAATTCATGAAAAGCGAAACAGATTTGAAAATCTGAACAATTTTGAATTTATGAAAAAATCAAAAATAACAAATATTATAAACATGAATATTTTTGGAAAAACTGAACAAATTTTGTAAATGCATTTTAAAATTTTATGAACATAATTTGAAGGCAACATATCCTCGCATCCGACATCTGTTGAAAAACAAGAATATTTGTTGAAAAACCCATTTTAAAATTCAATATTTTTGAATTTATGTAAAGATATGGTAAAAAATTATATTATTTGAAATTTTGAACCAATTTTAAAAAAATTTATTTTCAAAGAGGAAAGTACATACAAAAGAACTAAGAACAGGAAAAATGAGAAAAATAAATAAACAAATGAAATCTGACTAAAAGGACTAATGGTTCAGGGAACATCTTGAAGGTTCCCAAAATCATGTTGTCGATGTGGTAAAGTGGGTCGGCCCATTGCTCATGCTCGATGGTTGTAGTCGGCCGACAGTTGGACCAAAGAGCGTCAAACAGGATTTTCCGTCGCAACTATACGTGTTGTTGACATCTAGTTTTTTTAGAGGGAAGCGCCAGATGCAGCTGCTTGCCCGCGCTCAAAGCTTGGCCCAGAAAAGCCTGGCCAACGATAACTTGATACTGATCTTGCACATGTTGTACATTATCATTGTCAGTACAAACATAATTAAAGGTGGGCATATCAATCATTGATTTTGAAAAAAGATCATAAAATTTGAAAAGGAAATCATAATTTCTGAAAACAACACGGATTTATAAAAGTTAGAAATTTGAAAAAAGAAGAAAAAGGTCCATGGAACTGAAAAAAAGTTCATGAATTCGTAATGAAAAAAATAAAAATAAAACTAAAAAGGAAAACATGAAAAAAAAAATGAGAAAACAGGTAAAAACCCATGTAGTGCGCCGTGGAATAGGAACTCAGGATAAACTAGTGGTGAACTTGGCACGAACCTCGGGATCTTGCATAGCCTGAATAGCACCATCAGGATTGAGCGGTAGTATGTTGTGAGGATGCAACGTTTTCTTCTCCGGAATCAACAACAATAATAGCGGGGCGAAGCTTGGGTCTGACCAACAGGGATGAAATAATTCAACCGGATTATCATTCAGCCTGTGCCTAGTGACGGAGCTATGTTGAGGACAGGGGGCCATTGCCCCCTCCCCTAATCCACATGAATTTGTACTAAGGCACATGAATTTATTTATTTTGGCTGAAATCTAGTGTTGATGAGTAGATTTGGCTTACTATTATCTAGAACTTGCCGCTGCTAAAAAGATTTGGCTTAGTACTGTGTAGATAACAAACCACTTTTAGAACTTACCTCTTGATCGGTTTCTGTTTCATGTGGAACAGGTTTATTCTTTTTTGAAATGTCGCTGTCATGAACAACTTAATTTCTCTTTCTTGTGGAACATATTTTCTCTTTAGGACCTCATGCAAGAAATTTATGGTCTGACGCGCCTTTGTGAGCCAAGCACTGAGCAAACACAAAACCATAGTAGGGGTTAGGCAAGACATTTAGCATGTGAGTTGTGCACATCAAGAAAGAAATCAGTAGCGCTCATGGGTCATAATCGAGCGGCTGGTTGTACATGTTGTAGCAATGCTTGCAGAAAATCTCGATTTCAAGAGCATCAGCCGTGTGCTTAATCCTTTCCTTTGTGGCGTCGTTTTCCTTGCAAGAATGATAAGTCAACTAGTCAAGCAGTTGATATTGTGTATACGTTCCATGGAAAATCAGGTGCCCGGAGTGGCAGGAGAAGCGTCGAGCGAGGTAGAATGGATGTGGGTACACACGAGAATGTTGGGTCATCATTACATTCTGCTTTCGCCTAGCGGAGAAGCTATGTTAAGGCCAGTGGGGCCTTGGAGAAAACTCCGAAGAAAATTTTATTTGAAGGGCCTAGATGACGGGAAAATTAGCCTTTTGCCTCCCTGATCTTTGTCATTTGCGTTTCGCCCGCAATGGTTGTTGTCTAACTTCGTCACTGCATGTGCTCCCCTCCACATGATGATTGGCTGGCCATGCATTCCTGATATGGTAAGTAGTGTGGAGGCGTCTGCGACTTGTTTCCCTCAAGACCTCGTCCAGTTCACACTTTCCCATCTCTTTTATCTCTTGAAAGCATTCACCGCAAATTCCATGTGCGTACCATTATGAGGATGGGGCTTGTCGGCTCCCATCGTTTGCTCCAAGCCGTGCTCCCGTCCATCAAACGACCCTCCTATTTCTATCGGCAAAATAAAATTGTGACCAAAAATTCATGGAAACATGGCAAGACGCCTTTCAAGGCAGCAGCGGCAGACTGCAGGTGGACAATCTGGAGGCTTAAGATCCCCAGTTCAAGGCCCTATGTCCTAGGATTACCACAGAGCAACCACAAGTTCGTGGTCACCATCGCCACCGCCCCACATTGAGCGCGAGGAGGCGGGAGCGTGTATAAACTGCTTGTTCCTATGCCATCGATCGATTATGACACCGACGCCACGACAATGTTGCATGCTAGAAAAGGCCAGTCGACAATGGCGGCGGCGAGGAGAAGCCATCGAAGTGCACCAGCGTGCACCTCAGAGGCTAGGACGACTGCACTGAAGCGACAGGAGCATCGACACAACTGAAACCATCCACCTTCGAGTTGACGGCGGCGTGGTGATGGAATCCTGGACAAGGGGGTAATCACCACGTCATCTCCCGACTAGGTGGGTCTGGCCGAGGCCCCCCATGGAAGTTTACTAATGGGCTACTTCAGACGGCCCATGACGCGTACAAGAAAGATTCCACAAGACTTGGCGCACAAGATGAAGACTCTTCTAAACCCTAGGCCTCCGATGCATTATATAAACTAAGGCTAGGCTAGTGAATATATCATTACAACTTAGATTGACAATCTTGTGGTAGATACTGATGTCTACTACACAAATTATTCTTATAGACTCGTGTTGGGCCTCCAAGCGCAGAGTTTTATAGGACAATTGCAATTTTCCCGCAAGTGGATGACATAAGGTTTATCAATCCGTGGGAGGCATAGGATGAAGATGGTCTCTCTCAAACAACCTTGCAATCAAATACAAGAAACCTCTTGTGTCCCCAACTGATGTCGTTTGAAGCTACATCGATATTTCCCCAAAGAGGAAGGGATGATGCAGCACAATGGCGGTAGGTATTTCCCTCAGATATGAAACCAAGGTTATCGAACCAGTAGGAGAACCAAGCAACACAACGTAAACAGCCCCTGCACACAGATAACAAATCCTCGCAACCTGACGTGTTAAAGGGGTCGCCAATCCCTTCCAGGGTACAGCGCGTGAAGATAGGCAAACGGACGTGAGATAATTTTGTAGTAAATTGATAGATCGAACGCCAAATAAAATAAATAGGGAAATTGCAGCAAGGTATTTTTGTACTTTTGGTTTAATAGATCTGAAAATAAAAGCAAAGGAAAAGTAGATTGCAAGCAAATATATGAGAAGGAAGACCCGGGGCCGTAGGTTTCACTAGTGGCTTCTCTCGAGAAAGATAGCAAACAGTGGGTAAATAAATTACTGTTGGGCAATTGATAGAACCTCAAATAATTATGACAATATCCAGGCAATGATTAATACATAGGCATCATGTCCAAGATTAGTAGACCGACTCCTGCCTGCATCTACTACTATTACTCCACACATCGACCGCTATCCAGCATGCATCTAGTGTAGTAAGTTCATGGAAAACAGAGTAATGCAATAAGAACGATGACATGATGTATACAAGATCCGTTTATCTATATAGCGGTAGATATAGATCTCATATTTTTATCCTTAGTAGCAACGATACATATGTGTCGGTTCCCTTTCTGTCACTGGGATCGAGCACCGTAAGATCGAACCCACTACCGGGCACTGATACGTCTCCAACGTATCTATAAGTTTTGATTGTTCCATTCTATTATATTATTCATCTAGGATGTTTTATATGCTATTTTATATGATTTTTGGGACTAACCTATTAACCTAGAGCCCAGTGTCAGTTTCTGTTTTTTTTCTTGTTTTTGAGTTTTGCAGAAAAGGAATACCAAACGGAGTCCAATTGACCTGAAAATTCACGGAGATTGTTTTTGGACCAGAAGAAGCCCACAGAGTACCGGAGATGGACCAGAAGAGTCCCGAGGCCACCACGAGGGTGGAGGGCGTGCCCCCCTACCTCCTGGCCTCCTCGTGGACCCCCCCCCTGACTTGTTCCTGACGCCAACACTTCTTATATATCCCCAAACTTCCAGAACATAACCTAGACCGGGAGTTTCGCCGCGGCAAGCCTCTGTAGCCACCAAAAACCAACGGGACCCTATTCTGGCACCCTGTTGGAGGGGGGATCCATCACCGGTGGCCATCTTCATCATCCCGACGCTCTCCATGACGAGGAGGGAGTAGTTCACCCTCGGAGCTGAGGGTATGTACCAGTAGCTATGTGTTTGATCTCTCTCTCTCTCTCTCTCTCTCTCTCTCTCTCTCTCTCTCTCTCTCTCGTGTTCTTAATATGGCACGACTTTGATGTACCGCGAGCTTTGCTATTATAGTTGGATCTTATGAGGTTTCTACCCCTCTATCTCCTTGTGATGAATTGAGTTTTACCTTTGAAGTTATCTTATCGGATTGAGTCTTTAAGGATTTGAGAACACTTGATGTATGTCTTGCATGTGCTTATCTGTGGTGAAAATGGGATATTCACGTGATCCACTTGATGTATGTTTTGGTGATCAACTTGCGGGTTCAGTGACCTTGTGAACTTATGCATAGGGGTTGGCACACGTTTTCGTCTTGACTCTCCGGTAGAAACTTTGGGGCACTCTTTGAAGTTGTTTGTGTTGGTTTGAATAGATGAATCTGAGATTGTGTGATGCATATCGTATAATCATACCCACGGATACTTGAGGTGACATTGGAGTATCTAGGTGACATTAGGGTTTTGGTTGATTTGTGTCTTAAGGTATTATTCTAGTACGAACTCTAGGATAGATCTAACGGAAAGAATAGCTTCATGTTATTTTACTACAGACTCTTGAATAGATCGATCAGAAAGGATAAATTTGAGGTGGTTTCGTACCCTACAATAATCTCTTCCTTTGTTCTCCGCTATTAGTGACTTTGGAGTGACTCTTTGTTGCACGTTGAGGGATAGTTATATGATCCAATTATGTTATCCTTGTTGAGAGAACTTGCACTAGTGAAAGTATGAACCCTAGGCCTTGTTTCAACGCATTGCAAAACTGTTTTCGCTCACTTTTATCATTAGTTACCTTGCTATTTTTATATTTTCAGATTACAAAATGTCAGGGGAAACGACACCTACGGGATCACGGGGAATCCCTTTTGCTACGGTTGGCGGGCACGGGGCTGTGGAAAGAGCGGGATTGAGAGGTCAACACATGGGGATTATCCAGGTTCGGGCCGCAAGTGATGCGTAATACCCTACTCCTGCTGGTTTCTGTTTATCTGGTGTTCTTGGACTAGCTACAAGGCATGCATGGTCCAAAAAGTTCGAATCTCCCTCTAGTACGTCGCGGGCCTCCTTTTATAGGCAAAGGAGCTACCACAGTGGCACACAGGAGGTGGAAAGCTATACCGTGGTTGAGCCTATCCTCTGGCACCATAGGACAAAATGCATTTAATGCGCTGCTGACGTGCCCTTCTTGCTTTATCGAGGATGGCAAGGAAGCTCGTCCCAGCTGTCGCCGCCTCGCCTGGCCTCGACGCGTGTACGAACTGACGAGGCGTGTAGTGCCATGTTGGCTGGCTGGCTGCTGAGTTGGCACGGTGGCAGAGCCTTCACGAAGATCTGGATGCCACCACGCAGGTGCTTGTTGAGTTGGCCTAGAGTTCGCACGTCGCCACGCACGTGTTCGCCTGGCTGGTGGGTTGGCAGTTGCATGGGAACGGCGGCGGAGCTTTGAGAGGTGTGGGCCAGGCTACGGCCCCGCTGACGTCTTCGGCAAGAATCTTCCCGGGGCCCCGGCAAGGGTCTTGCCGTGGCGTCGTGGTCGTCCCTAGCAAGGGGCTTGCCGAGGATCTTCGTCTTCTGATTCTCATCTGATCTTGCACGTTCTTGGTCTTCACAAAGATCTGCATGCCACCACGGAGGCGCCTCCCGAGCCTTGGTTCCAATGTGGTTGAGGGCATCGGAACCCTCAGGCTCAAGGGTGGCAGCCCTGCTGGCGTTGGGGAAGTTGCCCCGGCAATGTTCTTGCCGGGGCTGCGAATCCGCCCGGCAAGGGCCTTGCCGAGAGTCCACCATATACGCTCTTTGTGTTTTAGGCTTGGCGTTGGTCTGGTCGTCTTGTGCCTTTGCTTTTTCTGCCCCGCCAAGCGTGGCCAGGGGCGTGGTGCTGCGACTGCCCGCGCACAAGTAAAGGGGTGCAAAAAGGGGCCCTTTCTTTTGTACACCGACAGGAGCCCCCGGGCCTGGGCCACATATAAGCGCGAGGCAGTATTGGGCCAGGCCGAAGCGGTCTTGTGAGACGCGCGCGCGCGAAGTTTTTACGCGATAACTCCCTCGCTCATTGCGCTTCCCCACGACCCGCGTTGAATGTGCAACGTGGGGGTCGTGCATGACGTGGGGGTCATGTGTGGGATGACCGTAACATGCTCGCGTCATCCCGTGGTGAACGGTAAAGAGGCGGCTTGCGTGTCCCTTCAGAACCGCAGGGCCGCTTCTCATTTACTCCCTTTGCCTTGGAACCGTCGTTCCACGTTTCCCACTACGCCTGCCTCTTGTGCCACATGCGCCACATTCACGGCGTGGGGTAGGTGACAGACGCATGGAAGGCGTGTGGGGGCCGATACTTACATGCCTTTGATTGGGCGGTTGATGGCCTCGCTCGTTGCCACTTAATGAGCCTGACTTGAGCGGGCTCTTCAGAGCCGTAGAGCTAGTCTTTCGGCCTCCCTCGCCCAACTATAAAAAAAGAACTCAGGGGTAGGGGGAGGAGCGTCTCCCTATGTCTCCCCTTCGTCTCCACTCTTCACCCACGGTCATGGCAAGAGGGCGCGGCCGCGGCCGTTCTTCCGTGGAGGCGACCAGGTCCTCCTCCCGCCAGAGAGCTGCGGCGGCCAAGGAAGAGCCAGACGCCCAGGGTGAAGGCCATGTTCGCGAGAGTGCTGGAGATTGACTAGCCGCCGCTGCTGAGGCTTCACATGAAAGGGTGTTGCCATGGCGACATGTGGGTTAACACAAGGTTCCCCGCCCCTCAAGTAATGCTCCTCTGCCAGGGCTGGAAAACCTTCGCACGTGCCCATTGCTTGATGGATGGGCACGACCTCTGCTTCAAGCTAGCGAAGAGCGACCTGCTCTCCATCAAGGTCTTCGGGCACTCGGGACACAGGCTAGGGTGCTACGCAGAGAGCTCAACCGATGACGAAAGCTCCTCCTCAGGCGACAACGACAAGGAGGGCAGCAGCGGCGACGACGAGGGTAGCGGGCGGGAGGATGACGGGTCTGACTAGGTGTCGGACACGCCGTCCCTGGGTGACGCCGGCAGCGCCACCATCTGCATCGCCAGCTCCTTGAACTTCTCGGGGCCGCTGCTTCTGGTGGCTGGCGTTGGAGGGCCGGAGAAGGCGAAGAAGGCGGGTGGCGGGCCGTTGATGACCCACAAGTATAGGGGATCTACCGTAGTCCTTTCGATAAGTAAGAGTGTCGAACCCAACGAAGAGCATAAGGAAATGATAAGCAGTTTTCAGTAAGGTATTCTCTGCAAGTACTAAAATAAGTGGTAACAGATAGTTTTGTGATAAGATAATTTGTAACAAGCAACAAGTAATAAAAGTAAATAAAGTGCAGCAAGGTGGCCCAATCATTTTTAAGCAAAGGACAAGCCTGGACAAACTCTTATATAACGAAAAGCGCTCCCGAGGACACATGGGAATATCGTCAAGCTAGTTTTCATCACGTTCATATGATTCACGTTCGGTACTTTGATAATTTGATATGTGGGTGGACCGGTGCTTGGGTGCTGTTCTTACTTGAACAAGCATCCCACTTATGATTAACCTCTATTGCAAGCATACGCAACTACAAAAAAAGTATTAAGGTAAACCTAACCATAGCATGAAACATATGGATCCAAATCAGCCCCTCACAAAGCAACGCATAAACTAGGGTTTAAGCTTCTGTCACTCTAGCAACCCATCATCTACTTATTACTTCCCAATGCCTTCCTCTAGGCCCAAATAATGGTGAAGTGTTATGTAGTCGACATTCACATAACACCACTAGAGGCTAGACAACATACATCTCATCAAAATATCGAACGAATACCAAATTCACATGACTACTAATAGCAAGACTTCTCCCATGTCCTCGAGGAACAAACATAACTACTCACAAAGCATATTCATGTTCATAATCAGAGGGTATTAATATGCATAAGGGATCTGAACATATGATCTTCCACCAAATAAACCAACTAGCATCAACTACAAGGAGTAATCAACACTACTAGCAACCTACTAGTACCAATCCGGACTTGGAGACAAGAATTGGATACAAGAGATGAACTAGGGTTTTGAGAGGAGATGGTGCTGGTAAAGATGTTGATGGAGATTTCCCTCTCCCGGTGAGAGGAGCGTTGGTGATGACGATGGCGATGATTTCCCCCTCCCAGAGGGAAGTGTCCCTGGCAGAACAGCTCTGCCGGAGCCCTAGATTAGTTCCGCCAAGGTTCCGCCTCGTGGCGGCGGAGTTTTGTCCCAAAAGGTTGCTTCTGATTTTTTTCTCGACGAAAGACCTTATATAGCGAAGATGGCCATCGGAGAGCCAGCGGGGGCCACGAGGTAGGGAGGCGCGCCCGGGGGTAGGGCGCCCCCACCTCGTGGACAGGTGGGCCCCTCGGTGAACTTCTTCCGTTGGATATTTTTATTATTTCCCAAAATGAATTTCGTGGAGTTTCAGGACTTTTGGAGTTGTGCGAGAATAGGTCGTAATATTTGCTCCTTTTCCGGCCGAATTCCAGTGCCGACATTCTCCTCCTTATGTAAACCTTGTAAAATAAGAGAATAGGCATAAGTATTGTAACATAACGTGTAATAACAGCCCATAATGCAATAAATATCGATATAAAAGCATGATGCAAAATGGACGTATCAACTCCCCCAAGCTTAGACCTCGCTTGTCCTCAAGCGAAAGCCGATAACGATAAATATGTCCCCATGTTTAGAGGAAGAGGCGTCGATAAAAAAATAAAATACGGACATGAAGGCATCATGATTATTCTCATAACAGCAACATATATAGATATTGTCATATGATTGCTTATGTTCAAGTAATAATCTATTCATAATGCAAAAGTACGAATCATAAACTTTATTGAGAACCAACAAACTATAATCTCAGTCATTGAAGCAATTGGAATTTATCATAACATCAGAAAGATTCTATGTCAGAGCTTAATAGCAAGTCCACATACTCAACTATCATTTAGTCTTTCATAATTGCTAACACTCACGCGATACTTTTGGTTACGGAGTTTTAATCGGACACAGAGAATGATAGGGGCTTATAGTTTTGCCTCCCAACCTTTTACCTCAAGGGTAATGTCAACAATAATAACTCATGCTCCCCTACATCCAATTAGATATATCTATCAGGATCTTTCCAACACACTATGCTTGCCAAAGGATAAAATGTAAAAAAAGGAAAGGTGAAGATCACCATGACTCTTGCATAAGGTAGAGGATAATAGTAACATATAGGCCCTCCGCAGAGGGAAGCAGAGGTTGCCATGCGCTTTTATGGTTGGATGCACAAAATCTTAATGTGAAAGAACGTCACTTTATATTGCCACTTGTGATATGAACCTTTATTATGCAGTCCGTCGCTTTTATTTCTTTCACATCACAAGATCGTATAAAGCTTATTTCCCCCACACCAATCAATCATACATATTTAGAGAGCAATTTTTATTGCTTGCACCGATGACAACTTACTAGAAGGATCTTACTCAATCCATAGGTAGCTATGGTGGACTCTCATGGAAAAACTGGTTTAAGGGTTTTTGGAAGCACAAGTAGTATCTCTACTTGGTGCTGAGAATTTGGCTAGCATGAGGGGTAAAGGCAAGCTCAACATGTTGAATGATCCATGACAATATACTTTATCTCGGATATAAGAAAACATAACCCATTACGTTGTCTTCCTTGTCCAACATCAACTCTTTAGCATGCCATATTTTAATGAGTGCTCCCAATCATAAAAGATGTCAATGATAATATACTTATATGTGTAACCTATCTTTCCTTATTACTTCCTAGGAATTGCAACGGTGACCAAGGCTATGTTTGCTAACTCCCAACAACTTTTAATCATCATACTCTTTCTATGTGAAGTCATTACTCTCAACAAGATCAATATGAACTCTTTGTTTCTTTTATTCTTTTTCTCTTTTCTTTTATTCACTCAAGATCATGGCAAAATAATCAAGCCCTTGACTCAACACTAATCTTTATTATATAGCTCACGGACTCGATTACATAGAGAGATCATAAAGCAAAAACTCAAAACTAGATCATGCCATAAACTTTATTCTACTAGATCAAGATACTACTAATAGGATCGAACTAAGAAAAACGGTAAAGATAGGAGTGTGATGGTGACACGATACCGGGGCACCTCCCCCAAGCTTGGCAGTTGCCAAGGGGAGTGCCCATACCCATGTGATTATGTCTCCTTCTTTGTTGATGGTGAAGAAGGTGGTGATGATGGATAGTCGCACATCGAGCGTAAGAGGTCCTCCAACTTGCGGATAATGCCCTTGAGTGCAACAATATGCTCCTTCAACAAAATATTTTCATGTGTGAGATACTTGTTTTGTATACGAGCTAACTCAATCATCTTGAAAGCTTCGATCTCAGTTGGGGTAAGAAGATTGTGATCAAGTTGAAGGATGTCTTCTGCTGCCTGAGCTTGATCCTCCGTGGCCTTCTTGATCCCTTCATCCTTGTTGATATCCATGGTTTCTTCCCACTTCAACTCTATCTTCATTAGCCAAGCATCGTTGTCACCATTGTTGGAGGAGGGGGACGACATGATGCCTGACCTTGACAACCCTGACAGAAAACAGCTCGAAACAAGAACAGAGGACAATTGCGTGATACTGGAGTCAAAACCTTTGGGAGAATATATAATGAATTTTTACCGACCAAAATACGTATCGTGCAAGAAAACAGAGTCCGGAAGGCACACGAGGTGCCCACGAGGTAGGAGCATACTCGGGGTAGGCGCACCCTCCACCTCGTCGGCCCTCGTGTCCTTCGGACCTACTTATTTTTCTATTTTTCTAAATATTCCAAAGCGAAATATTGCCTTAAAAACTGTTTTGGAGTCGGTTTACTACCGTACCACATACTTATTCCTTTTGGATGCGAAGCGTTAGGAAAGTGTCCTTATGTATTCCTCAGGGTTACGGTTTCAATAACATTGGTTTCAACATTTATAGGATTACCTGAGATATAATGTTTGATTCTTTGATTGTTTACCACCTTGGATTTGTGCCTTGAAATTGTTGATTTTTATGGCACGGGCGATAGACCTCCTCGATAACGTAAGGGCCTTCCCATTTAGAGAAGTTTTCCTGCAAAAAATCTTAAACGAGAGTCGTATAGCAATACATAATCACCTACATTAAATTCACGCTTTTGTATCCTTTTGACATGCCGTCTTTTAACTTTTTCTTTAAACAACTTGGCATTTTCATAAGCTTGGGTTCTCCATTCATCAAGTGAGCTAATATCAAACAACCTCTTCTCACTGGCAAGTTTGAAATCATAATTGAGCTCTTTAATAGCCCAATATGCCTTATGTTCTAGTTCGAGAGGTAAGTGACATGCTTTCCCATAAACCATTTTATACGGAGACATACCCATAGGATTCTTATATGCAGTTCTATAGGTCCATAATGCATCATCAAGTTTCTCGGACCAAATCTTTCTAGACCTATTGACAGTCTTTTGCAAAATCAATTTGAGTTCTCTATTACTCAATTCTACTTGACCACTAGACTGAGGGTGATATGGAGATGCAATTCTATGATTAACATCATACTTAGCAAGCATCTTACGGAAAGCACCATGAATAAAATGTGAACCACCATCAGTCATTAAATATCTAGGGACTCCAAACCTCGGAAAAATAACTTCTTTAAGCATTTTAATAGAAGTGTTATGATCAGCACTACTAGTTGGAATAGCTTCCACCCACTTAGTAACGTAATCAGCAGCAAGTAAAATATGTGTATACCCATTAGAGGCAGGAAAAGGTCCCATATAATCAAAGCCCCAAACATCAAATGGTTCGATAACGAGTGAATAATTCATAGGCATTTCTTGGCGTCTACTAATATTACCGATTCTTTGACATTCATCACAAGATAAAACAAACTTACGGGCGTCCTTGAAGAGAGTAGGCCAATAAAAACCGGATTGCAATACCTTATGTGCAGTTCTATCTCCAGCGTGGTGTCCTCCATAAGCTTCGGAGTGACACTTGCGTAGGATCTGTTCCTGTTCATACTCAAGTACACAACGTCTAATAACACCATCTACTCCTTCTTTGTAAAGATGTGGGTCATCCCAAAAGTAATGTCTCAAATCATAGAAACACTTTTTCTTTTGCTGGTATGTGAAACAAGGTGGTATAAATTTAGCAACAATATAATTAGCATAATCAGCATACCAAGGAGTACTACGAGAGGTACTTATAACATTTAATTGTTCATCAGGAAAGCTATCATCAATAGGTAGTGGGTCATCAAGAACATTTTCTACCTAGACAAGTTGTCTGCAATGGGGTTCTCAGCTCCCTTTCTATCAACAATATGCAAATCAAATTCTTGTAGCAAGAGAACCCATCTAATAAGTCTAGGTTTAGCATCTTTCTTTTCCATCAGATATTTAATAGCAGCATGATCAGTGTGAATAGTTACTTTAGAATCAACAATATAAGGTCTGAACTTATCACAAGCAAATACAACTGCTAAGAATTCCTTTTTCAGTAGTAGCATAATTTCTTTGAGCATTGTCTAGAGTCTTACTAGCATAATGGATAACATTTAATTTCTTATCAACTCTTTGCCCTAGAACATCACCTACAGCATAATCACTAGCATCACACATAATTTCAAAGGGTAAATTCCAATTAGGTGGCTGAACAATAGGTGCAGAAATCAATGCTTTCTTAAGTATTTCAGATGCTTCTACACAATCATCATCAAAGACAAATGGTATATCTTTTTGTAATAAATTATTCAGAGGCCGAGAAATTTTTGAGAAGTCCTTAATGAACCTCCTATAAAATCCGGCATGACCAAGGAAATTTCTTATTCCTTTAATGTCCTTGGGACATGGCATCATTTCAATAGCATCAACCTTGGCTTTATCAACTTCAATAACTCTTTAAGAAACTTTATGCCCCAAGACATTACCTTCATTAACCATAAAGTGGCACTTTTCCCAATTCAAGACAAGGTTAGTTTCTTCACATCTCTGCAAAATTCGTTCAAGATTTCTCAAGCAATCATCAAAAGAGGATCCATAGACAGAAAAGTCATCCTTGAAAACCTCACAAATCTTTTCACAAAAGTCAGAGAATATAGCCATCATGCATCTTTGAAAGGTAGCAGGTGCGTTACATAAACCAAAAGGCATACGTCTATAAGCAAAAGTACCAAAAGGGCAAGTAAAAGTGGTGTTTGATTGATCCTTAGCTGACACAGGTATTTGAGAGAAACCGGAATAACCATCTAGAAAGCAATAATGTGTATGTTTGCATAGTATTTCTAGCATTTGATCAATAAAAGGTAAGGGGTAATGATCTTTCTTAGTGGCCTTATTTAATTTACGGAAATCAATTACCACCCTATAACCTGTAATAATTCTTTGCGGAATCAGTTCATCTTTATCATTAGGAACAACAGTAATACCTCCCTTCTTAGGGACACAATGGACAGGACTTACCCACTGACTATCAGCAACGGGATAAATTATACCTGCCTCTAGAAGCTTTAGTATTTCTTTTCTTACCACTTATTTCATCTTAGGATTCAGCCGTCGTTGATGATCACGAACCGGTTTGGCATCTTCTTCCAAATTTATTTTATGTTGACATAGAGTGGGACTAATGCCCTTAAGATCATCAAGAGTATATCCAATAGCGACACGGTGCTTCTTGAGTTTTCAATAACCTCTCTTCCTCATGCTCGAAAGGTTAGCACTAATAATAACAGGATATATTTTCTTCTCATCAAGATAAGCATATTTAAGATTATCGGGCAATGGTTTAAGCTCAAACACGGATCACCCTTGGGTGGAGGAGGATCCTAAGTTTCAATAGGCAAATTGTGTTTGAGAATAGGTTCTGCTTAAAGAATACTTCATCTATTTCCTTCTTTCATTCATAAACATATCATTTTCATGGTCTAGCAAATATTGTTCTAAAGGATCACTAGGAGGTACGACAATAGAAGCAAGACCAATAATTTCATCCTTACTAGGCAATTCTTCTTCACGGTGTTGTCTATTAAATTTAGAGAAATTAAACTCATGAGTCATATCATCCAAGCCAATAGTAACAACATTCTTTTCGCAGTCTATCTTAGCATTAACGGTGTTCAAGAAGGGTCTACCGAATATAATGGGACAAAAACTATCTTGTGGAGAACCAAGAACAAGAAAATCAGCAGGATATTTAGTTTTCCCACAAAAGACTTCAACATCTCTAACAATTCCCATTGCTGATATAGTATCTCTATTGGCAAGTTTAATCGTAACATCAATTCCTTCTAACTCAGCAGGTGCAATTTCATGCTTAATTTCTTCGTATAAAGTATGTGGTATAACACTAGCACTAGCACCCATATCACATAAGCCATGATAACAATGATCTCCTATTTTAACAGAAATAACAGGCACGCCTACCACATGTCTATGTTTATCTTTAGCACAAGGTTTAGCAATTCTAGCGGTTTCACCGCAGAAATGAATAACATGCCCATCAATATTATCAACTAAGAGATCTTTAACAATAGCAATATTAGGTTCAACTTTAATTTGCTCAGGAGGTGTATAAGTTCTAATATTGCTCTTATGAACCACAGTTGAAGCTTTCGCATGATCCTTTATTCTAACAGGGAAAGGTGGTTTCTCAACATAAGAAGTAGGAACAATAGGATCATTATAAGTGACAGTCTTTTCTTCAACTTTAGTAGGTGCAGCTACTTTTACTTCTATGGGAGGATGATATTTAAACCACTTCTCCTTGGGGAGATCAACATAAGTATCAAAGGATTCACAGAAAGAAGTTACTATCTTAGAGTCAAGTCCATATTTAGTGCTAAACTTACGGAAAATATCGGTATCCATAAAAGATTTAACACAATCAAACTTAGGTGTTATACTTGACTCCTTACCTTCGTCGAGATCCCAATCTTTAGAGTTACGTTTGATTCTATCCAATAAATTCCATTTGAATTCAACAGTCTTCATCATAAAAGAGCCAGCACAAGAAGTATCGAGCATGGTTTGATTATTATGAGAAAGCCGAGCATAAAATTTTTGAAGAATCATTTCTCTTGAAGCTCATGATTGGGGCATGAATATAACATTGATTTAAGCCTCCCCCAAGCTTGAGCGATGCTTTCTCCTTCGCAAGGCAAAAAATTATATATATAATTGCGATCACGATGAACAAGATGCATAGGATAAAACTTCTGGTGAAATTCCAATTTCAATCGCTTATAATCCCAAGATCCAGTATCACATAGCCTATACCATGTCAATGCGTCCCCCTCCAAAGATAAAGGGAAAACCTTCTTCTTGATAACATCATTGGGCATACCTGCAAGCTTAAATAATCCACATACTTCATCCACATATATTAGGTGCTCAGTAGGATGTAATGTTCCATCTCCTGCAAAAGGATTAGCTAGCAGTTTTTCTAACATACCGAAGGAACTTCAAAGTAGACATTTTCATTTTCAGTAGGTTCAGTAGGTTGAGGAGCAACTCTTTGCTCTTACGGGACGGGTGAAGATACCCGAACAAGCCCCTCGGAGGATTACTTTCCATAGTAACAAGTGACAGTAAATTTCAGCACACTATATAAATTTTTCCTTACCAAATTCCACCTACCAAAGGCGCTTCACTCCCCGGCAACGGCGCAAGAAAAGAGTCTTGATGACCCACAAGTATAGGGGATCTATCGTAGTCCTTTCGATAAGTAAGAGTGTCAAACCCAACGAGGAGCATAAGGAAATGATAAGCGGTTTTCAGTAAGGTATTCTCTGCAAGTACTAAAATAAGTGGTAACAAATAGTTTTGTGATAAGATAATTTGTAACAAGCAACAAGTAATAAAAGTAAATAAAGTGCAGCAAGGTGGCCCAATCCTTTTTGTAGCAATGTACAAGCCTGGACAAACTCTTATATAAGGAAAAGCGCTCCTGAGGACACATGGGAATATCGTCAAGCTAGTTTTCATCACGTTCATATGATTCACGTTCGGTACTTTGATAATTTGATATGTGGGTGGACCGGTGCTTGGGTGCTGTTCTTACTTGAACAAGCATCCCACTTATGATTAACCTCTATTGCAATCATCCGCAACTACAACAAAAGTATTAAGGTAAACCTAACCATAGCATGAAACATATGGATCCAAATCAGCCCCTCACGAAGCAACGCATAAACTAGGGTTTAAGCTTCTGTCACTCTAGCAACCCATCATCTACTTATTACTTCCCAATGCCGTCCTCTAGGCCCAAATAATGGTGAAGTGTTATGTAGTCGACGTTCACATAACACCACTAGAGGCTAGACAACATACATCTCATCAAAATATCAAACGAATACCAAATTCACATGACTACTAATAGCAAGACTTCTCCCATGTCCTCAGGAACAAACGTAACTACTCACAAAGCATATTCATGTTCATAATCAGAGGGGTATTAATATACATAAGGGATCTGAACATATGATCTTCCACCAAATAAACCAACTAGCATCAACTACAAGTAGTAATCAACACTACTAGCAACCTACTAGTACCAATCCCGGACTTGGAGACAAGAATCGGATACAAGAGATGAACTAGGGTTTTGAGAGGAGATGGTGCTGGTGAAGATGTTGATGGAGATTTCCCTCTCCCGATGAGAGGAGTGTTGGTGATGATGATGGCGATGATTTCCCCCTCCCGGAGGGAAGTTTCCCCAGCAGAACAGCTCCGCTAGAGCCCTAGATTGGTTCCACCAAGGTTCCGCCTCGTGGCGGCGGAGTCTCGTCCCGAAAGCTTGCTTACGATTTTTCTTCGGACGAAAGACTTCATATAGCAGAAGATGGGCACGGAGGCCAGCAGGGGGCCACGAGGCGAGGCGCGCCAGTGGGTGGCGCGCCCCACCCTCGTGGCAGTGGTGTGGGCCCCTTTGGTATTTCTTCCGCTCAGTATTTTTTATTATTTCCAAAAACAACTTTCGTGGAGTTTCTGGACTTTTGGAGTTGTGCAGAATAGGTCTCTAATATTTGCTCCTTTTCTAGCCCAGAATTCCAACTGCCGGCATTCTCCCTCCTTATGTAAACCTTGTAAAATAAGAGAGAATAGGCATAAGTATTGTAACATAACGTGTAATAACAACCCATAATGCAATAAATATTGATATAAAAGCATGTTGCAAAATGGACGTATCAGCCGTCAACTCGGAGTACGATGGCACTGACGCCTTCATTGCGTATTGCCAGCCTGCCGCCCCACCTTTCTGCCTCTTTCCCGACGCCGTCATCTCCAGCCTTTTCTTGGTGTCTTCTGCTGCTCGTACCTCGCCTAGGCGCCCCTTTTGCCCTGCTGCTTATCGTGATCCGTTTCCTGAGGATAGGGACAAGAAAGGGATTACGGGTATCTTATCTCTTTTTAGTTTTTAAGCCTGCGGCACTTGTTAAATTTAAACTTTGTAATCCCCTTGCTCGTGTTTGCATTCCGTACGAACTGTACCTGTTTGGAACATATTAATGAAAAAGGGTGCTTACCGGGTTTTTTGTGCGTGAGAGAGGCCCATGCCAAGGAATGAATCCTCGTTATTTTTAAGATAAACATTGTCGCCCGGCAACAGGCCTTGTCGTCCCCCCTCTTCATTCACGACCATACTCACACTCTTGGTGGAGGCAGGGGCGAAGTAGGGTTAGGCATCTCGTTTACTTCCTTGTCGCCGTGACTACAACCAAGTTCCGGCCTAGAGAATAGTTCTTGGGCAAGGAAAGGGGGAGCACGGCGGCCTAGGAATAAATGAGGCTTCATACATCCCAATTCCATACGGAAATGCATAACGGGGGATAAAGGACTTATCTGAATCTGTAGCCCCCGGCAACCTTGGCTTGCCGCGGTCGGGTGCTTTAATCTGCAGCCCCCCGGCAATGGCTTGCCGGGGTCAGGGATGTCGATCCATCTCCCTTCCCTTAAATGGCTTAGCAGAAATGCATATGCAGCCTGCGAACCAAAGAGAAGATTGGAAAGGACGAAAAGACGCACACCTGACCTCTATGCTAGGGGTTAGTTGCCGCCGGGCACTATCAACCCTACCAAACAGAGACTTAACCTTAGCATGCATGCTAAAACTTAGGGCGGCAGCGCTTCATTTATTTATGCTCAGGGTCTGAGCCTCGCTTTGTACAAAGGGTTACATGCCTTGTCTGCAAGGCTTGTACAAAAGGTGGCTTGCCGGGAGGCCCGACAACTGCGCCTCATGGGTAAAACTTACGAAGATGTTCGATGTTCCAGGAGTTGCTCACTGGGACACCATCTTCGGTCTCCAGGCGGACTACGCCGTGCCTGGTGACTCGTATTACCCGATAAGGGCCTTCCCACTTTGGCGTCAACTTGTTGGAATTCTTTGCCGACTGAACGCGCCGAAGGACAAGGTTGCCTTCCTCAAGACTTCGGGCATGCACCTTGCGGCTATGGTAGCCGCGCAGGGCCTGCTCGTAGCGTGCAGCTCGCACAGCCGCCCGAAGACGATCTTCCTCAAGGAGCTTCGCGTCATCTTGCCGCAACTGCTCTTGCTCAAGCTCGTCGTAAGCGAGCACTCGAGGTGACTCGTATGTGAGTTCCGTGGGGAGAACTGCTTCTGCCCCGTATATCAGGGCAAAGGGTGCCATCGGCAACTCATCAATCTAGTGCCTTCCACACTTGTGTAGCCTGTCAAAAGTCTTTGTCCTCAGGCCTCGCAATACTTCAACATTTGCCCTCTCCGCCTGGCCGTTGCTCCGTGGGTGTGCCACCGAAGCGAAACAGACCTTGCTACCGAGGTCCTGGATGTATTGCATGAAGGTGTGGCTTGTGAACTTCGTGCTGTTGTCGGTGATGACCCTGTTCGGCACACCAAAACGGCAAACTAGCCCCTTGAAGAACTTGATGGCTGACTGTGCTGTCGCCTTCCTCACTGCCTCCACTTCGGGCCACTTTGTGAACTTGTTGATTGCGACGTACAAGTACTCAAAGCCCCCGACAGCACGGGGGAAGGGGCCCAGTATGTCGAGCCCCCAGATCGAAAATGGTCAGGAGAGAGGGATTGTTTGAAGGGCTTGAGCTGGTTGATGAAGCTTCTTCGAATGGAACTGACACGCTTCACACTTGGTTACTAGTGCAGCTGCATCCTGGAGGGCTGTGGGCCAGAAGAAACCTTGCCGGAAAGCCTTGCCGGCAAGGGCCCTCGACCCTATGTGGGAGCCACACATTCCTCCATGTATCTCTGCCAACAGCTCTAGTCTGTCCTCTCGAGGAATGCACTTCAGCCTGACTCCGTTCGGCCTCCTTCTGTACAGGGTATCATCCACAAATTGGTTCTTCCTGCTCCTCGGGGAGCTCTCCTGTTTGGAGGAAACGGACGGTGGGCTGCGCCCATGCCGGTGCCTAGGGCTCGACGGCCAGGACCAAAGGCACATCTTCGGCCGCAGGGGCAGCTGCCTCAACGGTCAGGGCCTGGGGCCCTGTCGGAGGTAGTTGCCCCTTGGCAGGCTTGGGGTACGCGGCAACCTCCTTGCCGGCGGCTCCTGGGAGCTCGGCGGGAAGGTACTTGCCGGGACTTGTCTTCCTTCGCTTGTTCTACCCTGCCGATGGCTCTACGGATGGTTGTATTAACTGAAGTACAAAGGTACCTGGTTCCATAGGCAACTTGAGGGCGGCACGTTTCGACAGGTCGTCGGCAATGTTGTTCTCCGCTCGGGGAACATGTTCTGCCTGTAGGCCGTCGAAACATTCTTCCAACTTCCTCACTTCATTCACGTAGGCCTCCATCAGTGGGCTCTGGTAATCCTTGTTAACTTGCTTGACGACGAGCTGCGAATCGCCTCTGATGATGAGCTTTTTGATTCCAAGGTCTGCCGCGATCCTGAGATCGGCAAGCAACCCCTCGTACTCCACCGTGTTTTTCGTTGATCTCTCTCGGGGAAAGTGCATCTGGATTACGTACTTGAGGCGCTCTCCGATGGGTGCGACGAGTAGCACGCCAACACCAGCACCTTGGAGTGAGAAAGCTCCATCAAAGAACATAATCTACTCACTGCTCGTCTCCTTGCCGGGAAGGGTGGTCTCTTGAATCTCCTCGTCGGGCATTGAGGTCCACTCTGCTATGAACTCTGCCAAAGCTCGGTTCTTGATCGTCGAAGTACTCTCAAACCTGAGGCCAAAGCTAGACAGATCCAATACCCACTCCACAATCCTCCCCGTCACATCTGGGTTGTGCAAAATCCGTTGCAAAGGGAGGCAGGTGACGACGGTGATCTCGTGCGCCTGGATATAGTGGCGCAGCTTTCTCGAGGCCATGAGAAGGCCGAAAAGCAGCTTCTGCATTCCAGAATATCTTGACCTAGCCCCCTGCAAGAGGGAGCTGACAAAATATACTGGGTGCTGCACCATCTTCTTATTCTGTCCCACTTCGCCCATCCGCTCAGGCTCTGCCTCACCGGGTCTGGGCCTTGCCGGGGGTTCTGGTTTGCCGGCGTCAGGACCTGCCGGGGAGGACTCCGGCGCGCCATCCGACGGCTCTGCTGCAACTGTTGCTTCTCTCTCAGGTTCCCTCTGCGCCACCAGCACAACATTGACCACTTGATTTGTTGTTGCTAAGTATAGCAACAATGGCTCTCGTGGTTTAGGTGCGACTAATGTTGGCGTGGAGGAGAGGTACCTCTTCAAATCTTGCAGTGCTATGATACGTCCATTTTGCATCATGCTTTTATATCGATAGTTATTGCATTATGGGCTGTTATTACACATTATGTCACAATACTTATGCCTATTCTCTCTTATTTTACAAGGTTTACATAAGGAGGGAGAATGCTTGCATTTGGAATTCGGGTGGAAAAGGAGCAAATATTAGAGACCTATTCGCACAACTCAAAAGTCCTGAAACTCCACGAAAGTTGTTTTTGGAAATAATAAAAATCTGGCGGAAGAAATACAGAGGGGCCCACACCTAGCCACAAGGGTGGGGCGGCCCTACCCACCTGGCGCGCCCCTGCCTCGTGGGCCCCTGTTGGCCCTCTCGGTGCCCATCTTACGCTATGTGAAGTCTTTCGTCCAGAAGAAAAATCATAAGCAAGCTTTGGGACGAGACTCCGCCACCAGGCGGAACCTTGGTGGAACCAATCTAGGGCTCTGGCGGATCTGTTCTGCTGGGAAACTTCCCTCGGGGGGGAAATCATCGCCATCGTCATCACCAACGCTCCTCTCATCGGTGAGGCAATCTCCATCAACATCTTCACCAGCACCATCTCCTCTCAAACCCTAGTTCATCTCTTGTATCCAATTCTTGTCTCTAAGTCAGGATTGGTACCTGTAGGTTGCTAGTAGTGTTGATTACTCCTTGTAGTTGATGCTAGTTGGTTTATTTGGTGGAAGATCATATGTTCAGATCCTTTATGCATATTATTACCCCTCTGATTATGAACATGAATATGCTTTGTGAGTAGTTACGTTCGTTCCTGAGGACATGGGAGAAGTCTCGCTATTAGTAGTCATGTGAATTTGGTATTCGTTCGATATTTTGATGAGATGTATGTTGTCTCTCCTCTAGTGGTGTTATGTGAACGTCGACTACATGACACTTCACCATTATTTGGGCCTAGAGGAAGGCATTGGGAAGTAATAAGTAGATGATGGGTTGCTAGAGTGACAGAAGCTTAAACCCTAGTTTATGTGTTGCTTCGTAAGGGGTTGCTTTGGATCCATAAGTTTCATGCTATGGTTAGGTTTACCTTAATAATTCTTTTGTAGTTGTGGATGCTTGAAATAGGGGTTAATCATAAGTGGGATGCTTGTCCACATAAGTACAGAACCCAAGCACTGGTCCACCCACATATCAAATTATCAAAGTACCGAACGCGAATCATATGAACGTGATGAAAACTAGCTTGACGATAATTCCCATGTGTCCTCGGGAGCGCTTTTCTCTATGTAAGAGTTTGTCCAGGCTTGTCCTTTGCTACAAAAAGGATTGGGCCACCTTGCTGCACTTTATTTACTTTTGTTACTTGTTGCTCGTTACCAATTATCTTATCACAAAACTATCTGTTACCTATAGTTTCAGTGCTTGCAGAGAATACCTTGCTGAAAACCGCTTATCGTTTCCTTCTGCTCCTCGTTGGGTTCGACACTCTTACTTATCGAAAGGACTACGATAGATCCCCTACACTTGTGGGTCATGAAGACTCTTTTCTGGCGCCGTTGCCGGGGAGTGAAGCGCCTTTGGTAGGTGGAATTTGGTAAGGAAAAATTTATATAGTGTGCTGAAATTTATTGTCACTTGTTACTATGGAAAGTAATCCTCTGAGGGGCTTGTTCGGGGTATCTTCACCCCGACCAGTAGATCAAAGAGTTGCTCCTCAACCTACTGAACCTACTGAAGATGAAAATGTCTACTTTGAGTTCGGGTATGATAGAAAAACTGCTAGCTAATCCTTTTACAGGAGACGAAACAATGCATCCTGATGAGCACCTAATATATGTGGATGAAGTTTGTGGATTATTTAAGCTTGCAGGTGTGCCCGATGATGTTACTAAAAACAAGGTCTTCCCTTTATCTTTGAAGGGAGATGCATTGACATAGTATAGGCTATGTGATGATATGGGATCATGGAACTACAAACGATTGAAATTGGAATTTCATCAGAAGTTTTATCCTATGCACCTTGTTCATCGTGATCGTAATTATATATATAATTTCTGGCCTCGCGAAGGAGAAAGCATCGCTCAAGCTTGGGGGAGGCTTAAATCAATGTTATATTCATGCCCCAATCATGAGCTCCCAAGAGAAATAATTATTCAAAAAATTTATGCTCGGCTTTCTGATAACAATCGCACCATGCTCGATACTTCTTGTGCTGGCTCTTTTATGATGAAGACTATTGAATTCAAATGGGATTTATTGGAAAGAATTAAACGCAACTCTGAAGATTGGGATCTCGACGAAGGTAAGGAGTCAGGTATGACACCTAAGTTTGATTGTGTTAAATCTTTTATGGATACCGATGTTTTTCGTAAATTTAGCACTAAATATGGACTTGACTCTGAGATAGTAGCTTCTTTCTGTGAATCTTTTGCTACTCATGTTGATCTCCCTAAGGAGAAGTGGTTTAAATATCATCCTCCCATAGAAGTAAAAGTAGCTGCACCTATTAAAGTTGAAGAAGATACTATCACCTATAATGATCCTATTGTTCCTACTGCGTATGTTGAAAAACCACCTTTCCCTATTAGAATAAAGGATCATGCTAAAGCTTCAACTGTGGTTCGTAAAAGCAATATTAGAACATATACACCTCGTGAGCAAGTTAAAGTTGAACCTAATATTGCTATTGTTAAAGATCTCTTGTCTGATAATATTGATGGGCATGTTATCCATTTCTGTGATGAAACTGCTAGAATTGCCAAACCTTGTGCTAAAGATAAACATAGACTTCTGGTAGGTATGCCTGTTATTTCTGTTAAAATAGGAGATCATTGTTATGATGGCTTATATGATATGGGTGCTAGTGCTAGTGCAATACCTATTGACTTATACAAAGAAATTATGCATGATATTGCACCTACTGAGTTAGAAGATATTGATGTCACAATTAAACTTGCCAATAGAGATACTATTTCACCCATGGGAATTGTTAGAGATGTTGAAGTCTTGTGTGGGAAAACTAAATATCCTGCTGATTTCCTTGTTCTTGGTTCCCCACAAGATAGTTTTTCTCCCATTATATTTGGTAGACCCTTCTTGAACACTGTTAATGCTAGGATAGACTGCGAAAAGGATATTGTTACTATTGGTTTGGGTGATATGTCTCATGAGTTCAACTTTTCTAAATTTCGTAGACAACACCGTGAAGAGGAATTGCCTAGTAAAGATGAAATTATTGGTCTTGCTTCAATTGCCGTGCCTCCTAGCGATCCTTTAGAACAATATTTGCTAGACCATGAAAATGATATGTTTATGAATGAAAGAAGGGAAATAGATGAAGTGTTCTTCAAACAGGAACCCATCCTGAAACACAACTTGCCTGTTGAAATCCTAGGGGATCCTCCTCCACCCAAGGGTGATCCCGTGTTTGAGCTTAAACCGTTACCTGATACACTTAAATATGCTTATCTTGATGAGAAGAAGATATATCCTGTTATTATTAGTGCTAACCTTTCAGAGCATGAAGAAGAGAGATTATTGAAAACTCTAAAGAAGCACCGAGCTGCTATTGGATATACTCTTGATGATCTTAAGGGCATTAGTCCCACTCTATGTCAACACAAAATAAATTTGGAGAAAGATGCCAAACCAGTTCATGATCACCAATGACGGCTGAATCCTAAGATGAAAGAAGTGGTAAGAAAGGAAATACTAAAGCTCCTTGAGGCAGGTATAATTTATCCCGTTGCTGATAGTCGGTGGGTAAGTCATGTCCATTGTGTCCCTAAGAAGGGAGGTATTACCGTCGTTCCTAATGATAAAGATGAATTGATTCCGCAAAGAATTATTACAGGTTATAGGATGGTAATTGATTTCCGCAAATTAAATAAAGCTACTAAAAAGGATCATTACCCCTTACCTTTTATTGATCAAATGCTAGAAAGATTATCCAAACATACACATTTTTGCTTTCTAGATGGTTACTCTGGTTTCTCTCAAATACCTGTGTCAGCCGATGATCAATCAAAGACCACTTTTACTTGCCCTTTCGGTACTTTTTCTTATAGACGTATGCCTTTTGGTTTATGTAATGCACCTGCTACCTTTATAAGATGCATGATGGCTATATTCTCTGACTTTTGTGAAAAGATTTGTGAGGTTTTCATGGACGATTTCTCCGTCTATGGATCCTCTATTGATGAGTGCTTAAGCAACCTTGATCGAGTTTTGTAGAGATGTGAAGAAACTAACCTTGTCTTGAATTGGGAGAAGTGCCACTTTATGGTTAATGAAGGTATTGTCTTGGGGCATAAAGTTTCTGAAAGATGTATTGAGGTTGATAAAGCCAATGTTGATGCTATTGAAAAGATGCCATGTCCCAAGGACATCAAAGGTATAAGAAGTTTCCTTAGTCATGCCAGTTTTTATAGGAGGTTCATTAAGGACTTCTCCAAAATTTCTCGGCCTCTAACTAATTTATTGCAAAAAGATATACCATTTGTCTTTGATGATGATTGTGTAGAAGCATTTGAAATACTTAAGAAAGCATTGATCTCTGCACCCATTGTTCAACCACCTGATTGGAATTTACCCGTTGAAATCATGTGTGATGCTAGTGATTATGTTGTAGGTGCTGTTCTAGGGCAAAGGGTTGATAAGAAATTAAATGTTATTCAATATGCTAGTAAAACTCTAGACAATGCTCAGAGAAATTATGCTACTACTGAAAAAGAATTCTTAGCAGTTGTATTTGCTTGTGATAAGTTCAGACCTTATATTGTTGATTCTAAAGTAACGATTCACGCTTATCATGCTGCTATTAAATATTTTATGGAAAATAAAGATGCTAAACATAGACTTATTAGATGGGTTCTCTTGCTACAAGAATTTTATTTGCATATTATTGATAGAAAGGGAGCTGAGAACCCCGTTGCAGACAACTTGTCTAGGTTAGAAAATGTGCTTGATGACCCACTTCCTATTGATGATAGCTTTCCTGATGAACAACTGAATGTCATAAATGCTTCTTGTATTGCTCCATGGTATGCTGATTATGCTAATTACATTGTTGCTAAATTTATACCACCTAGTTTCACATACCAAAGAAAAAGTTTTTCTATGATTTGAGACATTACTTTTGGGATGACCCACATCTTTATAAAGAAGGAGTAGATAGTGTTATTAGACGTTGTGTACCTGAGCATGAACAGGAACAGATCCTACGCAAATGTCACTCCGAGGCTTATGGAGGACACCACGCTAGAGAGAGAACTGCACATAAGGTATTGCTATCCGGTTTTTAATGGCCTACTCTCTTCAAGGTTGCTCGTATGTTTGTCTTATCTTGTGATGAATGTCAACGAATTGGTAATATTAGTAGACGTCAAGAAATGCCTATGAATTATTCACTTGTTATTGAACCATTTGATGTTTGGGGCTTTGATTATATGGGACCTTTTCCTGCCTCCAATGGATACACACATATTTTAGTTGTTGTTGATTACGTTACTAAGTGGGTAGAAGCTATTCCAACTAGTAGTGCTGATCATAACACTTCTATTAAGATGCTTAAAGAAGTTATTTTTCCGAGGTTTGGAGTCCCTAGATACTTAATGACTGATGGTGGTTCACATTTTATTCATGGTGCTTCTCGTAAAATTCTTGCTAAGTATGATGTCAATCATAGAATTGCATCTCCTTATCACCCGCAGTCTACTGGTCAAGTAGAATTGAGTAATAGAGAACTCAAATTAATTTTGCAAAATACTGTTAATAGATCTAGAAAGAATTGGTCCAAGAAACTTGATGATGCATTATGGGCCTATAGAACTGCATATAAAAATCCTATGGGTATGTCTCCGTATAAAATGGTTTATGGAAAAGCATGTCATTTACCTCTCGAACTAGAACATAAGGCATATTGGGCCTTTAAAGAGCTCAACTATGATTTCAAACTTGCCGGTGAGAAGAGGTTATTTGACATTAGCTCACTTGATGAATGGAGAACCCAAGCTTATGAGAATGCCAAATTGTTTAAAGAAAAAGTTAAAAGATGGCATGACAAAAGGATACAAAAGCGTGAGTTTAATGTAGGTGATTATGTATTGCTATACAACTCTCGTTTAAGATTTTTTGTAGGAAAACTTCCCTCTAAATGGGAAGGCCCTTACGTTATCGAGGAGGTCTATCGTTCCGGTGCCATAAAAATCAACAACTTTGAAGGCACAAATCCGAAGGTGGTGAACGGTCAAAGAATTAAACATTATATCTCAGGTAATCCCATAAATATTGAATCCAATGTTATTGAAACCGTAACCCCGGAGGAATACATAAGTGACACTTTCCGGAACGTTTCACACTCCGAAAAGGAATAGGTATGTGGAACGGTAAGTAAACCGACTCCAAAACAGTTCTAATGGCAATTTTTCTCTGTTTTGGAATATTTAGAAAAATAGAAAAATAAGAAGCAGTCCGGGAAGGACACGAGGGCTCCACAATGGTGGAGGGCGCGCCCCCCTGCCTAGTGGGCACCTCGTGTGCTCTCCGGACTCCGTTTTCTTGCATGATACGTATTTTGGTCGGTAAAAATTCATTATATAATCTCCCAAAGGTTTTGACTCCTGTATCACACAATTGTCCTCTATTCTTGTTTCGAGCTGTTTTCTGTCAGGGTTGTCAAGGCCAGGCATCATGTCGTCCCCCTCCTCCAACAATGGTGACAACGATGCTTGGCCAATGAAGATAGAGCTGAAGAGGGAAGAGCCCATGGAGATCAAGAAGTATGAAGGGATCAAGAAGGCCACGGAGGACCAAGCTCCTGAAGACAACCTTCAACTTGATCACAATCTTCTTACCCCAACTGAGATCGAAGCTTTCAAGATGATTGAGTTAGCTCGTATACAAAACAAGTATCTCACACGTGAAAATATTTTGTTGAAGGAGCATATCATTGCATTCAAGGGCATTATCCGCAAGTTGGAGGACCTCTTACGCTCGATGTGCAACTATCCATCATCACCTCCACCTTCTTCACCAGCAAAGGAGACATAATCACATGGGTATGGGCACTCCCCTTAGCAACTGCCAAGCTTGGGGGAGGTGCCCCGGTATCGTATCACCATCACACTCCTATCTTACCGTTTTTCTTAGTTCGATCCTATTAGTAGTATCTTGATCTAGTAGAATAAACATTTTGGTATGATCTAGTTTTGAGTTTTGCTTTATGATCCCTTTATGTAATCGAGTCCGTGAGCTATATAATAAAGATTAGCGTTGAGTCAAGGGCTTGATTATTTTGCCATGATCTTGAGGGAATAAAAGAAAAGAGAAAAGAATAAAAAGAAACAGAGAGATCATATTGATCTTATGGAGAGTAATGACTTCACATAGAAAGAGTATGATGATTAAATATTGTTGAGAGTTGACAAACATAGCTTTGGTCATCGTTGCAATTAATAGGAAGTAATAAAGAAAGAGAGGTTTCACATATAAATATACTATCTTGGACATCTTTTTTGATTGGGAGCACTCATTAAAATATGACATGCTAAAGAGTTGACGTTGGACAAGGAAGACAACGTAATGGGTTATGTTTTCTTATATCTGAGATAAAGTATATTGTCATGGATCATCCAACATGTTGAGCTTGCCTTTCCCCCTGATGCTAGCCAAATTCTTTGCACCAAGTAGAGATACTATTTGTGCTTCCAAATACCCTTAAACCAGTTTTGCTATGAGAGTCCACCATATCTACCTATGGATTGAGTAAGACCCTTCAAGTAAGTTGTCATCGGTGCAAGCAATAAAAATTGCTCTCTAAATATGTATGATTGATTGGTGTGGAGGAAATAAGCTTTATACAATCTTGTGATATGGAAGAAATAAAAGCGACAGACTGCATAATAAAGGTCCATATCACAAGTGGCAATATAAAGTGATGTTCGTTCGCATTAAGATTTTGTGCATCCAATACTGAAAGCGCATGGCAACCTCTGCTTCCCTCTGCGAAGGGCCTATCTTTTACTTTTACCCTATACCTTATGCAAGAGTCATGGTGATCTTCACCTTTCCTTTTTACATTTTATCCTTTGGCAAGCACAAGATGTTGGAAAGAGATATATATATATATATATATATATATATATATATATATATATATATATATATATATATATATATATATATATATATATATATATCTAATTGGTTGTGGGTTAGCATGAACTATTATTGTTGACATTACCCTTGAGGTAAAAGGTTGGGAGGCGAAACTATAAGCCCTATCTTCTCTCGTGTCCGATTAAAACTCCGTAACCACAAGTATTGCGTGAGTGTTAGCAATTATGAAAGACTAAATGATAGTTGAGTATGTGGACTTGCTGAAAAGCTCTGACATAGACTCTTTCTGATGTTATGATAAATTGAAATTGCTTCAATGACTGAGATTATAGTTAATTGGTTCTCAATAAAGTTTTTGATTCATACTTTGCATTGTGATTAGATTATTACTTAAGCATAAGAAATCATATGGCATTATCCATATATGTTGCTGTTATGAGAATAATCATGATGTCCTCATGTCCGTATTTTATTTTATCGACACTTCTACCTCTAAACATGTGGACATATTTATCATTATCGGCTTTCGCTTGAGGACAAGCAAGGTCTAAGCTTGGGGGAGTTGATACGTCCATTTTGTATCATGCTTTTATATCGATATGTATTGCATTATGGGCTGTTATTACACATTATGTCACGATACTTATGCCTATTCTCTCTTATTTTACAAGGTTTACATAAGGAGGGAGAATGCCGGCAGCTGGAATTCTGGGCTGGAAAAGGAGCAAATATTAAAGACCTATTCTGCACAACTCCAAAAGTCCTGAAACTCCACGAAAGTTGTTTTTGGAAATAATAAAAAATACTAAGCGGAAGAAATACCAGAGGGGGCCCACACCCTGGCCACGAGGGTGGGGGGCGGGCCCCTGCCTCATGGGCCCCCTATTGGCCCTCCGGTGCCCATCTTCTGCTATATGAAGTCTTTCGTCTGAAGAAAAATCATAAGCAAGCTTTCGGGACGAGACTCCGCCGCCACAAGGCGGAACCAATCTAGGGCTCTGGCGGAGCTGTTCTGCCGGGGACACTTCCCTCCGGGAGGGGGAAATCATCGCCATCGTCATCACCAACGCTCCTCTCATCGGGAGAGGGCAGTCTCCATCAACATCTTCACCTGCACCATCTCCTCTCAAACCCTAGTTCATCTCTTGTATCCAATTCTTGTCTCTAAGTCTGGGATTGGTACCTTTAGGTTGCTAGTAGTGTTGATTACTCCTTGTAGTTGATGCTAGTTGGTTTATTTGGTGGAAGATCATATGTTCAGATCCTTTATGCATATTAATACTCCTCTGATTATGAACATGAATATGCTTTGTGAGTAGTTACGTTTGTTCCTGAGGACATGGGAGAAGTCTTGCTATTAGTAGTCATGTGAATTTGGTATTCGTTCGATATTTTGATGAGATGTATGTTGTCTCTCCTCTAGTGGTGTTATGTGAACGTCGACTACATGACACTTCACCAGTATTTGGGCCTAGAGGAAGGCATTGGGAAGTAATAAGTAGATGATGGGTTGCTAGAAGACAGAAGCTTAAACCCTAGTTTATGCGTTGCTTCGTAAGGGGCTGATTTGGATCCATAGGTTTCATGCTATGGTTAGGTTTACCTTAATACTTCTTTTGTAGTTGCGTATGCTTGCGATAGGGGTTAATCATAAGTGGGATGCTTGTCCAAGTAAGGACAGCACCCAAGCACTGGTACACCCACATATCAAATTATCAAAGTACCGAACGCGAATCATATGAACGTGATGAAAACTAGCTTGACGATAATTCCCTTTGTCCTCGGGAGCGCTTTTCTCTATATAAGAGTTTGTCCAGGCTTGTCCTTTGCTACAAAAAGGATTGGGCCACCTTGCTGCACTTTATTTCCTTTTGTTACTTGTTGCTCGTTACCAATTATCTTATCACAAAACTATCTGTTACCTATAGTTTCAGTGCTTGCAGAGAATACCTTGCTGAAAACCGCTTATCATTTCCTTCTGCTCCTCGTTGTGTTCGACACTCTTATTTATCGAAAGGACTACTATAGATCCCCTACACTTGTGGGTCATCATGCTGCCTCTGCCTCCGGAGTCCATTTCACTGGACCCGCCTTCTTCAAAACTCGGGCGCTGGCTGGGGTGCCGTAGAGGCTGTTGCGCCGCCCGTGGGCAGCACGGCCCCACCCCCGGACCCACCGACGCATGGCTCGTCGTCTCGGAATCGGACAACGCCGCTCGCCTGGCTCCGATTGACAGAATGTCATGGATGCTCGCGAGCCACGTCTCCGGCTCCATCTGCGGGCACCCGGCCGCCTGTCGTGCTGGCGCGGACGGGCCGGCCCCGGACGAGCCGATCGCTGTGATCCCCTTCTTCTTGGGGGCCATGGTGATGATGAAGTCCATGTGCTAACCTTGAAACGGATTTTCACAGCTTGCGCCCCCTACCTGGCGCGCCAAAGATGTCCGGGAAAATGACACCTACGGGATCACGAGGAATCCCTTTTGCTACGGTTGGTGGGCGCGGGACTGTGGAAAGAGCAGGATTGAGAGGTCAACGCAGGGGGATTATCCAGGTTCGGGCCGCAAGTGATGCGTAATACCCTACTCCTGCTGGTTTCTGTTTATCTGGTGTTCTTGGACTAGCTACAAGGCGTGCAGGGTCCAAGAAGTCCGAATCTGCCTCTAGTATGCCGCGGGCCTCCTTTTATAGGCAAAGGAGCTACCACAGTGGCACATAGGAGGTGGAAAGCTATACAGTGGTTGAGCCTATCCTCTGGCACTATAGGACAAAACGCATTTAATGCGCTGCCGACGTGCCCTTCTTGCTTTATCGGGGATGGCAAGGAAGCTCGTCCCAGCCATCGCCGCCTTGCCTGGCCTCGACGCGCATCCGAACTGACGAGGCGTGTAGTGCCACGCTGGCTGGCTGGCTGCTGAGTTGGTGCGGTGGCAAAGCCTTCACGAAGATCTGCATGCCACCACGCAGGTTCTTGTTGAGTTGGCCTAGAGTTCGCACATCGCCACACACGTGTTCGCCTGGCTGGTGGGCTGGCAGATGCATGGGAACGGCGGCGGAGCTTTGAGAGGTGTGGGCCAGGCTGCGGCCCCGCGGATGTCTTCGGCAAGAATCTTGCCGGGGCCGCGGCAAGGGTCTTGCCGTGGCATCGTGGTCATCCCCGGCAAGGGGCTTGCCGGGGGTCTCGTGGGTATCCTTGGCAAGGATCTTGCCGAGGATCTTCGTCTTCTGATTCTCATTTGATCTTGCATGTTCGTGGTCTTCACAAAGATCTGCATGCCACCACGGAGGCGCCTCCCGATCCTTGGTTCCAATGTGGTTGAGGGCATCGGAACCCTCAGGCTCAAGGGTGGCAGCCCTGCTGGCATTGGGCAAGTTGCTCCGGCAAGGTTCTTGCTGGGGCTGCGGAGTCCGCCCCGGCAAGGGACTTGCCGGGGGAGTCCACCTCGCCCTACTGCTCTTTGTGTTTCAGGCTTGGCATTGGTCTGGTCATCTTGTGCCTTTGCTTCTTCTGCCCTGCCAAGCGTGGCCAGGGGCGTGGGGCTGCGACTGCCCGCGCACAAGTAAAGGGGTGCGAAAAGGGTCCCCTTCTTTTGTACACCGACACAAAAACCTATATCTACCATCCATATTGCATTTCTATCACCATCTCTTCGCCGAACTAATGCACCTATACAATTTACCATTGTATTGGGTGTGTTGGGGACACAAGAGACTCTTTGCTATTTGGTTGCTGGGTTGTTTGAGAGAGACCATCTTCATCCTACGCCTCCCACGGATTGATAAACCTTAGGTCATCCACTTGAGGGAAATTTTCTACTGTCCTACAAACCTCTGCACTTGGAGGCCCAACAATGTCTACAAGAAGAAGGTTGTGTTGTAGACATCAAGCAATTTCTAGCGCCGTTTCCAGGGAGGTTAGTGCTTGAAGGGATATCTTTAGATCTTGCAATCGAATATTCTTGTTTCTTGTTTTATCACTAGTTTAGTTTACAAAAAAAATTACAAAAAAATGGAATTGAGGGTGCCTCATATGCTTCATCTTTTTAATATCTTTCGTGAAAATGATGGAAAGGAAAATTGTGCTCAAGTGTTAGAAGAAGAATACATTAAAATGTTTGGCACTAAATATTTGAATGATGAGAATGATTGCAACCTTGTTAGTATGAATTCCTTGAATATCCATGATGCTAATGATATGCAATGCCACAAGCTTGGGGATGCTATATTTGATGAAGATGATATTTTTAGTCCCCCAAGTTTTGATGTGCAAATTTATTATGATGAAAGCATGCCTCCTATCTATGATGATTATTGTGATGACACGTATGATATAAAGAACAATGATAACCATGAAAATTGTCATCTTGATTTTAATTTTCAATTGTATTATGCCTCACATGATAGTTATTTTGTTGAGTTTGCTCCCACTACTATTCATGAGAAGAAATTTGCTTATGTGGAGAGTAATAAAAATTCTATGCTTGTAGATGATGAAAAGAATGCTTTATGTGATAGTTATATTGTTTAATTCATTCATGATGCTACTGAAAATTATTATGAGGGTGGAATATATGCTTGTAGGAATTGCAATAATATCAAGTTTCCTCTCTATGTGCTTAAAATCTTGAAGTTATGCTTGTTTTGCCTTCCTATGCTAGTTGATTATTGTTCCCATAAATTGTTTGCTCACAAAATCCCTACGCATAGGAAGTGGGCTAGACTTAAATGTTCTAGTCATATTCTTCATGATGCTCTCTCTATGTTTCAATTCTTATCTTTTATGTGAGCATAATTGAAATCATCATGCCTAGCTAGGGGCGTTAAACGTTAGCGCTTGTTGGGAGGCAACCCAATTTTTATTTTGTTCTTTGCCTTTTGCTCCTGTTTAGTAATAAATAATCTATATAGCCTCTGGTTAGATGTGGTTTTATGTTTCAATTAGTGTTTGTGCCAAGTAGAACCTTTGGGAAGACTTGGGTGAAAGTTTTATGTGATCTTGCTGTAAAAAACAGAAACTTTGCGCTCACGAGATTAGCTGCAATTTTTTTACATAAGAGTGCGTTTAAGTTGATTCTTTTTGCAGAAGATTAATAGACAAATTCCTCACGTTTACCAATTTATTTCAGAATTTTTGGAGTTACAGAAGTATTCGAGAGTTACAGATTACTACAGACCATTCTGTTTTTGACAGATTCTGTTTTCTATGTGTTGTTTGCTTATTTTGATGAATCTATGAGTAGTATCGGAGGGTATGAACCACAGAGAAGTTGGAATACAGTAAATATTACACCAATATTAATAAAGAATGAGTTCACAACAGTACTAAAAGTGGTGATTTTATTTCCTTATACTAACGGAGCTTACGAGTGTTCTGATGAGTTTTGTGTTGTGAAGTTTTCAAGTTTTGGGTAAAGATTCCATGCACTATGGAATAAGGAGTGGCAAGAGCCTAAGATTTGGGATGCCCAAGGCACCCCAAGGTAATATTCAAGGACAACCAAGATCCTAAGCTTGGGGATGCCCCGGATGGCATCCCCTCTTTCGTCTTCGTTCATCGGTAATTTTACTTGGAGCTATATTTTTATTCACCACATGATATGTGTTTTGCTTGGAGCGTAATTTTATTTTCTTTTGTTTTGCTTGCTATTTGAATAAAATACCAAGATCTGAAATTCTTAAATGTTAGAGAGTCTTCACATAGTTTCATAATTATTCAACTACTCATTGATCTTCACTTATATCTTTCGGAGTAGTTTGTCGTTTGCTCTAGTGCTTCACTTATATCTTAGAGCACGACGGTGTTTTTATTTTGAAGAAATAGATGCACTCTCATGCTTCACTTATATTATTTTGAGAGTCTTTAGAACAGCATGGTAATTTGCTTTGGTTATAAATTTAGTCCTAATATGATAGGCATCCAAGAGGGATATAATAAAAACTTTCATATAAAGTGCATTGAATACTATGAGAAGTTTGATTCCTTATGATTGTTTTGAGATATGAAGATGGTGATATTAGAGTCATGCTAGTTGATTAGTTGTGAATTTGAGAGATACTTGTGTTAAAGTTTGTGATTCCCGTAGCATGCACGCATGGTGAACCGTTATGTGATGAAGTCGGAGCATGATTTATTTATTGATTGTCTTCCTTATGAGTGGCGGTCGAGGACGAGCGATGGTCTTTTCCTACCAATCTATCCCCCTAGGAGCATGCTCGTAGTACTTAATTTCGATAACTAATAGATTTTTGCAATAAGTATGTGAGTTTTTTATGACTAATGTTGAGTCCATGGATTATACACACTCTCACCCTTCCACCATTTCTAGCCTCTCTAATACCGCACACCTTACGCCAGTATCATACACCCACCATATACCTTCCTCAAAACAGCCACCATACCTACCTATTATGGCATTTCCATAGCCATTCCGAGATATATTGCCATGCAACTTTCCACCGTTCCGTTTATTATGACATGCTCCATCATTGTCATATTGCTTTGCATGATCATGTAGTTGATATCGTATTCGTGGCAAAGCCACCGTTCATGATTTTCATACATGTCACTCTTGATTCATTGCACATCCCGGAACACCGCCAGAGGCATTCATATAGATTCATATTTTGTTCTAAGTACTGAGTTGTAATTCTTGAGTTGTAAGTAAATAAAACTGTGATAATCATCATTAGAGCATTGTCCCAGTGAGGAAAGGATGATGGAGATTATGATTCCCCCACAAGTCGGGATGAGACTCCGGACGAAAAAAAGAGGCCATAAAAAAGGGAAGAGAAAGGCCCAAAAATATATATATATATATATATATATATATATATATATATATATATATATATATATATATATATAATGAGAGAAAAAGAGGGAAGGGGCGATGCTACTATCCTTTTACCACACTTGTGCTTCAAAGTAGCACCATGATCTTCATGATAGAGAGTATCCTATGTTGTCACTTTCATATACTAGTGGGAATTTTTCATTATAGAACTTGGCTTGTATATTCCAATGATGGGCTTCCTCAAATTGCCCTAGGTCTTCGTGAGTAAGCGAGTTGGATGCACACCCACTTAGTTTATTGTTGAGCTTTCATACACTTATAGCTCTAGTGCATCCGTTGCATGACAATCCCTACTCACTCACATCGATATCTATTGATGGGCATCTCCATAGCCCGTTGATACGCCTAATTGATGTGAGACTATCTTCTCATTTTTGTCTTCTCCACAACCACCATTCTATTCCACCTGTAGTGCTATGTCCATGGCTCACGCTCATGTATTGCATGAAGATTGAAATAGTTTGAGAACATTAAAAGTATGAAACAATTGCTTGGCTTGTCATCGGGGTTGTGCATGATTTACATATTTTGTTTGATGAAGATAGAGCATAGCCAGACTATATGATTTTTTAGGGATAACTTTCTTTGGCCATGTTATTTTGAGAAGACATGATTGCTTTGTTAGTATGCTTGAAGTATTACTGTTTTTATGTCAATATTAAACTTTTGTTTTGAATCATTCGGATCTGAACATTCATGCCACCATAAAAAAAATTACATTGATAATTATGTTAGGTACCATTCCACATTAAAAATTCTGTTTTTTATCATTTACCTACTCGAGGACGTGCAGGAAATATGCTTGGGGATGCTTGATACGTCTCCAACGTATCTATAATTTTTGATTGTTCCATGCTATTATGTTATCCATCTAGGATGTTTTATATGCATTTATATGCTGTTTTATATGATTTTTGGGACTAACCTATTAACCTAGAGCCTAGTGCCAGTTTCAGTTTTTTCCTTGTTTTTGAGTTTTGCAGAAAAGGAATACCAAACGGAGTCCAATTGACCTGAAAATTCACGGAGATTGTTTTTGGACCAGAAGAAGCCCACGGAGTACCAGAGATGGACCAGAAGAGTCCCCAGTCCACCACGAGGGTGGAGGGCACGCCACCCTACCTCGTGGCCGCCGCGTGGATCTCCCTGACTTGTTCCCGACACCAACACTTCTTATATATCCCCAAACTTCCAAAACATAACCTAGACTAGGAGTTCCGCCACGGCAAGCCTCTGTAGCCAACAAAACCAATCGGGACCCTGTTCCAGCACCCTGTCGGAGGGGGGATCCATCACCAGTGACCATCTTCATCATCCCGGCGCTCTCCATGACGAGGAGGGAATAGTTCACCCTCGGGGCTGAGGGTATGTACTAGTAGCTATGTGTTTGATCTCTCTCTCTCTCTCTCTCTCTCTCTCTCTCTCTCTCTCGTGTTCTTGAAATGGCACGATCTTGATGTACTGCGAGCTTTGCTATTATAGTTGGTGATGTTTCTCCCCCTCTATCTCCTTGTGATGAATTGAGTTTTCCGTTTGAAGTTATCTTATCAGATTGAGTCTTTAAGGATTTGAGAACACTTGATGTATGTCTTGCATGTGCTTATCTGTGGTGACAATGGGATATTCACGTGATCCACTTGATGTATGTTTTGGTGATCAACTTGTGGGTGCAGTGACCTTGTGAACTTATGCATAGGGGTTGCACATTTTTCGTCTTGACTCTCTGGTAGAAACTTTGGGGCACTCTTTTAAGTTCTTTGTGTTGGTTTGAATAGATGAATCTGAGATTGTGTGATGCATATCGTATAATCATACCCACGGATACTTAAGGTGACATTGGACTATCTAGGTGACATTAGGGTTTTTGTTGATTTGTGTCTTAAGGTGTTATTCTAGTACGAACTCTAGGATAGATCGAACGAAAAGAATAGCTTCGTGTTATTTTACTACGGTCTCTTGAATAGATCGATCAGAAAGGATAACTTTGAGGTGGTTTCGTACCCTACAATAATCTCTTCGTTTGATCTCCGCTATTAGTGACTTTGGAATGACTCTTTGTTGCATGTAGAGGGATAGTTATATGATCCAATTATGTTATCCTTGTTGAGAGAACTTGCACTAGTGAAAGTATGAACCCTAGGCCTTGTTTCAACGCATTGCAATACCGTTTTCACTCACTTTTATCATTAGTTACCTTGATGTTTTTATATTTTCAGATTACAAAAACCTATATCTACCATCCATATTGCACTTGTATCACCATCTCTTCGCCGAACTAGTGCACCTATACAATTTACCATTGTATTGGGTGTGTTGGGGACACAAGAGACTCTTTTCTATTTGGTTGCAGGGTTGTTTGAGAAGACCATCTTCATCCTACGACTCCCACGGATTGATACACCTTAGGCCATCCACTTGAGGGAAATTTGCTACTGTCCTACAAACCTCTGCACTTGGAGGCCCAGCAATGTCTACAAGAAGAAGGTTGTGTAGTAGACATCAGGCACCTCTTCCCATTGCAAGATAAATAGATCAAGTTGGCCAAAGAAAACCCAAATATCAGAGAAAAAATACGACGCTATAAGAGATCATGCATATAAGAGATCAAAGAAACTAAAATAACTTTGATGGATATAAAAAGATATGACTGATCATAAACTCAAAGTTCATCATATCCCAACAAACACACTGCAAAAAGAGTTACATCATATGGATCTCCAAGAGACCATTGTATTGAGAATTCAGCGAGAGAGAGAAAGCCATCTAGCTACTAACTACGGACCCGAAGGTCTACAAAGAACTACTCACGCATCATCGGAGAGGCACAAATGGAGGTGGTGAACCCCATCCGAGATGGTGTCTAGATTGGATCTGGTGGTTTTGGACTCTGTGGCAGCTGGATGAATATTTCTTCGACTCCCCTAGGGTTTCTGGAATATTGGGGTATTTATAGAGAAAAGAGGCGGTCCGGGGGGCACCCGAGGTGGGCATAACCCACCAGAGCGCGCCTGGGCCTCCTGGTGCACTCTACTGGGTTGTCCCCTCCTCGGGACTCCCCCCAGGTGCTACCAGGGCCCAACTTCTTCCTTCTGGTCCATAAAAAATCTCCGTAAAGTTTCGTGGCATTTGGACTCCGTTTGATAAGGATTTTCTGCGATGTAAAAAACATTGAAAAAACAGCAACTGGAACTTGGCACTATGTCAACAGGTTAGTACCAAAAAATGGTATAAATGACTATAAAATGATTATAAAACATCCAAGATTGATAATAAAACAACATGGAACAATAAAAAATTATAGATACGTTGCGTAACAGCATCCCCAAGCTTAACTCCTGCTCGTCCTCGAGTAGGTAAGTGATAAAAATAGAATTTTTGATGTGAAGTGTTGTCTATCATGTCATATCATATTCTTTTCTTTATAGCATGGACATTTAGGCTTTTTATGTGATTCAAAGCAATAGTCTAGTTTTGACATAATAATTTAGATACTCAAGCATATCAACAAGCAACCATGTCTTTCAAAATATCAATGATAAAATAAGTTATCCCTAGCCCATCATGTTCATGATCCATTCATGAAACACACTTGAATATTAACTACACCCAATACTTAAGTACGATCATATTGCTTCCTAGTTGGTGATTTTATAAGAGAAGATGGAGACTCAAATTTCAAAAATAAAAATTGCATAAAGTAAAAGAAAGGCCCTTCGCAGAGGGAATTAGGGATTTGTAGAGGTGCCAGAGCTCAAAGCAAAAAACTTAGAGATAAAAACATTTTGGGAGGTGTATCCATCCCACCAACGAAAATGACTTAGAGTTCCGAACACTTTCCATGCTAGATATGCCATATGCGGTTCCCAAACAGAAAATAAAGTTTATTCCTTTTCCACCATACTTTCACTTTCCATGGCTAACCGTATCCACGGCTGCCCTCCATACCAACACTTTCCAAGGAATTTATTATTTGACAACATAAAGTAAATTCAATTTTTTTGCATTTCGGGACTGGGAATCCCTAATACCTTTGCCTTACTCTCGTGCAATGACAAGTTAATAAGCACTCATCTTGAGAATAACACATCTAGCATGGAAAATATTAGCCACCCTATACAGTTCCACGAGCGAAACAAACACACAAAAGAGAAGTTTATTTTGAAAATTAGAGATGGCACATGTAAATTTGCTTAGAGCGGCAAAAGAATACCACATATAGGTAAATATAGTGGACTCATGTGGCAAAACTGGTTTAAAGGATTTTGGATGCACAAGTAGAGGTCATACTTAGTGCAAAATGAAGGCTAGCAAAAGATTGGGAAGCGACCAACCAAGAAACGAATAATCTCATAAGCAAGCATTAAGCATAATTAACACTGAATATTGCACCACAAGTAGGATATAATTTTCATCGCATGATTATTGACTTTCGTGCATGCATAGGGAATCACAAACCTTAACGCCAATATTCTACTAGAGCACAATTACTCACCAACATAACTCACATATCACATCATCATATCTCAAAACTATTATTAAGAATCAAGTTTATTTTGTCCAATGATCTTCATGACATTTTTTATTCTTTTATCCTTCTTGGATATCTATCACTTCGGGACTAATTTTCATGTGTTGCATTTCATAAGCTCAAACAAATATAAGTGAAGATCATGAGCATAACAAATTTTCTTTCTCTCAAAATAGTTTAAGTGAAGCAAGAGAGAATTTCTTAAAAATTTTAATAACTCTAAAATAAATCTAAGTGAAGCAAGAGAGCATTTCTTCAAAAATAATAAAGGACACCGTGCTCAAAAAGATATAAGTGAAACACTAGAGCAAAGTCCATTGCTCATAAAAATTTAAGTGAAGCATAGAGAGCAATTCTAACAAGTCATGACATAATTTTGGCTCTCTCAAATAGGTGTGTCTAGCAAGGATTGATGACTAAATACACAAATTAAAACAAGCAAAGAATCATATCATACAAGACGCTCCAAGCAAAACACATATCATGTGACGAATAAAAATATAGTCTCGAGTAAAATACCGATGGTCGTTAGAAGAAAGAGGGGATGCCACTCGGGGGCATCCCCAAGCTTAGTTGGTTGCTCATTCTTGGATAATAGCTTGGGATGCCGGGGCATCCCCAAGCTTAGGATCTTCTATCCTTCTTTTATCCAGCGTAAGATAATCCAAAACTTGAAAACTTCAATCACACAAAACTCAACAAAACCTCCGTGAGATCTGTTAGTGAAAGAAAGTAAACCACTACTATAAGTGTTGTATCAAACCAATTAATATTTTGTTTTTGTATTATATCTACTATATTCCAACTTTTCTATGGCAAAAAGTCATAAAAGAAAACCATAGAGCCATCAAAATAAGCACACAACACAAAGAAAACAGAATCTGTCAAAACAGAACAGTTTGTAGCAATCTGACTTAAACGAAAACTTTTGGAACTCCAAAAATTCTGAAAAACTAGGACGACCTGAGCAATTTGCATATTAATCTTCTGCGAAAATAATCAGGGCAAAAGCTCTTTCTGATAAGAAATGAGAATTAATTTCGCGAGTGCAAAGTTTCTGTCTTTTTCAGTAAGATCAAACAACTATCACTCAAGAAGATCCTATCGGTTCTACTTGGCATAAAAAATAACTAAAACATAAAAAACACAATCATAATAGTAGAATAATTGTGTAAACACACAAGAACAGAAAGCAAAAAGCAAAAATAAATTTTATTCATTGCGTTGCCTCCCAACAAGCGCTAAAGTTTTACGCCCCTAGCTACGCATAATATTTCGACGATGCTCACACAACAGATAATAATTGAAACACAAACAGAGCATCATGAAACATGTGACAAACACATTTAAGTCTAACATACTTCCTATGCATAGGAATTTTATAGGAAAACAGATTTATCAAGACAAGAAATATCTAGCAGATGCAAAGGAGAGGAATAAAACATTGACAATCTCAACACAACGAGAGGAAATTTAATAACATGAAAATCTCTACAAACATATTTTCGTCTCTCATAATAATTATATGTAGGATCATAATCAAATTCAATAATATAACTATCATCTAAAATTTTCTCTTTATGATCCATATGCTTGCAAAGTTGACACTCTTCCAAAATTGTGGGATTATCATCAAATAAAGTCATGACCTCTCCAAACCCACTTTCATATAAAAATCATAAGATTGAACACTCTCCAAGTATGTGGGATTATTTTTAGCTAAAGTTGACACTCTTCCAAACCCACTTTCAATATTATCGCAAACATATTCATCATGAGGCTTAAATATATTTTCAAGATCATAAGAAACATTATCACCCCAATCATGATCATTGCAATAAGTAGCAGACATGACAAAACAAGCATCCCCAAGCTTGGGGTTTTGCATATTATTAGCACAATTAACATTAAATATAATTTATAGTAAAATTATTGCAATCATGCTTTTCATTCAAGGAGCTATCATGAATCACTTCATAAATTTCTTCATCACAATTTTCAGATTCACGCTCAAGGCGTAACTTCATAAAGATAATCTAGTGCACTCAAGTCACTAGCAATTGGTTCATAATGATTGGATATTTTAAAAAGATTAGCAAGTGGATGGGGATCCATATCAATAGAGTTTTAGCAAGCGAAGATGCAAACATATAGAAGGCACATGGCAACACAAGCAAACAAAAGATCTGACGAGAAAAAGGTGAACGAAAAAGAGGGCGAATAAAACGGAAATTTTTTGTGAAGTGAGGGAGAGGAAAACGAGAGGCAAATGGAAAATAATGTAAATTGCGAGGAGATGAGATTTTTGATTAGGAACCTGGTTATGATGAAGATCCTCCCTGGCAATGGTGCCAGAAATTCCTTTTAATGTCGCTTGAAGCTACGTCGGTATTTCCCCAAAGAGGAAGGGTTGATGCAGCACATCGGCAATAGGTATTTCCCTCAGATATGAAACCAAGGTTATCGAACCAGTAGGAGAACCAAGCAACACAACGTAAACAGCCCCTGCACATAGATAACAAATCCTCGCAACCCGACGTGTTAAAGGGGTTGTCTATCCCTTCCGGGGTACGGCGCCTGAAGATCGGCAAACGAACGTGAGATAATTTTGTAGTAAATTGATAGATCGAACGCCAAATAAATTAAATAAGGAAAATTGCAGCAAGGTATTTTTGTATTTTTGGTTTAATAGATCTGAAAATAAAAGCAAAGGAAAAGTAGATCGCAAGCAAATATATGAGAAGGAAGACCCGGGGGTCGTAGGTTTCACTAGTGGCTTCTTCGAGAAAGATAGCAAACGGTGGGTAAACAAACTACTGTTGGGAAATTGATAAAACCTCAGATAATTATGACGATATCCAGGCAATGATCAATACATAGGCATCACGTCCAAGATTAGTAGACCGGCTCCTGCCTGCATCTACTACTATTACTCCACACATCGACCGCTATCCAACATGCATCTAGTGTATTAAGTTCATGGAAAAACAGAGTAATGCAATAAGAACGATGGCATGATGTAGATAAGATATGTTTACCTATATGGCGGTAGATATAGATCTCGTCTTTTTATCCTTCGTAGCAATGATACATACGTGTCGGTTCCCTTTCTGTCACTGGGATCGAGCACCATAAGATCGGACCCACTACCGGGCACCTCTTCCCATTGCAAGATAAATAGATCAAGTTGGCCAAACAAAACCCAAATATCGGAGAAGAAATACGAGGCTATAAGAGATCATGCATATAAGAGATCAAAGAAACTGAAATAACTTTGATGGATATAAAAAGATATGACTGATCATAAACTCAAAGTTCATCATATCCCAACAAACACACCGCAAAAAGAGTTACATCATATGGATCTCCAAGAGACCATTGTATTGAGAATTCAGCAAGAGAGAGAAAGCCATCTAGCTACTAACTACGGACCCGAAGGTCTACAAAGAACTACTCACGCATCATCGGAGAGGCACAAATGAAGGTGGTGAACCCCATCCGAGATGGTGTCTAGATTGGATCTGGTGGTTCTGGACTCTGTGGCAGCTGGATGAATATTTCGTCGACTCCCCTAGGGTTTCTGGAATATTGGGGTATTTATAGAGAAAAGAGGCGGTCCGGGGGGCACCCGAGGTGGGCACAACCCACCAGAGCGCGCCTGGACCTCCTGGTGCACTCTACTGGGTTGTCCCCTCCTCGGGACTCCCCCCAGGTGCTACCAGGGCCCAACTTCTTCCTTCTGGTCCATAAAAAATCTCCGTAAAGCTTCGTGGCATTTGGACTCCGTTTGATAAGGATTTTCTGCGATGTAAAAAACATGGAAAAAACAGCAACTGGCACTTGGCACTATGTCAATAGGTCAGTACCAAAAAACGATATAAAATGACTACAAAATGATTATAAAACATCCAAGATTGATAATAAAACAGCATGGAACAATAAAAAATTATAGATACGTTGGAGATGTATCACCAAGACACCAAATACAATGGTAAATTATATAGGTGCACTAGTTGAGCGAAGAGATGGTCATAAAAGTGTAGTATGGATAGTAGATATGGGTTTTTTGTAATATGAAAATATAAAAATAGCAAGGTAGCAAGTGATAAAACTGAGCACAAATGGTATTGCAATGCTTAGAAACAAGGCCTAGGGTTCATACTTTCGCTAGTGCAATCTCTCAATAGTGCTAACATAATTGAATCATATAAAAATCCCTCAATGTGTGACAAAGAATCACTCCAAAGTTCTTATTTGGCAGAGAAAATAAGATGAAATTGTTTGTAGGGTACGAAACCACCTCAAAGTTATCCTTTCCGATTAATCTGTTGAGCTATTGCTATAAGTGTCACGAACATCCCTAGAGTTCGTACTAAAATAACATCATATGGTACGCACCAACCAACTCTAATGTCACCTAGATACTCGAATGTTACCACAAGTATCCGTGAGTCAATTATACGATACACATCAAACAACGTCAGATTCATAATATTCAATCCAACACAAAGAACTTCAAAGAGTGCCCCAAGATTTCTACCGAAGAAAGTAGGATGAAAACGTGCATCAACCCCTATGCATAGATTACCCCAATGTTACCTTAGGAATCCGCGGATTGAGTGCTAAAACATATATCAAGTGAGTCAATATAATACCCCATTCTCACCATGGGTATTAATATGCAAGACATACATCAAGTGTTCTCAAATCCACAAAAGTATTCGATAGAGGCGAAGGTGTCCCGATGTTTCAATGAGATAGCTATCGTTTTCTGTGGGAGTCGACTTTGATGATCTGACTACGAACGTGCGAAGACATCGCGCCTTAGCAATCGCTAAACCAACTTCTGAGGGTATTGACCACGCCAGAGCACGATCAACCTGACCACGAGGGTCTTTTTCCTGTGAGCAAATGAAGAACAAGCAAGAAACTGATATTGCAATCTGGATATTGCAAATACGAGATGAAACCTTTATTGATCAAGATAGGGTTATGTGACGTCTTGGTCTGGTTGTTGAACACAAATGAAGTACGCGAAGTAACAGCTATGGAGAACTTTTAATCTAAACAAAACCCAAAGTCTAAAAGATACCCTAAGGGCTATATATATGAAGGAAGAGGGGGGGGGGGATTTCGTGGCCCTTGTAGGAGGGGTCTGAAACCAACCCTAACTCTTGTTTCCCCACTGATAATCCCCAAGTGCAAGGAATCATCATAGCAATTTCCAAAGGTGGAAGTGATAAGTATGGAGTGTCGAACCCACAAGGAGCTAAAGGTAAGATCAATATTCTCTCAAGTCCTATCTCGCCATCGACACGACTCTCATTACACTAACGCTTGCTTCCATCTAGAAACGAGAAATAAAACTACGTTGTGGGTATGAAGAGGATAACTTTGCATGATATCGGAGAACTAAAATATAAAAGTAGGTGTTGTTAATATAGAGTTAGAATATATTACTATATTTATAAATAGCGAGTGTGGAATAATGATGGATCAGTGTGCGAAATTGTCCTAGGCAATTGTTAACAAGATCGGTAGTCGTCATTGCAATTTTATATGAGGGAGAGGCATAAGCTAACATACTTTCTCTCCTTGGATCATATGCACTTATGATTGGAACTCTAGCAAGCATCCGCAACTACTAAAGATCATTAAGGTAAAACCCAACCATAGCATTAAAGTATCAAGCCCCTTTATCCCATACGCAACAACCCCCTTACTCGGGTTTAAGCTTCTGTCACTCTAGCAACCCACTATAAGCGAATCATGAACGTATTGCAACACCCTACAACGGGAACCCTTCATGTGTGCGCGGCACGGAAGGCACCATAGGACATCACCAAAATAAAACATACAACTCAAACCAATTTAGATCATCAATCAACCCAAAGACAAAAGAAATCTACTCAAAACATCATAGGATGGCAACACATCATTGGACCATAATATGTGGCATAAAGCACCATGTTCAAGTAGGGGATTAAAGTGGGGTGTGGGAGAGTGGACCGCGTAAAAGAGATGAGGATGGTGATGAAGATGGTGATGAAGATTGTGATGTTGATGAAGACGATCACTGCGGCGATGGTTCCCCTGATGGCACTCCGGCGCCACCAAGAGAGAGGGGGGAGGTTATCCCCCTTGTGCTTCCTCCTCCATGGCCTCCCCCTAGATGGGGAGAGGTTCTCCCTCTGGTCCTTGGCCTCCATGGTGATGATGGCCTCCTCCGGGATCCTCCTCCATGGCCTCCGGTGATGATGGCCGCCTCCAGCAGGGTGCCAGAGAGGGCCTAGATTGGTTTTTCATGGCTACAGAGGCTTACGATGGCGGAACTCCCGATCTAGGTTTCTTTTGGAGGGTTTTTGTATTTATAGGAATTTTTGGCGTCGGTTTCACGTCAGGGGGGTCCACGAGTCAATGATAAGGGTGGAGCACCCTCTCGGGGGGTAGGGCATGCCCTCCACCCTTGTGGTTGGCTCGGGACTCTTCTGGCCAACTCTTTTTACTTCGGGGGTTCTTGTGGTCCATAAAAAATCACCGTAAATTTCAGGTCATTTGGAGTCCGTTTGATATTCCTTTTTCTGCGAAACTCAAGAACAAGGAAAAAACAGAAACTGGCACCGGGATCTAGGTTCATAGGTTAGTCCAAAAATCATGTAAAATAGCATATAAATGCATATAAAACATCCAAGATAGATAATATAATAGCATGAATACTTCATAAATTATAGATACGTTGGAGACGTATCACCCACACATACGGACTCTAAAAACAGCCTATAATCAAGTATTTCGAAATTACATGGGCCTGGCCCAATAATAAGGTGACGTGACACCTAGAATAACCTCTAGACGAAATTTATGACGTGGCATCTTATATATTTCGTCCAGGACTTCATGCACTCATTATGGTGGCTTCAAAGTCCTGGAATCATCACTTGTAACTCCGTTCTTATTCCCCTTGCGCATGCCATCATCTCCATGCTTGAACTTGCTCCAAGGTTCATCTTTCTTATCGAAGCTAGGCCCTTCATTTGTAAGCAAAACAAATATACCCAATTTAGGCAGGATCATATTCTCATGAACATTAGAATCGTTACCAAGAAACAGAAGTACCTAGTAACTCTATTGGCATGCACGAGCTCTAGTAATTGGTACAGTATGTATAGCAGCAGGGGCTATGGGTGTAACAATGGTATTGATGTCCTCATCATCCTCCCCTTCTTGAAATGAAGTCGTCCTCAACGACAGCTCATCTTCCTCACCCAAATAAGGCTTCAAATCTGCAACTTTAAAAGTGGGACTAACCCTAAAATCTACAGACAGCTCAAGTTTATATGCATTATCATTTATTTTCTCTAACACCTTAAAAGGACCATCAACATGTGGCATTAGCTTTGATTTGCGCAAATTAGGAAATCTGTCCTTACGCAAATGTAACCAAACAAGATCTCTAGGTGCAAACACAACATGTTTTCTACCTTTATCTGCAGAAAGTTTATATTTAGCATGCATACGCTCAATGTTTTCCTTAGTTAACTCATGCATTTTAAGATTAATTCAGCATGCTGTTTAGCATCAAAATTAACCTTCTCCCAAGATGGAAGAGGCAACAAATCAATAGGTGCACGAGGTAGGAAACCATACGCAATTTCAAAAGGGCACATCTTAGTAGTAGAATGCAGCGAACGATTATAAGCAAATTCAATATGATGCAAGCATTCTTCCATTTTCTTGTTATTCTTCAAAACAGCCCTAAGCATAGTAGACAATGTTCTATTTAGTACTTCAGTTTGTCCATTAGTTTGGGGGTGACAAGTAGTACTAAAAAGCAGTTTAGTCCCCAACTTAGCCCATAAACATCTCCAAAAGTGGCTAAGAAATTTAGTATCACAATCTGAAACAATAGTATTTGGCACACCATGCAAGTGAATAATTTCACGAAATAACAAATTAGCAACATTAACAACATCATCGCTTTTATGACATGGTATAGAGTGTGCCATTTTCGAGAATCTATCCACGACAACAAATATGTTATCCCTCCCCTTCTTTGTTCGAGGTAAACCCCAAACAAAGTCCATAGATATATCCTCCCAAGGAACACTAGGTACATGAAAAGGCATATATAAACCATGAGGATTCAGTCGTGACTTAGCTTTTTGGCAGTAGTGCAGCGAGCAACAAAATGCTCAACATCCCGTCTCATCTTTGGCCAGAAGCAATGTGTAGCAAGCACGTCCTCCGCCTTCTTCATGCCAAAGTGTCCCATTAATCCTCCTCCATGCGTCTCCTGCAACAACAAAATACAAACGGAGCTAGCTGGAATGCATAGCTTGTTAGCATGAAACACATGTACATCATTAATGACGAACTTGTTCCATGTTCTCCCTTCTTTACAATTCTGCAACAAATCTTTAAATTCAACATCATGCACATATTGTTCTTTGATGGTCTCCAAACCAAATATTTTAAAGTCAAGTTGTGAAAGCATAGTATAACAACGAGACAATGCATCAGCAATAACATTTTCTTTATCCTTCTTGTGTTTAATGACATAAGGGAAAGTCCCAATGAATTCAACCCATTTAGCATGTCTATGATTCAGTTTGGCTTGACTTCTAATATGTTTCAAAGACTCGTGATCAGAATGTATAACAAATTCTTTGGGCCATAAATAATGTTGCCATGCTTCTAAAGTCCGAACAAGAGCATATAATTCTTTATCATAAGTAGAATAGTTCAGACTAGGCCCACTCAATTTTTCAGAAAAGTATGCAACAGGTTTGCCATCTTGTAATAACACACCTCCTAATCCAATTCCACTAGCATCACATTCAAGCTCAAAATCCTTTTTAAAATCAGGAAGTTGGAGTAAAGGAGCATGTGTCAACTTATGTTTCAATACCGTGAAGGCTTCTTCCTGTGCGGTACCCCAAACAAAAGGCACATCCTTCTTCATAAGCTCATTGAGAGGTGCAGAAATGGTGCTGAAATCTCTCACAAAACGCCTATAGAAACCAGCGAGTCCAAGAAAACTCCTCACTTGTGTGACCGTTTTGGGCTGCGGCCAACTCCCAATAGCTTCAATCTTGGCTTTATCAATTTCAATTCCCCGTGGAGTAACAACATAGCCAAGAAAAGATACTCGGTTGGTGCAAAAGGTGCACTTCCCAAGGTTACCAAACAAACATGCATCACGTAGAGCAATGAAAACAACACGTAAATGTTCCAAATGTTCTTTCAAAGATTTGCTATAAATCAGTATATCATCAAACTAGACTACCATAAATCGTCCAATGAAAGCACATCATACTTCATTCATTAATCTCATGAAAGTACTAGGTGCATTAGTTAACCCAAAAGGCATGACTAACCACTCATGTAAACCAAACTTAGTTTTAAATGTTGTTTTCCATTCATCTCCCAATTTTATACGAATTTGATGGTATCCACTATGCAAATCAACTTTGGAGAATATTGTAGAGCCACTCAATTCATCAAGCATATCATCTAGCCTAGGAATAGGATGACAATAACGAATAATAATATTATTAATGCCTCTACAATCAACACACATGCGCGACGTACCATCCTTTTTTGGCACTAGTATAATAGGAACAACACAAGGACTAAGAGATTCACGTATATAACCTTTGTTGAGCAGCTCCTGTACTTGACACATAATCTCCTTCGTCTCCTCTGAATTGGTACGGTATGGCGCACGGTTTGGCAACGAAGCACCGGGAATTAAGTCAATCTGATGCTCAATCCCTCAAATAGGTGGTAATCCCGGTGGCACGTCTTGTGGAAAGACGTCAGCGAACTCCTGCAAAATGTTAGTGACAACAGGAGGCAAAGAGGAAGGCACGTCCTCGAATGAAAATAATGCCTCTTTGCACACAAAAGCATAGCAAACAGATTTACTGACATCTAGATCATCAATATCAGATTTGGTGACAAGTAAGCATGCACTTTTCAATTTAATTTCAGAAGCAGCACTAGATGGTTTATTATAAGGCTTCATTTGTTGCTCAAATTCTTTGGCCACAATCTGATTTTCACTCTTATTTTTCTCCTGTTTTGCTTTATTATCTCTATTAATATCATCTTTCAAAATGGAATCAGGAGACATAGGAAGCAAAGTAATATTTTTATCCTTATGAACAAGAGTATACTGATTGTTTCTACCATGGTGTACAGAATTTTTATCAAATTTCCATGGCCTACCAAATAATAAGGAGCATGCTTGCATGGGTACCACATCACAATCAACATAATAAACATATGTAGAGATACTGAAATGCACACGAATAGTACATGTTACCTTAGCCTTGCCGCTGTTGTTGAACCATTGGATGTACTCCCTCTGTAAATTAATATAAGAGCGTTTAGATCACTATTTTAGTGATCTAAAAGCTCTTATATTAGTTTACGGAGGGAGTAGTAAGGATGTGGATGTGGTCTTGTGGTGAGAGGTAGCTTCTCCACCATCTCCATGCTAGCCAAGTTGTTGCAGCTCCATCCATCAATGATGATGCGAACAGAATGTTCCTTCACAACTCCCTTTGTGTGGAACAAATTGTGCCTCTGATTTTGCTCAGCTTGCGTGACCTGCACACTAAAAACACGTTGAGCAACTAAACTTTCATACCCGTCAGCGTCATCGGCAGCCATGTATTGCGTCTCTTATTCAGAATCATCTTCACCGTGTTCTTCACTTGTAATAAGAGCCAAAGTCTCCTCATCGTAGTCACCAGCAGACTCATACCCACCATCCTCAATAGCAATCATCACACGCTTATATGGACATTCTCTCGCATAATGACCTCCACCCTTGCAACGACGACAAATAATATCATGTGTTTGCCTTGATAATGCCATGGATGAAGAAGAGCTCTGTGCAGGCCCAGAAGGTGTGCTCTTGGCATATAGTGGTGGTTGTGCCTGCTTTTTTGTATCACGGCTCGAGGTGACAGCTGAGGGAGGTGTCGGTGGAGTAGAATGTGTGGAAGTAGAGGATGCACGCGATGTCCATGATGAAAGTCGGTGTCGGTGTCAAAACCGGCGGATCTCGGGTAGGGGGTCCCGAACTGTGCGTCTAGGCGGATGGTAACAGGAGACAAGGGACACGATGTTTTTACCCAGGTTCGGGCCCTCTCGATGGAGGTAAAACCCTACTCCTACTTGATTAATATTGATGATATGGGTAGTACAAGAGTGGATCTACCACGAGATCAGAGAGGCTAAACCCTAGAAGCTACCCTATGGTATGATTGTTGTTCGTCCTACGGACTAAAACCCTCCGGTTTATATAGACACCGGATAGGGTTAGGGTTACATAGAGTCGGTTACAATGGTAGGAGATCTACATATCCGTATCGCCAAGCTTGCCTTCCACGCCAAGGAAAGTCCCATCCGGACACGGGACGAAGTCTTCAATCTTGTATCTTCATAGTCCAGGAGTCCGACCAACGGTGATAGTTCGGCTATCCGGACACCCCCTAATCTAGGACTCCCTCAGTAGCCCCTGAACCAGGCTTCAATGACGACGAGTCCGGTGCGCATATTCTCTTCGGCATTGCAAGGCGGGTTCCTCCTCCGAATACTTCATAGAAGATTTTGAACACAAGGATTGTGTCCGGCTCTGCAAAACAAGTTCCACATACCACCATAGAGAGAATAACCTTTGCATAGATCTGCTGACGTATTCCGCGGTGTGACATCACACCACGGCCAAGCCTTTATACGAATCGTTTTTACTGTTCCACCTTAGCGCATTTAGCGAGGCGGTTTCCTTGGCACGTCTTATCAAAGTGGAGATCGTGCCCCCTTATTTCGGGATCCCCATCAATACGGACGTGGGTAACCCAACTGAAAGGATTGATATAGTTGACTAGAGGGGGGGGGGGTGAATAGGCAACTAACAATTTTTAAGCTTTTCTTTACCAATTTAAACTTTGCAATAATAAAGGTTGTCTAGAAGTGCAACTAGGTGGACAACCTATATGATGCAATCAACACAAGCACAAGAGCAAGCAAAGATAGAAACACAAATAAGCTTGCACAAGTAAAGGGATAAGATAACCAAGAGTGGAGCCGGTGGAGGCGAGGATGTGTTACCGAAGTTCCTTCCTTTTGAGGGGAAGTACGCCTGTTAGAGCGGTGTGGAGGCACAATGCTCCCCAAGAAGCCACTAGGGCCACAGAATCTCCTCACGCCTCGACAATGCTAGAGCCGTGATTCCACTATTGGTGCCCTTGAAGGCTGCAACCAACCTTTACAAACAAGGTTGGGGCAATCTCCACAACTTAATTGGAGGCTCCCAACAACACCACGAAGCTTCACCACAATGGAATATGGCTCCACGGTGACCTCAACTGTCTAGGGTGCTCAAACACCCAAGAGTAACAAGATCCGCAAGGGATAAGTGGGGGGAATCAAAAGTCTCTTGGTGGAAGTGTAGATCGGGCCCTTGTCACCCAATCCCGAGCAAATCAACAAGTTTGATTGGCTAGGGAGAGAGATCGGGCCAAAATGGAGCTTGGAGCAACAATGGAGCTTAGAGATGGAAGAGGTGGTCAACTAGAGGTAGGAGACACGCCTTTTATACTCGGAGAAAAGATCCAACCGTTATCTTCTAGTTCAGCCCGCGACACGCGGTACTACCGCTCCGAAAACGCGGTACTACCGCGTGGCCACGCGGTACTACCGTGGAAGCCCACGGTACTACCGCGGCAGCAGCAGAGCCTGGGACTGGCCTGACTGAGCGCAGTACTACCGCTGGCGCGGTACTACCGCGCACCCTTGCGGTACTACCGCAAGGCAGGCAACCACAGCCTACGAAGAGCACGGATGAAATAAATTACATCCGTGCCTACTTCCGCTGAAAAAGAAACAGTGTGAAAACCCGACGCGGTACTACCGTGGAGGCGCGGATGTAAAATTACATCCACTCCTACAACCGCGACGCAACAGTACGGGGCATGAGGGCCACGGTACTACGGCTCCAAGAGAGCGGTACTACCGTGTCCACTCGCGGTACTACCAAGACAGGCGAAGCGGTATTATTGTGGGCGCGGATGTAAAATTACATCCGCGCTTACTACCGCATCGAGCAGCACAAGGCGAGGAGTTGCGGTACTACGGCTCTCGGGAGCGGTACTACCGTGACCCCAGCGGTACTATTGCTGATGCTTGCGGTACTACCGCTCCCTAGAGCAAGATTACCGCAAGAACAGCAAAGGGTCGTCGGATTTATGCACAACTATGATAACGGGAAGATGCTCCAAAGTACAAGGAAAGGAAGAACAAGTGTACGTGTTGATTCCACCCAAACCTTTCCGACGCGGACCCCCTCTTAATAGTATGGCTCTCCTACGACTCAAATCCACCAAAAAGAAACGTAGAACGACGTCGTCTTCAATAGTCTCCGAGGGGCACCGAATCGTCTCGTGCCTAGTGATGAAACATCTGAGAAGCTCAAGGCATACGATTAGTCCGCAAAAGTATCGTCATCAATCACCAAAATACTTAAGGGATAAATATGCCCTTACAATCTCCCCCTTTTTGGTGGATTGATGACAATACGGGATTTGCACAAAGATACGATAATATTGAGCAAGGACAAACCCCTCCTCTCCAAAATATAGACGGGGTCCCCCTAGATGTGTGCACTCTAGATGAATGCTTTGGACTGCATAGCACACATACTAGGATCACCACTCCCCCTATATTTTAGAGACAAAGGCACGAAGATTAACATCTAAGCAACATATAGCATAACATAACACAAGCTCGCTAAGATAGATAGAGTGCATATGTCTTACACCATATGAAGGAAAAGCAACTAAAACGAGGTTCAAACGAAGTTCAACCGAGAACGCAATAAACACACCAAACACGAACACGACACAAGACTCGCAAATCCCTACACTTTCTCCCCCTTTGGCATCGAGACGCCAAAAAGGCAGAGATGACACCTACACACAAGCAGTGGCTCAAGCAGCAGGGAACTCATTCCAACCCTCTCCGTCAGACTCCTCGGCAGCAGGGATGGACTCTCGACGCCCTCCTCGTAATCAATCCACCAGCCTTGCTTCTCCATCCACTCGGCCTCTGGGTGATGCGCCTCGCACCGCCTGACACATCCTCACCATATAGCTGCAAGATCTTCCTGTCCCGGGACGACTCTCCTTGGACGCCACGTGAGTCCTCAGACGCCCTTGGCTTGCATGCAGAAAAGAGTCTTCATCTTGTCATTTAGCTTCTTGGCCCATGAAGGCATAGAGGAGCTCTGGGAAGGCCTAGCAGCATGGCCCTCAGCAACATTCTCGGCGCCAGCATCCTCCTCACCAACAGCAGCCCTAGCAGCAGACGCCAAAGACGAGTAGTAGTGTTGGCCAGTTGGGTTTGACACGCAGCAGATGGGATCATGGCGAATCCATCAGGGCAAGGAACTCCTCACCAGGAACATCTTCTCCTAGGTCCTCGAGATCAATGTAGCAGATAGGGCTCGTGAGATAGGCACTTTATGTTGAACACCGAAATCGAAGCTCACACCACATGATGTGTGAGACATCAAGTGGCTGAGTCTCGAGACAAACGAGCCTCCTCGCAGATGAGCATCATATCCACCATATAGGCATGGACCTTGTCCTTGTCACCAATGCGAGGGAACAAAGAGTTGCGGAAGATGCGGTACATAATATCCAGAAAAGAGTTGAGCACCAACCCTATCTTGCCACTTGAAGCGCCTTCTCAACATAGTACGGTGCAAGCTTGTCCTTGTTGGCGAATCAGAGTTGGCATGGGGCTAACACCCACGGAGTATCGAGCCCTTCATCGTGCACCGGAGCAAATCCATGAACTCCTTCCGTAGCAATACCACGGCCATTGGTCATCCAGTCATCCTCCTCTCCTCATCGTGGTGAAAGTAAATCAAGCAAAGAACCGATGATAAGGTCGGGATCATAGTCAAGGTGAAAGGATATCACATGCTCAATGCCAAACTGCTCCACCAAGTCCAAAGCATCTCCAAAGTAGGCACGGAACTTGTCCTTCCTCAAGTGATGCATGTCAATCCATTTCACATCCACATAGGTATTCTTATTGTTCTTGATGACATCCAGATAGATGTTGGTTTGTTGCTTGTTCCAAAACAGCTCACAACCCCTGACAGAAGAACGAGGGGTCACGTACGGGTGAAGCTGCCTGAGACGGACGTAGTCGATTGGGGCATCTCATCCATGCCCTTGGCGGGCTCCTTGAACTTGCTAGCGTAGTCTTGACATTGCGCTTGGGGCGGAAGAGCCCTCCTGCAAGCGCCACCGGGTTGTGCAGACGCTTGGAGCCAAGTGTCACGATCGGGATTGGAACGGCGAGAGCCACCACCTGAGCCACACACGCAAAACACCAACGAACGCGAAGAGGATCAATGCAAAGACCACAACAAAGCACAAGAAACACATAGGAAATATACGTGAAGGTTGGCCAGCGTTAGATGTGAGCCACGGTAGGACTGCCAGTGTCTGCGGTACTAAAAAATTAGTACTTCTCCAAGTCGCGGTAGTACAGTGCTAGGTCACGGTAGTACCGTGGTTGGAGCAGTAGTAAGGTTTTAGTGCCGCAGTGTGCGCGGTAGTACCGTGCAAGCGGTAGTACCGCGCCCGACGGGCGGTAGTATCAGCGTCGCCGATCCGAACGGCAGTTCAATCAAAAGACCCGCGAAACAATGGCAGTGCTACGGTGATCAGATCTCGCGCAAGACAACAAAACAAGTATAATTCCTATGCAAGGCTACTCTCCTTCATCCTATTCTTGCAAAGAGAAGGCCTACGAATCTCTAGAACATCCAAGTCTCCCCCAACAACCTAAAGACAAAGAACGCAATAAAACGAGAAAGGATTGGGGAAAACCTGGGTCCATAGCAAGAGCACGTGGTGGGGAAGGATCCCATCGGACGGAATCACGGAGGGCAGCGGAGGAGGAGATCCGCGACGAACGCCGCCCTATCTTGAGCGGGAGAGAGAGACGGCGTGGGAGGAACTGCGAATGGGTATGGGGAGTTAGAACTCCCCCTGCCCGTCCTTATCCCCACGCGCCCAAGACGGCGCGGTAGTACCGCAGGTCATCGCGGTAGTACCGCCGGCGGAAGTATCGCACGAGCGGTAGTACCGCCACCTGTGTGGCAGTAAAATTACTGCCGCATGGGGGCAGTAGTACTGCGCTCCCACACGCCGGTAGTACCGTGGTTGGCCGAGGTAGTACCGTAGCCTACCGCGGTAGTACCGTGAGCTCAAGACACCCTGGTTTCAACACAAAAGGAAGGTCTTTGCACGGAAACTTTTCACACAAAAGAAACCACAAGCACACGCACAAACCAGAGGCGTAAAGACAACAAGAGAACACAAGCTTACACAACCTCTCAAAGGAGAGGGCGGTGGTCAAGCCACCTATGTTTGAGTTAGATGGTATGGCACCGCGAAGAATTATCCTTGGGCCCATGACCAAAACTCGTCTTTGAAGCACAAGTACCATAAAAAATGGCTAATGTGAAATAGTTGATCTATTTATGCATGATAGGGGGGAGGGAGAGTTCATTGAGAGAACAACACTGCCCCTTTGTCCATGCCTACACCTAAACTAGACAACAAGATGAGTGTGGTGGGGGTGCACGGGTTCAAGTCACATTGCTCAAATCAATGATATTTAGCTCATGCCTTAACTCGTGATATCTTGCTTCATCCAAGGGCTTCGTGAAGATATCTGCAAGGTTATCATGAGTGTTGACATACTTGAGCTCGATCTCCCCTCGCCTAATGTGATCCCGGATGAAGTGATACCGAATCTTAATGTGCTTCGTCTTGAAGTGTTGCACCGGGTTGAGAGAAATCTTGATGGCACTTTCATTATCACACCAAAGAGGCACTTTGTCACAAATGACACCGCACTCCTTTAAAGTTTGCCTCATCCAAAGGAGTTGAGCACAACAACTACCGCCGCCACATATTCCGCTTCGTGGACGAGAGAGACACACAACTTTGCTTCTGGAAGACCAACTTACCAACGAGCAACCAAGAAATTGGCACCTCCGAAGTGGACTTCCTATCCACTTTGTCTCCCGCCCAATCGAATCTGTAAATCCTTCAAGCTTGAAGTTTGCTCCTCTTGGGTACCATAAGCCAAAGTTTGGGGTATGAGCCAAATATCGAAGATTCGCTTGACCGCCACATAGTGGCTTTCCTTCGTGCGGCTTGAAACCGTGCACACATTCCCACACTCAACATGATATCCGGTCTAGATGCACAAAGGTAAAGCAAGGAGCCAATCATGGAGCGATATACCTTTTGATCCACCGCTTACTATTGGGATCAATGTCAAGTTGGCACTTGGTAGGCATCGTGTAGTAGCCGCTTGACATCACTTAGCTTGAATCTTTTGAGCATGTCTTGAGTGTATTTGGCTTGGTTGATGAAGGTTCCTTTCTTCTTTGTTTGATATCGAAACCAAGGAAGAACTTCAACTCTCCCATAGAAGACATCTTGGACTTGGAGGTCATGAGAGCGGCAAATTCCTCATTGAAAGCTTTGTTAGGGGAACCAAAGATAATATCATCAACATATAGTTGGCATACAAACAACTCCCCATTGACCTTCTTAGTAAAAAGAGTGGGGTCGATTTGCCCCACTTCAAAACCACGATCTTGTAACAACTCGGTAAGGTGGTCATACCACGACGTGGGGCTTGTTTAAGGCCATAGAGTGCCTTATCGAGTTGATACACATGATCCAGAAGTAGGGGTCCTCGAACCCGGGGTTGCTTGACATAGACCAACTCATTAATAGGACCATTAAGAAAAGCACTTTTCACATCCATTTGTTGCAACTTAATGTTGTGATGGGCAGCATAAGCAATCAACAAACGAATGGATTCAAGGCGAGCAACGGGAGCAAAGGTTTCACCGTAGTCGATACCCTCGACTTGGGAGTAGCCTTGTGCTACCAATCTTGCCTTGTTGCGAATGATGTTCCCATGAGCATCTTGCTTGTTCTTGAAGATCCACTTGGTTCCAATGACGTTGTGGTTCCCCGATGGCCTCGGCACCAATCTCCACACCTTGTTGTACTCGAAATTGTTGAGTTCTTCATGCATAGCATTGAGCCAATCCGAGTCTTCGAGCGCCTCATGGACCTTTTGGGGTTCAACACAAGAGACAAACGCGTGATGTTCACAATAGTTTGCCAATTGTCTACGAGTGCTTACCCCTTTCATTAGGCTTCCAACCACATTCTCCATGAGATGGCCTTTGGTAGTAAGTTTGGATGCAATCTTGGCGGCACGACGCCTAATTCTTCCTGAGGTGAGATGAGGAGGGTCACTTGATCATCTTGAGCGCTGCCTTGAACATGTTCTTGATCTTGAGCATGCTCGGGAAGATAACTCGACCTTGGGCATCATTTGGTGGGTCGCCATCGTCTTGAGCACGATCTTGCCCTTGGTCTTGTTCATGAGGTTGAGGGCCTTCACTTTGTTCTTCGGAAGCGTGTGGGCCTTGAGTTGGTGATGGATCCACTTGAGTGGAGCATTGTCCTTCTCCTTCGGCCACAAGGGGTTCCTCAACGGGTAGGATAAAACCAACACCCATTCTTCTTATGGCTTGAGGACGAATTTCATCACCTACATCACAAGTGCCACTTTGCTCCACTTGGGAGCCGTTATTCTCATCAAACTCCATGTTACATGTCTCCTCAATAAGTCCCGTGGATTTATTGAGGACACGGTAAGCATGAGAGTTTGTAGCATAACCAACAAATATGCCCTCATAAGCTCTAGCTTCAAATTTAGACAAACGAACACCTTTCTTGAGAATGAAACACTTACACCAACACCAAAATACTTGAGATTGGGCTTGTTGTCGTGAGTATCTCATAAGGAGTCTTGTTCAAGCCTTTGCGGAGATAGAGCCGATTGGATGCATGACATGCGGTGTTGATGGCTTCGTCCCAAAAGTTGTATGGAGACTTGAACTCCGCCATCATGGTCCTTGCCGCATCCATCAACGTCCGGTTCTTCCTCTCCGCAACACCATTTTGTTGAGGGGTATATGGTGCCGAATATTGATGCTTGATCCCCTCTTCACTAAGAAACTCATCCAAGGTGTAGTTCTTGAACTCGGTGCCATTGTCACTTCTTATTGTCAAGATCTTTGCATTATGTTGACGTTGAGCTTCATTTGCAAAGTCGATAACAGTTTGTTGAGTCTCACTCTTCCTCTTGAAGAAGTATACCCAAGTGTATCTTGAATAATCATCCACAATCACCAAGCAATACTTTCTACCCCCAAGACTATCAAAGGATGGAGGTCCAAAGAGGTCCATGTGCAGGAGCTCCATGTGTCTCTTCGAGTAGATGATAGTCGGGAGGATGAGCCGTTCATGAAGCTTTCCTTCGATACAAGCATCGCAAGCACGATCTTTGGCAAAACTAACATTTGTTAGTCCACGGACATGGTCCCCTTGAGAAGACTTTGCAAAGATCTCATATTGACATGGGCTAAACGGCGATGCCAAAGCCATCCCACGCCAACTTTAGCCATTAGGCATGTCGCGGTCTTAGTGGGTCGCTCCAAAAGTTTATCACATAAAGACCATTCTCGACATGCCCAACAAAGGCTACTTTAAGAGTCTTGCTCCACAAGAGGGCCACAGATCAATGTTAAAGAAGGTGGCAAAGCCCATGAGTGCAAGTTGACGAACGGAAAGCAATTGTATGTAAGGGACTCAACAAGCATGACTTTCTCGATCGTTAGATCATGAGAAACGACAACCTTGCCAAGACCCAATACCTTAGAATGTGAGGCATCACCCCACTCGACATTGGTGGGCATAGATGGGATCTTTTGCACATCCACCACCAAGTCCTTGCTCCCGGTCATATGATTCGTTGCTCCACTATCGAGCAACCATGATCCCCCACCGGAAGCAAACACCTACATGAAATCAATGCTTGGTTTTAGGTACCCATTTAGTAATGGGTCCTTTGATGTTAGTAATGAGGGTATTAGGAACCCAAATAGACCATTCAATGTACTCATAAGAAGAACCAACAAATTTAGCATAAACATGCCCATCACTAGCACGGCACAACACATATGAGGGGTTAAAGTCGCCGGCTATGTTCAAGGGGATGACGTTGTCCTTCTTGGCATTGCCACCCTTTGCATGGTTCTTCTTCTTGGAAGCACCCTCTCCCTCCCTCACAAAAGTTTGCTTGAGAGGAGGAGGTTGCTTGGTCTTGTCATTCTTCTTCTTGCTCTTGGGCTTGGGCGCGAACACAATCCCCTCCTTGGCCACAACTTCCTTTTGATTACTCAAAAGGTCGTTAAGGTTCTTCTCACCTTGTATGCAAGTGACAAGGCCCTTTTCAAGTTGCTCCTTCAACTTAGCATTCTCCTCAACAAGATGCACATGCTCACAACAAGGGTTAGTAGCATTTGCATTATCAATCAATATCATATGAGGAAAGGTGGCTTTCTCCTTGGTTAGCTTCACTTGGAGTTGATAATGAGACTCTTTGAGACTAGCATGAGCACCCTTCAAGACTTTGTGAGCCTTGTCGAGAATGTCAAACTCCTCGTTGAGTCTAGCAAGATCAACTCCAAGCTTTGCCCTCTCGGAGCTAAGCACACGAGACACAACAAGAGCATGATCAAGGTCTTTCTTTAATTTAGCATGATCATCGCTGTATGACTCCTCAAGAGCCAAACGAAGACCACGCCTTCCTCAAGAGCATTGGAAAGATCTGAAATCTCATCGGCATAGTCATGACTATGCCCTTCCATCTTAGAGATGGTTTCTTCATGAGCCTCGATCATGACATTAGCTTCACCAAGTTGTTCCAAGAGAGCAACGAAGTGCTTCTTGGATTTGCCCTTGAGTTTACCCATAAAGATCTCAAACTCATTCTCCTCCACATTAGTCCCCTCATGTTCATCAATGCAATCCGTCAAAGAAGAATGATTGATGATGGTAGTTTTGATGTTGGGGGTTACCTTGTTGGTGGCTTTAGCCATGAGGCACTTGGCGGTGATGCTTTCATTGGGTGAATCGAAGAGAGACACCCGAGGAGTCATTGCAATGGCAACGGAGGCCATGGAAACCGACTCACCATCTTCATCATCATCATCATCCTCATTGTACTCTTCTTGAACCACCAATGCTTTGTGAGGAGCCTTCTTGGTGAAGTTGCTCTTGTTGGGGAAAGACTTGTGTTACGCCCCCGATGCGGCTATATCTCCCACGTGTCGAGGCACGACTTAGAGGCATAACCGCATTGAAAGCAATGTCGCAAGTGAGGTAATCTTCACACAACCCATGTAATAATTAAGGTAAAGATACATAGTTGGCTTACAACGCCACTTCACACAAGACATAAATAAACATCCATCATTCAGAGTACACTCAAGGTCCGCCACGGAACCAAAATAAAAGAAGATACCCCAAATGCTAACACAGATCCCGAATCGCCCCAACCGGGCACCACTATCGATCATCTGAAACGACACATAGTAACGACCACGCCTCGTCGAACTCCCACTTGAGCTCGGTGGAATCACCTGACCGCCTCATCGGAACCTCGCAACTGTTTTGAAGTATCTGTGAGTCACGGGACTCAGCAATCTCACACCCGCGAGATCAAGACTATTTAAGCTAATAGGAAGGGCAGAGTAGTAAAGTGGAGCTGCAGCAAGCGACTAGCATATATAGTGGCTACTTCGCAAAAGAGAGCGAGGAGAGAAGCAAAGCACGGTCGTGAAGACTAGTAGTGATCAAGAAGTGATCCTGAACTACTTACGTCAGACATAACTCCAACACCGTGTTCACTTCCGGACTCCGCCGAGAAGAGACCATCACGTTACACACGCGTTGATGTGTATTTTATTTGAGGTCAACTTTAGGTTTTCTACAACCGACATTAACAAATTCCCATCTGCCTCATAAGCATGGGCACGGCTTTCAAAGATATTACCTGCAGGGTGTCCCAACTTAGCCCATTATAAGCTCTCACGGTCAACGAAGGATTATTCCTTCTACCGAAGACCCGATCAATCTCGAATCCCGGACTACAAGACATTTCGACAAAGAATAAAACAAGACCAGCAAAGCCGCCTTGATTGTGCCGACAAATCCCGATAGGAGCTGCACATATCTCGTTCTCGTGGCACATCCGGATGAGCAGTCCATACAACTAAAACCAAACCTCAAGGTGCCTTGAGGGGCGCTGCACAAGACTTAGTTCGGGCCAAGACTCAAGGAGCACTGGTCCGGGGTTAAATAAAGATGACCCTCGGGCTCGCGAAAACCCGGGGGAAAAAGGCTTAGGTGGCAAATGGTAAAACCAAAGTTGGGCCTTGCTGGACGAGTCTTATTCAAAGCGAACTGTCAAGGGGGTCCCATAAATCACCCAACCGTGTAAGGAACGCAAAAATCAAGGAACATAACACCGGTATGACGGAAACTAGGTGGCGAGAGTGGAACAAAACACTGTGCATAAGGCCGAGCCTTCCACCCTTTACCAAGTATATAGATGTATTAATTAGCAGATAAATATTGTGATATCCCCAACAAGTAAACATGTTCCAAAGAGGAACAACATCTCCATGTTCCAACAAGGAACAAACTTCAGCTTCACCTGCAACTAGCAACGCTATAAGAGGGCTGAGCAAAGCGGTAACATAGCCAATCAACGGTTTGCTAGGAAAGGATGGTTAGGGCTGACATGGTAATATGGGTGGCATGATATAGCAAGTGGTAGGCATCGCAGCATAGGCATAGCAAAAGAGCGAGCAACTAGCATAGCAAAGATAGAAGTGATTTCGAGGGTATGGTCATCTTGCTCGCAATGTTCTCGAGTTGTCGAAAGCTTGATCCTAAAACGTTCTCAACAGGCTCCTCGCTCACGCACTCGCCTCCCGACTCTACCCAAAGCAACAACACAAACAAAGGAACCACAATAAATCCGGTGCAATGCACAATCAACATGATGCAAAACATGACATGATATGCATGATGAGATATGCAATGCTTATGTGCGCCCGAAGGTAATGATGAACCAGGCATCAACTTGGCAAACCAAGCGTGCCACTGAAAGATGAGATGATTTCGTTGAAATCGATATAAAGATCACCGAATCGGATGCACGGTTTGCAAATGGCAAGCAAAACAAGAATGGCGCAAATCTGCCATAAACAGCATGATGCCACTTTGCAATCAACAATTAATTAAGCTACTGCACCCAAACGTATCAACAAAGCACATGGCAGTGATCTACACATGATGCTCGACAAAAGATGAGCACTGAGCTACGGCTAGTTCACATCATAACAGGTTCAAACAAGCATGGCAAAAGTGCAATAATAATCAGGCTGGACATGGCAAAAACAGTAACAGGTTGCAATGTTCAGAGCATCAAAACTACATGCTACGGGACCTTAAAATAGCAAAACATGGCATGGCATGAATCTACTCAAAGCATATTTCAAAAGTCCCTTACTGACCATAAGCCAAAAAGGACTAGAAAATATAGTAACACCCATGTCAATATTGAAAGTCTTGTTAACAGATTCAGCAACTTGACATGTCAAAAACTGATAACGAGATGGCATGTTTACAAGCTCAATGCACTCACTACAGAGCCTCAAATGATAAACTAAGCATACATACATCAAGAAGACATGACATAGAAGACATACATGGCAAGAACACTGACATAGCCTATACGGGTCAACCACAACATCCTCGGCAAAATTGAATAACACGTATACAATCTGCCAGAAAACATTTGGTAGCAAAAGTAGAGCTCGATTGACTCAAGCTATGGCATCCCATAATTGCAAACAAAGGCATGGATGGATAGAGCAAGTCATGCTTTACAAAACACCCTTACTGAAGTATCTCAAAATATGCATAGATCTCTCGGTATCATCAAGTAAACATGGCATCAAAATCAGCTAAAACAGGGCTGAAATCAGCGACATTAGGACACCTACTTTGCATGCTTGTGCTAGTCACCACATAGATCACAAAAATACATGGAATATACCACTGGAAAGATGACATGGCATTTTACAAAACTCATGTAGGAATCAAATTCATAGGGTGCACATATTAATCATAGCAAAAATAACAAAAGTGCAACTTCTGATAAAAACCAGAAACTATCAGCACATAGCACTCTTCCAACAGCATTTCGGGAATCAAGATGAGCTCAAATGAAAATGATGCAATGGAATGAAATGATCTACTCTTCGAGACGAACATTTCGACATATTATACGCGAAAAATGGATCTACGGATGCGAAGATATAGCATGTTGAATATTGCACAAAATTAACAAAAGATGCAAAACTTAGAGAAATAACGAGGAGGGAGGAGTCAACGGGTGCGGTTCCCGAGATTGGATCGGGCCGGGACGGCGGCGGATCGGGCGACGGCCGGCGAGGGAGGACGCCGGCGGGGTCGGCCGGCGAGGGCGGCGATCGGCGGCGCGGGCGGCGGGTCGGGCGCGGCCTGGAGGTCGGCGCGAGGCGGCGCGGCATGGGCGCGGGAGGTCATGGCGGCGGGAGCCGGCCGGGCGGCGCTGGCGACGGCGGAGGGCGGCCGCGGCGGCGGGGCTGGCCGGAGGTCGCTGGAGACGGCGCGCGGCGGGACGGAGGTCGCCGGCGGGCGCGGATGGGCCGGGAGGGCTCGCAGACGACCTCGCGGGCCTGCTGGGTCGGCGGCGGCGGGCGCTGGCCCACGTGGCGGCGCGCGAGAGGTCCGGGCGGCGGGCGGACGTGTCCGCCGTCCTGGATTTCGTCCGCGGCGCCAAGCGGCAGGAGACTAGGGTTTCGTCCGGATTTGGAGGGTGTGCTTAAATAGGCATAGAGGAGCTAGGAGAGTCCAAATGAGGTGTAGTTTTACCACACGATCGTGATCGAACGACGGAGAGCATGGAGGTGACTTAGATGGGTTATTGGGCTGTTTTGGAGGGTGTTGGGCTGCAACTTAAAAGAGGCCTTTACGAAGGTGCGGTTAACTGCTGAGTACCAAACGAGCTCCAAATGACCAAACTTGACCGTGGTCTCCGGTGTTATACCAAGGCCACTAGACAAACCTCGGTCCATTTCGAGAAGGTTTAATACCCGCACACGGAAAAACGTAAAAGGACCGCCGGGGAGATAGGAGTGCCGGATTGCAAAACGGACAACGGGAAAATGCTCGGAATCATGAGACGAACACGTATGCAAATGCGATGCACATGATGACATAATATAAAATGCATGACACGGACAAAATGCAAAAAGGAGAAAACCCAACCACGGAGGGAATATCATATATCGATGCCGAAAATGGCAAGAGTTGGAGTTACAAATATGGAAAGTTACTTCCGGGGTGTTACAACTTGACCTTGTCCTTACGGATGAGCTTGCCACCATTGTCTTCCCTCTTCTCATATGGGCACTCCGCAACAAAGTGACTCACATTGCCACAATTGAAGCAAGTCCTCACTCGTTGCTTGCCCCTTGCGCCACTTGATTTGCTCTTGTTGAAGTTGGGCCTTGAGTTCTTCTTGCTCCAAAATTGCCTTGAAGCAAGGGCCATGTGTTCATGATAGTCATACTTCGTATCTTCGAGGTTGCTCTCTTCTTCTTCCTCCTCTCCATCTTCTTCGACACAAATCTTGGCCTTCAAAGCAAGGTTGGGCTTCTTTGCTCTTTGGGAGCGAAGCACCGCATTGTCGGCGGTCTTGTCCAATATGCTCATAGCCACAAACTCATCCAACACATCACTTGAGGACAGGTGTGGAAGTCCGACCGCTGACGGATGACGGAGGACATGGCTTTGTGATAGGGCATCATTGCCTTGAGGAATTTGCGCTTGATCCAGCTTGTCATCCGTGTCCTTACTTCCATGATCCCGAAGGGAGACCGCAAGCTTGGTTACTCTCCGATAGAGCTCACGAGGTTCTTCTTCTTCTTTCATTGCGCACTCATCGGCTTCATCTTGGACCACTTCATAATTGAACGCTGAATGCTTGCGCTTCCTAGATAAAGGAAACCACCTTGAGCCAAGCATCTTTGGCAAGGGAGTAGGGCCGAGATGAGGGAGGTCTTCGGAAGGATTGCTTCTTGGATGATGAAGAGAGCATTCTCATTGAATTGATGGTCCACGACTTCTCTAGGAGAGAAGTTGCTCGAATCATGCAGATAGAAACCTTCTTCGATGATTCTCCAAAGGTTAGTGTTCACATGATTTAAATGACGCTTAAAACGATAAACCCAAGAATCAAAATCCTCCTTTTTATCAATCTTAGGTGGTGGACCGGCATGATTCAAATGAGTGGAAGGAATCGGTCCACCATAAATGGGAGGAGGTTGCACATGGATGAAGATGCCGGTGCCATTCTTACCACTAGACGATGGGGCTTTCTCACTAGAAGCTTCCCCCTTATCGGAGTTAGCATCCGCTCCCGTGTTGGCGGGATCACCCACTTTCACGGGTGCGGTGGAAAGTTTAAGCCCTTCTAGGAATTCCTTAAACATGTCCTTGACCTCGGTCGTCATGGAGGTTTTCAATGTGTCCAACGCCACATTGAATTCCTCACGAGAGATCGAGGTACCCCCATCTCCCGTAGATGATATCGGATTTGCACCGGAGTGCTCCCCCACATCATCTACGACGTCAACCATACTCTCCGGACGGTAAAGTCCTTAAAAAGAGACGAGGCTCTGATACCAATTGAAAGGATCGATATAGTTGACTAGAGGGGGGGGGGTGAATAGGCAACTAACAATTTTTAAGCTTTTCTTTACCAATTTAAACTTTGCAATAATAAAGGTTGTCTAGAAGTGCAACTAGGTGGACAACCTATATGATGCAATCAACACAAGCACAAGAGCAAGCAAAGATAGAAACACAAATAAGCTTGCACAAGTAAAGGGATAAGATAACCAAGAGTGGAGCCAGTGGAGACGAGGATGTGTTACCGAAGTTCCTTCCTTTTGAGGGGAAGTACGTCTCTGTTAGAGCGGTGTGGAGGCACAATGCTCCCCAAGAAGCCACTAGGGCCACCGTAATCTCCTCACACCTCGACAATGCAAGAGCCGTGATTCCACTATTGGTGCCCTTGAAGGCGCAAGTTTAACCTTTACAAACAAGGTTGGGGCAATCTCCACAACTTAATTGGAGGCTCCCAACAACACCACGAAGCTTGAATATGGCTCCACGGTGACCTCAACCGTCTAGGGTGCTCAAACACCCAAGAGTAACAAGATCCGCAAGGGATAAGTGTGGGGGAATCAAAAGTCTCTTGGTGGAAGTGTGGATCGGGCCCTTGTCACCCAATCCCGAGCAAATCAACAAGTTTGATTGGCTAGAGAGAGATCGGCCAAAATGGAGCTTGGAGCAACAATGGAGCTTAGAGATGGAAGAGGTGGTCAACTAGAGGTAGGATACACGCCTTTTATACTGGAGAAAAGATCCAACCGTTATCTTCTAGTTCAGCTCGCGACACGCCGGTACTATCGCTCAAAACGCGGTACTATCGCAGGTACACGCTGGTACTACCGCATGTAGCAGCAGAGCTCGACTGGCTCGATCGAAGCGCAGATTACTACCGCTGGCGCGGTACTACCGCAAGGCAGGCAAGCCACAGCCTATTTAAGAGCGCGGATGAAATAAATTACATCCGTGCCTACTTCGCTGAAAAAGAAACAAAGGCGAAAAACCCGACGCGGTACTACCGCTACCGAGGCGCTGGTATTATTGATGGAGGCGCGGATGTAAAATTACATCCGCTCCTACAACCGCGACGCAACAAAGACGGGCATGAGGGCCACGGTACTACGGCTCCAAGAGAGCGGTACTACCGTGTCCACTGCGGTATTACCGTGTGGGCGCGGATGTAAAAATTACATCCGCGCTTACTACCGCATCGAGCAGCACAAGGCGAGGAGTTGCGGTACTACGGCTCCTCGGGAGCGGTACTACCGTGACTTTAGCGGTACTATTGCTGATGCTTGCGGTACTACCGCTCCCTAGAGCAGTACTACCGCAAGAACAACAAAGGGTCGCCGGATTTATGCACAACTATGACAACGGAAGATGCTCCAAAGTGCAAGGAAAGGAAGAACAAGTGTACGTGTTGATTCCACCCAAACCTTTCCGACGCGGACCCCCTCTTAATAGTACGGCTCTCCTACGACTCAAATCCACCAAAAAGAAACGTAGAACGACGCCGTCTTCAATAGTCTCCGAGGGGCACCGAATCGTCTCGTGCCTAGTCATGAAACATCTGAGAAGCTCAAGGCATACGATTCGTCCGCAAAAGTATCGTCATCAATCACCACAATACTTAAGGGATAAATATGCCCTTACACCAACTGCGCCATTGATTACGGCGCTTGGGAGATTAGCGAGTTTTACCAGGCTGGCGGGGGACGCATAGCTTCATCCGCCCATATAAGGGGATAAGGATCCACCTTTTAACCCACGCCTTCTTCCTCCTTTGCTCATCCATTTCCGCACTCGAGCTCCCAAATACCAAGTCCGCACATCCCTCCTCAACCTTCTCCAGCCATGTCCAGAGCGGGAGGCAAGTGGATGGTCTCCTCCGTCACGGAGGGACAAGTCAAAAAGCTGCGGAAGGCCGGATACTTGTCCAGCGACATCGTGCACCGGCTCCCCGACGAGGGGCAGCTCATTCCCACCCCTAGGCCCCATGAGAGGGTGGTGTTCCTCACCCACTTCCTCCGCGGACTAGGTTTTCCACTTCACCCATTTGTCCAGGGGCTCATGTTCTACTACGGCCTGGATTTCCACGATCTGGCCCCGAACTTCATCCTCAACATCTCGACGTTTATCGTCGTGTGCGAGACCTTTCTATGCATCCAGCCCCACTTCAGCTTATGGCTGAAGACCTTCAATGTCAAGCCGAAGGTAGTGGGCGGCCGCCAAGCGGAGTGCGGAGGTGCCATGGTTGGCAAGATGGCCAAAGTCCTATGGCTTGAGGGCTCCTTTTTGGAGACCGTGAAGGGGTGGCAATCGGGGTGGTTCTACATCACCAAGCCGCGCGACTCTCAATGGGCGGCGGCCCCCGAATTCCGATCTGGCTTCCCACACGCCTCACATCATGGAAAGAGACGGGCCCGACATGGGGTTATTCGAAGAGCTGTCGGACTCCAAACCAAGGCCCAAAACCTGGTGGACAAGAATCTCAAGCTTGTCAACGTAATCCGTGTGATGCTCATCCGCCGGATTCTCCCATGCCAGCAATGGGCCTTCGTTGTGGGAGTTTGATCCAGCACAGCACCGAACCTTGAGCCGCTCTTGACACTACGCATTTAAGATGCCCGGAAGGTGCTGTTCAAAGGCGCCGAAGCTCCCGCATCCGCCATCAAGATCGCGGATTCAGCTCGCAGCGCCAAGCCAGCGAGGTGTTATTTTACCCTTTATGGGACTCCTTTTCATAGTTTGACTCTATGCGGATTTAAAACTCCCTAACCTTTGGCAGATCTGGTCAAGATGTCCGGACAGATTGACCGTCCGCCCTTTGCCGTAAGACCCAGCGGACGCTCGATTGACGGGTTGCTGGCTCGCACCTCACGTGGTGCCGAGAAGAAGGCCAAGAAGAAGGCCACGGAACTCAAGGAGCTCCGGCGCCAGTGTTGTCGGACTCATCGTCCGACGACTCTGAGGCGGAATCCTCCCCTGAGGACGAGGAGGAGGAAAAAGAAGCCTCTCCCCCAGCGGGGGGAGAGAAGAAAAGGAAGGCCATCCCGACTGGGGAGGCCGGAGGGTCCAAGAAAGGAAGGACCCTTCCTTCGGACTTCTCCACCAACGCCGACAACGACGAGGAGGAATGGCCACCAAGTGCCAAGCCCTTGTCGAGATCATAAGTGTCCGGACTCCGGAATAGCTCATGACTTCTTATTTGTCGCATAGTGTCTTCTAACGCCGAATATAACCATGTAGCCCGCCCAGGACGAGCTCGCCGCTTGCCGAAGCGGCTCCCGGATTCGCCGGATGTGAATAGCACTTCACTTCCGACCGCCTCCTCTCCTCGTGACGCAGCGACACCGCGGTGGAGTCCCAAAGGCCCAGCCAGAGGAGGTGGTCTGGAGGCACCGCCAGGCGACCTCCCGGACTCCGGGCGCAAAGGGGGCGAAACCCCAGAGGGCTCTAAGTCCGGCCCTGTGCCGGACTCCGTACCGGAACCTTCAGTGGTTCCGAAGTCCGGCATGCGGCCCCTTCGTAAGTGTTGGGGAACGTAGTAATTTCAAAAAATTTCCTACGCACACGCAAGATCATGGTGATGCATAGCAACGAGGGGAGAGTGTTGTCCACGCACTCGTGAGACCGAAAGCGAAGCGTTATAACAACGCTGTTGATGTAGTCGACGCCTTCACGATCCAACCGATCCAAGTACCGAACGCACGGCAGCTCCGAAGTTCAGCACACGCTCAGCTCGATGACGACCCCGGACTCGATCCAGCAAAGTGCGGGGATGAGTTCCACAAGACGACGGCGTGCAGGACGATGATGATGTTCTATCGCGCAGGCTTCGCCTAAACTCCGCGACGATATGACCGAGGTGGAATATGGTGGAGGGGGGCACCGCACACGGCTAAGGAACGATCACGAAGATCAACTTGTGTGTTATGGGGTGCCCCCCTGCCCCCGTATATAAAGGAGCAAGGGAGGAGGAGGCCAGCCCTAGGAGGAGGGCGCGCCAAGGGGAGTCCTACTCCCACCGGGAGTAGGACTCCTTCTTTCCTAGTCCAACTAGGAGAAGGGGGGAAAGGAGGGAAGAGGGGAAGGAAGGGAGAGAGGGGTCGCGCCCCAAACCCCTTGTCCAATTCAGACCGGGCTTGGGAGGGGCGCGCGCCACCTCCTGGCTCCTTCCCACTAAGGCCCACTAAGGCCCAATACTCTTCCCCGTATTCCCGTAACTCCCCAGACTCAAAAATACCCAATCACTGAACCTTTCCGATGTCCGAATATAGTCGCCCAATATATCGATCTTTACGTATCGACCATTTCGAGACTCCTCGTCATGTCCCCGATCTCATCCGGACTCAACTCCTTTGGTACATCAAAACTCATAAACTCATAATATAACCGCCATCGAGACCTTGTTGCGGACCCTACTACGGTTCGAGAACTATGTAGACATGACCTAGAACTATTCTTGGTCAATAACCAATAGCGGAACCTGGATGCTCATATTGGCTCCTACATATTCTACGAAGATCTTTATCGGTCAAACCGCATAACAACATACGTTGTTCCCTTTGTCATCGGTATGTTACTTGCCCGAGATTCGATCGTCGGTATCCAATACCTAGTTCAATCTCGTTACTGGCAAGTCTCATTACTCGTTACGTAATGCATCATTCCGTAACTAACTCATTAGCTACATTGCTTGCAAGGCTTATAGTGATGTGCATTACCGAGAGGGCCCAGAGATACCTCTCCGACAATCGGAGTGACAAAACCTAATCTCAAATACGCCAACCCAACATGTACCTTTGGAGACACCTGTAGTACTCCTTTATAATCACCCAGATACGTTGACGCTTGGTAGCACCCAAAGTGTTCCTCCGTAAACGGAGTTGCATAATCTCATAGTTACAGTGAACATGCATAAGTCATGAAGAAAGCAATAGCAATGTACTAAACGATCAAGTGCTAGGCTAACGGAATGGGTCATGTCAATCACATCATTCTCCTAATGATGTGATCCCATTAATCAAATAACAACACATGTCTATGGTTAGGAAACATAACCATCTTTGATTAATGAGCTAGTCAAGTAGAGGCATACTAGTGACTATATGTTTGTCTATGTATTCACACATGTATCATGTTTCCGGTTAATACAATTCTAGCATGAATAATAAACATTTATCATGATATGAGGAAATAAATAATAACTTTATTATTGCCTCTAGGGCATATTTCCTTCAGTCTCCCACTTGCAATAGAGTCAATAATCTAGATCACATCGCCATGTGATTTAACACCAATATTCATATCTGTATATGATTAACACCCATAGTTCACATCATCATGTGACCAACACCCAAAGGGTTTACTAGAGTCAATAATCTAGTTCACCTTGCTATGTGATTAACACCCAAAGAGTACTAAGGTGTGATCATGTTTTGCTCGTGAGAGAAGCTTAATCAACGGGTCTGTCATATTCAGAGCCGTATGTATTTTGCAAATATTCTATGTCTACAATGCTTTGCACGGAGCTACTATAGCTAATTGCTCCCACTTTCAATATGTATCCAGATTGAGATTTATAGTCATCTGGATCGGTGTAAAAGCTTGCACTGTTGTAACTCTTTACGACGGGCTCTTTTATCACCTCCATAATCGAGAAATATTTCCTTAGTCCTCACTAAGGATATTCTTGACCGCTGTCCAGTGATCTACTATTAGATCAAAATTGTATTCCTTTGCCAAACTCAGAGCAAGGTATACAATAGGTCTAGTTCACAGCATAGCATACTTTATAGAACCTATGGCCAAGGCATTGGGAATGACTTTCATTCTCTTTCTATCTTCTGCCGTGGTCGAGTTTTGAGTCTTACTCAATTTCACACCTTGTAACACAGGCAAGAACTCTTTCTTTGACTGTTCCATTTTGAACTACTTCAAAATCTTGTCAAGGTATGTACTCATTGAAAAACTTATCAAGCCGCCTTGATCTATCTCTATAGATCTTGATGCTCAATATGTAAGCAGCTTCATCGAGGTTTTTCTTTGAAAAACTCCTTTCAAACACTCCTTTATGCTTTGCAGAATAATTCTACATTATTTCCGATCAACAATATGTCATTCACATATACTTATCAGAAAAGCTATAGTGCTCCCACTCACTTTCTTGTAAATACAGGCTTCACCGCAAGTCTGTATAAAACTATATGCTTTGATCAACTTATCAAAGCGTATATTCCAACTCCGAGATGCTTGCACCAGTCCATAGATGGATCCCTAGAGCTTGCATATTTTGTTAGCACCTTTAGGATTTACAAAACCTTCTGGTTGCATCATATACAACTCTTCTTTAATAAATCCATTAAGGAATGCAGTTTTGTTTATCCATTTGCCAGATTTCATAAAATGCGGCAATTGCTAACATGATTCGGACAGACTTAAGCATAGATACGAGTGAGAAACTCTCATCGTAGTCAACACCTTAAACTTGTCAAAAACCTTTTGCGACAATTCTAGCTTTGTAGATAGTAACACTACTATCAGCGTCCATCTTCCTCTTGAAGATCCATTTATTTTCTATGGCTTGCCGATCATCGGGCAAGTCAACCAAAGTCCATACTTTGTTCTCATATATGGATCCCATCTCAGATTTCATGGCCTCAAACCATTTCATGAATCTGGCTCATCATCGCTTCCTCATAGTTCGCAATTTCATCATGGTCCAGTAACATGACTTCCAGAACAAGATTACCGTACCACTTTGGTGCGGATCTCACTCTGGTTTACCTACGAGATTTGGTAGTAACTTGATCTGAAGTTACATGATCATCATCATTAGCTTCCTCACTAATTGATGTAGTAGTCACAGGAACAGATTTCTGTGATGAACTACTTTCCAATAAGGGAGCAGGTACAGTTATCTTATCAAGTTCTACTTTCCTCCCACTCACTTCTTTCGAGAGAAACTCCTTCTCTAGAAAGGATCCATTCTTAGCAATGAATGTCTTGCCTTCGGATCTATGATAGAAGGTGTACCCAACAGTCTCCTTTGGGTATCCTATGAAGACATATTTCTCCGATTTGGGTTTGAGCTTATCATGTTGAAAACCTTTTTCATATAAGTATCGCAACTCCAAACTTTAAGAAATGACAGCTTAGGTTTACTGCTAAACCATAGTTCATACGGTGTCGTCTCAACGGATTTAGATGGTGCCCTATTAAACATGAATGCAGTTGTCTCTAATGCATAACCCCAAAACGATATTGGTGAATCGGTAAGAGACATCATTGATCGCACCATATCAAAATAAAGTACGGTTACAATGTTTGGACACACCATAACGTTGTGGTGTTCCAGGTGGCGTGAGCTGTGAAACTATTCCACATTGTTTTAATTGAAGACCAAACTCGTAACTCAAATATTCATCTCCATGATCAGATCGCAGAAACTTTATTTTCTTGTTACGATGATTTTCCACTTCACTCTGAAATTATTTGAACCTTTCAACTATTTCAGACTTATGTTTCATCAAGTAGATATACCCATATCTACTCAAATCATCTGTGAAGGTCAGAAAATAACGATACACGCCGCGAGCCTTAACACTCATCGGATCGCATACATCGGTATGTATTATTTCCAATAAGTCAGTAGCTCGTTCCATTGTTCCGGAGAATGGAGTTTTAGTCATCTTGCCCAAAAGGCATGGTTCGCAAGCATCAAATGATTCATAACCAAGTGATTCCGAAAATCCATCTTTATGGAGTTTCTTCATGCTCTTTACACCGATATGACCCAAACGGTAGTGCCACAAATAAGTTGCACTATCATTATTAACTTTGCATCTTTTAGTTTCAATATTATGAATATGTGTATCACTACGATCGAGATCCAACGAACCATTTTCATTGGGTGTGTAACCATATAAGGTTTTATTCATGTAAACAGAACAACAATTATTCTCTAACTTAAATGAATAACCGTTTTGCAATTAACATGATCAAATCATATTCATGCTCAACGCAAACACCAAATAACACTTATTTAGGTTCAACACTAATCCCGAAAGTATAGGGAGTGTGCGATGATGATCATATCAATCTTGGAATTACTTCCAACGCACATCGTCACCTCACCCTTAACTAGTTTCTGTTCATTCTGCAACTCCCATTTCGAGTTACTACTCTTAGCAACTGAACCAGTATCAAATGCCGAGGGGTTGCTATAAACACTAGTAAAGCACACATCAATAACATGTATATCCAATATATCTTTGTTCACTTTGCCATCCTTCTTATCCGCCAAATACTTGGGGCAGTTCCACTTCCAAAGGAGTCCCTTTGCAAGAGAAGCACTTAGTCTCGTGATTAGGTCCAGACTTGGGCTTCTTCACTTTGAGCAGCAACTTGCTTGTCGTTCTTCTTGAAGTTCCCCTTCTATCCCTTTTCTTGAAACTAGTGGTCTTGTTAACCATCAACACTTGATGTTTTTCTTGATTTCTACCTTCGTCGATTTCAGCATCACGAAGAGCTTGGGAATTACTTTCGTCATCCCTTGCATATTATAGTTCATCACGAAGTTCTACTAACTTGGTGATGGTGACTAGAGAATTCTGTCAATCACTATTTTATCTGGAAGATTAACCCCACTTGATTCAAGCGATTGTAGTACCTGCATAATCTGAGCACATGCTCACTAGTTGAGCGATTCTCCTCCATCTTTTAGCTATAGAACTTGTTGGAGACTTCATATCTCTCAACTCGGTATTTGCTTGAAATATTAACTTCAATTCTGGAACATCTTATATGGTCCATGACGCTCAAAACGCCTTTGAAGTCCCGATTCTAAGCCGTTAAGCATGGTGCACTAAACTATCAAGTAGTCATCATATTGAGCTAGCCAAACGCTCATAACGCCCGTGATCCGCTCCTGCAATAGGTCTGTCACCTAGCGGTGCATCAAGGACATAATTTTTCTATGCAGCAATGAGGATAAACCTCAGATCGCGGATCCAATCCGCATCATTGCTACTAACAATTTTCAACATAATTTTTCTCTAGGAACATATCAAAATAAACATATGAAAGCAACAACGTAAGCTATTGATCTACAACATAATTTGCAAAATTCTACCAGGACTAAGTTCATGATAAATTTAAGTTCAGTTAATCATATTACTTAAGAACTCCCACTTAGACAGACATCCCTCTAATCTTCTAAGTGATTACGTGATCCATATTAACTACACCATGTCCGATCGTCACGTGAGATGGAGTAGTTTCAACGGTGAACATCAATATGTTGATCATATCTACTATATGATTCACGCCGACCTTTCGGTCTCCGTGTTCCGAGGCCATATCTGTTATATGCTAGGCTCGTCAAGTTTAACTCGAGTATTCCGCGGCGCAACTGTTTTGCACCCGTTGTATTTGAACGTAGAGCCTATCACACCCGATCATCACGTGGTGTCTCAAAGACGAAGAACTTTCGCAACGGTGCATACTGTGGAGAACACTTCTTGATAATTTTAGCGAGAGATCATCTTAAAATGCTACCGTCAATCAAAGCAAGATAAGATGCATAAAGGATAAACATCACATGCAATCAATATAAGTGATATGATATGGCCATGATCATCTTGTGCTTGTGATTCCATCTCCAAGCACCGTCGTGATCACCATCGCCACCGCGCGACACCTTGATCTCCATCGTAGCATCGTTGTCGTTACGCCATCTATTGCTTCTACGACTATCGCTACCGCTTAGTGATAAAGTAAAGCAATTACGTGGAGTTTGCATTTCATACAATAAAGCGACAACCATATGGCTCTCGCCATTGCCGATAACCGGTTACAAAACATGATCATCTCATACAATAAAATATAGCATCACGCCTTGACCATATCACATCACAACATGCCTGCAAAAACAAGTTAGACGCCCTCTACTTTGTTGTTACAAATTTTACGTGGCTGCTACGGGCTGAGCAAGAACCGTTCTTACCACGCATCAAAACCACAACGATAGTTTGTCAAGTTGGTGTTGTTTTAACCTTCGCAAGGACCGGGCGAGCCACACTCGATTCAGCTAAAGTGAGAGAGACAGACACCCGCCAATCACCTTTAAGCACGAGTGCTCGAACGGTGAAACCAGTCTCGCGTAAGCGTACGCGTAATGTCGGTCCGGGCCGCTTCATCTCACAATACCGCTGAGCCAAAGTATGACATGCTGGTAAGCAGTATGACTTATATCGCCCACAACTCACTTGTGTTCTACTCGTGCATATGACATCTACGCATAAAACCAGGCTCGGATGCCACTTTTGGGGAACGTAGTAATTTCAAAAAAATTCCTACGCACACGCAAGATCATGGTGATGCATAGCAACGAGAGGGAGAGTGTTGTCCACGCACTGTGAGACCGAAAGCGAAGCGTTATAACAACGCGGTTGATGTAGTCGTACGTCTTCACGATCCGACCGATCCAAGTACCGAACGTACGGCAGCTCCGAGTTCAGCACACGTTCAGCTCGATGACGACCCCCGGACTCCGATCCAGCAAAGTGCCGGGGATGAGTTCCGTCAGCACGACGGCGTGGTGACGATGATGATGTTCTACCGGCGCAGGGCTTCGCCTAAACTCCGCGACGATATGACCGAGGTGGAATATGGTGGAGGGGGGCACCGCACACGGCTAAGGAACGATCACGAAGATCAACTTGTGTGTTATGGGGTGCCCCCCTGCCCCCGTATATAAAGGAGCAAGGGAGGAGGAGGCCAGCCCTAGGAGGAGGGCGCGCCAAGGGGAGTCCTACTCCCACCGGGAGTAGGACTCCTTCTTTCCTAGTCCAACTAGGAGAAGGGGGAAAGGAGGAAGAGGGAAGGAAGGGAGAGAGGGCCGCGCCCCAAAACCCTTGTCCAATTCAGACCGGGCTTGGGAGGGGCGCGCGCCACCTCCTGGCTCCTTCCCACTAAGGCCCACTAAGGCCCAATACTCTTCCCCGTATTCCCGTAACTCCCCGGTACTCCGAAAAATACCCGAATCACTCGGAACCTTTCCGATGTCCGAATATAGTCGTCCAATATATCGATCTTTACGTATCGACCATTTCGAGACTCCTCGTCATGTCCCCGATCTCATCCGGGACTCCGAACTCCTTTGGTACATCAAAACTCATAAACTCATAATATAACTGTCATCGAGACCTTAAGCGTGCGGACCCTACGGGTTCGAGAACTATGTAGACATGACCTAGAACTATTCTTGGTCAATAACCAATAGCGGAACCTGGATGCTCATATTGGCTCCTACATATTCTACGAAGATCTTTATCGGTCAAACCGCATAACAACATACGTTGTTCCCTTTGTCATCGGTATGTTACTTGCCCGAGATTCAATCGTCGGTATCCAATACCTAGTTCAATCTCGTTACCGGCAAGTCTCATTACTCGTTACGTAATGCATCATTCCGTAACTAACTCATTAGCTACATTGCTTGCAAGGCTTATAGTGATGTGCATTACCGAGAGGGCCCAGAGATACCTCTCCGAGCAATCGGAGTGACAAAACCTAATCTCAAATACGCCAACCCAACATGTACCTTTGGAGACACCTGTAGTACTCCTTTATAATCACCCGATTCGCCAGGACGCTTGGTAGCACCCAAAGTGTTCCTCCGTAAACGGAGTTGCATAATCTCATAGTTACGTGAACATGCATAAGTCATGAAGAAAGCAATAGCAATGTACTAAACGATCAAGTGCTAGGCTAACGGAATGGGTCATGTCAATCACATCATTCTCCTAATGATGTGATCCCATTAATCAAATAACAACACATGTCTATGGTTAGGAAACATAACCATCTTTGATTAATGAGCTAGTCAAGTAGAGGCATACTAGTGACTATATGTTTGTCTATGTATTCACACATGTATCATGTTTCCGGTTAATACAATTCTAGCATGAATAATAAACATTTATCATGATATGAGGAAATAAATAATAACTTTATTATTGCCTCTAGGGCATATTTCCTTCAGTAAGAAGGGCAAGACTGCGACGCCGGTGACCTCCGTCCATCCGGAGGCACCGGATAGCTTGCTGGAGGCGCTTAACGGCGCCAACATCGACGAGGAGCACCGCACTGTTATGAGTGTGGTGATCCAGAAGTTCAGTCCGCCAAGAGCGGGCTGATGGCTTCGCACCAGCCTTCTAACAAGCTTTGAGGTAAGTTTAGAATATGTAAAAATATTACCGCATAGACAGAGCCCCGATGCTTAGTTCAGTGTTCGGAAAGAAAACCGAATCGAGGATCTAAAAAGATATACGCAGGAGTCTAACATAAGTATGTCAATATGGGAATTCAGGCTGCTTGTTGATGACCTCTCGCCAGACCGATCATGGAGGTCAATGCATTGAAGCAGAGCCTCGAGCGGTCCGAGAACGAGCTCGACCTTGCCAAGAAGCAGCTCGAGGACAAGGAAGGTAAGTAATACCTTCTTAAAGTAATACCTCATGAAAGGATTTGGTTGCAAAATGACAGGACTAACGTGGGTATTGTAGGGGCCACAAACGAGGTGGCAACCCTAAAGGAAGCGGTGTCCACGACCGAAAGCAAAGCGGCCGCGGAGCGCACCGAGCGAGAGAAGCAGGAGGCGCGGGTGGCGGAGGTGCGGCAAGAGCTCCTGTGCTCGTGGAAAAACACGAGTTTGAGCGTGACTCAAGACTCGACAGTCCGAGCTCGCCTCGGCTCTTGAGAGTGCCAAAGCCGCTAAGGCCGAAGCCCAAAAAGCCCTCGAGGAAATTGAATCATTAAAGAAGATAGCGGCGGGTAAGGCATTCTTTATGCAAAGCAAGCATGGGAAAGTGAATTATCTATTACTTACCCGAATCCGGAGCTCTCCAGGAGCATTCATAGATCTGCCCCGTAGTGTGTCTGATGCTGCCACGTTCTACCGCGCCGAGGAGGGGAGCTCGACGGAAAAGGTGTTCTGGTCTCAGTATGCTGAGGCCGGACATCTGGTGCCCCTGAGCGACCAGCTGAAGCAGCTGGTAGAGCTCCACAAGGTCGCTGAACAGGCCATGAAGGGCCTCATAATTCAGCTGTGGCCTAAGGAAGCCATGCCTGGGAGCTACTTTGGGCTAGTGCAGCGGCTGGTGGGCCTTTGTCCATGGATTGAAGTCATCAAGCGCCCGTCTGCATTGAAGGTGTTTCGTCGGGCCCTTGCCCGTGCTAAAGTGCACTGGGCAAGATGGATGCTGAGAAGCTTGTGACGGACGGGCCACCGCCGGGCAAGGAGCATCGCAAGTCGAAATGTACTATGAGGGCGTCTCAAGGGTGCCCGCTTTATAGCGGTGAATGCTCCAAAGATGTATTTTTTAATAGACTCGCATTTGTTATCCTCAGACGCTGAAAACTTGTTCATATGCGCTAAGCAACGCTTGAATTTAAAATATTACCTTCGTGCGGCTGTTTATCAAATTTGAGAGATGGCAAGTCGTTGGCTTCAGCCCCCATGCCACGAAAGTGGGGTGTTCGGATAAACTTGAGCGCTCTTGTTCCCATTCTTGGGTCCTTCGAGGGAGGCGCCAACGCAACGAACAAGGCAACCAGACTATAGTGCTTGAACACTCTCACTTAGCCATAGAATTCTATAATTTTAAATTTCGGCGAAGCCCCTAGTATTCGGAAGACCAAGTTCGAGGCGCTATCCATGCCTTGGCCGGACAATGCCGACTCCTCGCTCTAAGCGGCATAAGTCTTTAGGGACCCGAAAAACCTCTCGAACAGCGACCGGCTCTCGCCCTATCATGACAGTCAGTTTTAGCTTTCTACACTGAGGTGCTCAACCCTGCTCAACAGGGGCACAATCGTAGTGGTTCTCCCAGTGCTACCTTAGCCGATATAACGAAACGTAAGGTACCAAAACATGGGAGCCGGGCAAACCCAACTATTGACCCAAGACATGATTCGGAGCCGATGCATATAATGCTATAAGTTCGGGGTGCCGCACTTGTGAAAGTGTTCGGACTTATGACACCATATCTTTGGGGTACTTAAGCCCCTGGTGTATTGGCCGTACCAAAGTGTACGGGTGCAACGTGTCATGAATGAACATATATATATATATATAGATAAAGAAAGGAGTGCAATAATAGGCAAAAGCTATGTATTGTTTATTCAAAAAGGTACTGCAATGAAAGCAGAACGATACAAATAGTGCGATAAGCAAGGGATGGGACTATTTGACATGTCCCCCTCTAGGGGTAAGCTGCGGGATGGTATGTAAAACAGGTATAATGCTCGTAGTAGAGACCACCTGGACACTCGACGTAGCTTTCTGCTTCCTTGGCTGTTGCATCGTGAGTTCGACAATTCTAGAGCCGGACAGGGCTTCTTGAAAACGGAGTCCTAAAAGTAAGAGAAAAGAAGAAAGAAAAAGAACGACACAATCGGGAGCCCCTGGTGCGGTTGAGCCGCATTCTGGGCGTGCCGTGGTGGTCGTGCCCCTTCCCTTATGCCCATGGTATCTCCAGAGCGTAGTTATGTACGCGTAGTACTGGCTTCGCAATTTCGTGAGGGCTGGGGTTGGGGCCGGATTGCTATGCGTGCTCGGATCGTGCCAGGTGGTCTTGTTGTAGATTACTCCGGGCGCGCTTGACGGTGTCCGGACGTTTAATAGCCGGACTCGGGAATTGCTGTGAGAGGCTGCTTTGCACCTCCGCCGCGAGGGTTGCCGTATGCTCCTCCGCTCGAGAGAGCGCTCGGTGTTTCCATTGACCGTGATTACTCCTCAAGGGCCTGGCATCTTGAGCTTGAGGTACACGTAGTGCGGCACCGCATTGAACTTTGCAAATGCGGTTCGCCCAAGCAAAGGCGTGATAGCCGCCATGAACGGGACTATGTCGAAGATTAACTCTTAAGCCGGAAGTTATCCGAGGATCCAAGACCACTTCGAGTGTAATCGAGCTCGCATAATTGGCCTCTACACCGGTATGACGCCTTTAAAGGTCTCTTTGTGGGTTTAATCCTTGAGGGTCTATGCCCATTTTGCGACCTTGTATCCCGATAGAGCAGGTTCAGGCTGCCGCCATCCATCGGGACTCTAGTGAGGTGAAATCCGTCGATGATTGGGTCAAGAACCAATGCGCGAATCCACCGTGGCGGATTTAGTGGGGTGGTCCCTTCGATCAAAGGTGATCGAGCAGGAGGACCATGGGTTGAACTTTGGGGCGACTGGCTCCATCGCATATACATCCCTTAGTGCACGCTTCCGCTCCCTTTTGGGTATGTGGGTTGCGTATATCATGTTCACCGTCCGCACTTGTGGGGGAAGCCCTCATCCTCTATTGTTCAGTGGCGGGCTCCTCCTCGTCATCACTATGCAGCCCTTGTCATTGAGTTCGCATTTAACTTGTTCCGCTTGTTTGAAGACCCAACAATCCTGTTGGTGTGGTTGGCTGGTTTTTCGGGGTGCCATGTATTTGGCACGAGCGATCGAGTATTCGGTCCAGATTGGACGGGCCCCGAGTATTTCTTTTGAACGGCTTTTTCCGCTGACCGGGTTTAGAGCCTCGAATCCGCATTGACCGCCAGATCTTCAAGATTATCGCCGTTAACGCGGTGCTTGTGCTTGTTGCGACGCGACCCGCCATTGCTGTCCTTGGTATCCGAACTACCAGGGTTTTTGGTCAAGTTGTTACTACGAGCTAGCCAGCTGTCCTCTCCTACGCAAAATAGGGTCATGAGTGTTGTGAGGGCTGCCATGGATTTCGCTTTTCCTGTCCTAGGTGCCGGGCAAGCCACTCGTCGCGGATGTTATGTTTGAAGGCTGCAAGGGCCTCGTGCATCCGGACAATCAACGATTTGATTTTTCTTGGTTAGGAACCGTGTCCGTAATTGTCCGCCGATTCTTCCGGCTGCTGAATTATGTGGCTGAGGTCATCGGCGCGGTGGTGGTCGCACATATGTGCCCCTGGAAGTTATCAAGGAATGCGGCTTCCGTGTCCTCCCAACAACCAATTGATTCTGCCGGCAAGCTGTTAAGCCAATGCCGAGCTGGTCCTTTAAGCTTGATTGGGAGGTATTTGATGGCGTGTAGATCATCACCGCGGGCCATGTGGATAGGGAGGAGGTAGTCCTAGATCCAAACCGCAGGATCTGTTGTGCCATCGTATGATTCAATGTTTACGGGTTTGAAACCCTCGGGGATTTGATGATCCATCACTTCATCTGTGAAGCATAGTGGGTGTGCGGCGCCTCTGTATTGAGCTATATCACGACGCAGTTCAAATGAGCTTTGTCTACTGTGTTCGGCCCGGCCAGAATTGCTGTATCCGGCGTGATAGTTATCATCACGTGTCGTGGGGCGCCCACGCGATCCATAGATCGATCTTGTTTGCCTTGCCTTGTCCTCCAATATGTCTCGCAGGTCTGGCGCGTTTCCCCGTGCCTTGGTACTTTTCGAGCGACGCCGGGGTGCGGCTTGAATGGAGGGCCTAGAGGCCTCTCCGCCATGACCCACAGGGTGGCGGTCGGCCGCATCATGCGTTGGTGATGTAGGTTTGGGTGCTTACTCCTCTAATTGGGGTAGCAGCCTGCGTTTTGGGTATCTCTTGAGGGCGTTCGAGTTCAGACTCTTCCGCTGCAAGGACTTGATCCATCCGTCGCCTAGCAAGTCTTGGTCAGCTCTAAGCTGCTGCTGCTTTTCTTGAGGCTGCTTGCCGTGGCCATAAGCCTGCGTTTGAAATGCTCCTGTTGGCGGGATCCTCAGCACGACAAATTAAGTCGTCGTCGAGGCTTGCCTCATCTTGGAAGGAGGCATATAATTATCGTCCTCCACCTCCATGTCTGCCGCTCTATCATGAGGGCTGGCTTCTCCCTCCTCCGTGATGAATCCTGTTGGAGGAGGTTGTCGTTGGCACCGTCAGGGTGTTATTATCTCCGTGCGGAATCACCGCTTTTTTGTGGCGGGATTTAGAGCGGCGTCGACGCCTTGGCGCTTAAGCGGTTTCTTGGAGGGGTCATCCTCCGCTGTTCCATCGCTGCTCCCATCTTTTGGAATGTCCACCATGTATATGTCGATGACGAGGTGGCCTTCAATTGCCTCAGAGGCGCTGGTTCTTGGTAAATCTCCAGCATCGCCGCCCATACCGCCGATGTCTTCGGAGTCAAGTCGAGCATGTCGGTTAAATCATCGATCGTGGCTACAAAGTGGGTGGTGGGTGGGCGTTGAGTTTCTTCGTCGTCCGCATCCCAACCTTCCCGACCGTAGTCCGCCAGGCTCTCCGATAAAAGAGAGACTTTAGTGAATTCAGGATGTCGCCAAAGGGCGAGTCTTGAAAGATGTCCGCTGCGAGTGAACTCCGTAACGGCGCCCAATTGACTCGATTGGCCGGGCGCTGGAGGTTCGGAGTCCGGAGAGGAGTCCGGCACCTTGGAGTCACGAGATTCGCAAAGGACGAGGATGGAGTTCGGCTTAATCGCCGAGAGATCGTAGCCCCGAGGCGGTGTCCAGCCACTCGCCCTGATCGGCGGAGTCGGCCCGAGCTAAGGGTCGGAGCGGACGCTGGTGCGACCTCGTGGCACCGCTCGGCGGCAGAGCTAGATCGTGCCCATCGAGACGGTCTTGGCGCGCTTATTGTGGCTCGAATCCGTCAAGATCAAGTCTCCGCGGATGTCGGCCGTAGTTCAAACTCCCAAATCTGACTCGATGGCGGGCGTAGCTTCGATCTGCTCCAGATGGCCAAGTGAATTGGCCCGCGAGGCAAAGCCGCCAAATACGAAGATCTGTCCGGGAGAAAAGTCTCACCACCATGCTGCGTCGTTGTTGATGATCGAAGGATCCATCGGGCCTAAGGATGACGACATAGAGGAACTCTCAATGAAAGAACCAATGTCGGTGTCAAAACCGACGGATCTCGGTAGGGGTCCCAACTGTTCGTCTAGGCGGATGGTAACAGGAGACAAGGGACACAATGTTTTTACCTGTGTTCGGGCCTCTCGATGGAGGTAAAACCCTACTCCTGCTTGATTAATATTGATGATATGGGTAGTACAAGAGTGGATCTACCACGAGATCAGAGAGGCTAAACCCTAGAAGCTAGCCTATGGTATGATTGTTGTTCGTCCTACGGACTAAAACCCTCCGGTTTATATAGACACGGATATGGTTAGGGTTACACAGAGTCGGTTACAATGGTAGGAGATCTACATATCCGTATCGCCAAGCTTGCCTTCCACGCCAAGGAAAGTCCCATCCGGACACGGGACGAAGTCTTCAATCTTGTATCTTCATAGTCCAGGAGTCCGGCCAACGGTGATAGTTCGGCTATCCGGCACCCCCTAATCTAGGACTCCCTCAGTCGGCCTGCATAAAAGTTAGTTCGCGCTAATGCCTGTCGATCATGCACTTCACATTCAGCTTTACAAGAAAGATGGAATAAACGAGTGATATTATTATACTCCTTATACTCTAGAATTGTCTGAATCTCTCTATTTAATCCACCCATAAAACGTGCAAGCATAGCTTCATTATCCTCAACAATACCACATCTAATCATGCCAGTTTGTAATTCCTAATAATATTCTTCTACAGAATTTTTCCTTGTCTCAAACGCTACGATTTTTAAAGCAATTCACGTTGATAATATGGTGGAACCCAGCGAGTACACATAGCATTTTTCAAATCAGCCCAAGTAGCTGGAATAGGATATAATCTACAATGTTCAGACCACCATACACATGCAAAACTAGTGAAAGCACAAACAACAGCAGCAACATGTCTCTCCATGGGATATTGTAAACATGTAAAACGTTGTTCAGTTTGTAACTCCCAAGTAAGATATATATCAGGAACATATCTATCCTCAAATGGTGGAATATTCAATTTCAGTTTAGGAAGGTGGTCATGATCTTGTACCTGAGCTGGTAGTGCAGCCCTACCATTGCAATTATATGCATGTGGACGACCTAGTGCTGGTGGTTGCACGTAGTTCTGATTTTGATCAACCTCATCCTCGTAATCTCCATCCTCCTCGGCACCAGCAGCAGCAGTAGCAGGAGCCAAAGAAGCATAAATAGTAGGAAGAACATCACCAGAAGTTTGGCCATCCTCAAGAGGAACACGCTTCGCTCGTCCGAACTGATTCGGCAGGGGGCGTTGTTGTTGTCGTTGCAGAGGTGCGACAGGTGCAGCCGGTGGTGGTTGTGGAAGAAGCGAGAGCAATTCATTAAACTTGTTATCCAGCTTTGTCTCGAACGACTTCTCCATGCCATCTATCTTCTTCATGGCCTCTTCAAATCTGTTTAGCACATCTCCCACTTGGCCACTCATCATTTGCTGAAATTTATCATGCAACTCCTTGTTTGTCATGTTCTCCCAGTCCAGCTCATCTGCTTGTGATCCTGGCATGGTTAGCAGCAAGAGAAAAACACAAGAATATGTCACAAATCTGTCAAGCGAATCTCAAATTCTTACCAGTTCTTACCAAGCAGCAGGTGATGATCGGCAACCGTTGTAGTCAAAACTCTCAAAGTTTGGATAGAGCGATTACCAGGAAGAGTTAAACGCACGACGTAGATGTATATGGAGCTGGGAAGGCTTATAATATGGTAGCAAAAAGGGTCAGCAATAATCAATTCAGAGATGCAAAGTTGAATAAATGTTCAACGACGATACTATGCTGGTCCTAGGCTAGACCGTATTAGAGACGCGAGCCTAGAACACTAACAACATCATGGCACGTCACATAAACAAGGGAAAAACACACTCTGGGAATTTTTTTTGCTCTCTTTTTTGGCGCTTTTTTTTTGTACTCCTCTTCTTTTTCCGAAACCTACTCAGGCAAGGAAACACGAATCGAAAAATAGATGAATCTCAAAAACAAACCTAATATGAAAAGAACTCGGATTGGTGGTGGATATATGGTGGTAGGATATGGCAGCGGAGGTGGTATATGGCAGCGGTGGTAGGATATGGCAGCGGTGGTGGTTTATGACAGCGGTGGTAGGATATGGCAATGGTGGTGGTATATGGCAGCAGCGATGAAGATGGTGCGGCGGCGGCGTGACAAATTGTGACAGAACTCGAAACTCTAAAGGACTAGATGCTAAGACCAGCAACTTGACACGACGATGCAACCACAAATTCAACAAAGCAAAATACTGAAAAGACTATGCAAAGGCTCAGATTGGTTCGGATATGATGAACTAACCTTATTTTTTGTGGCTTTTTCGTGGACTGTAGGTATGAAGAACAGACTCGGTATAAACTACGAAAAACTGTAAAATCTCATTGAGCAACCTGGAAATCTGATAGCACTTGATAGAGACTAAGATGTCCCCATGTTTCGATGAGATAGCTATCGTTTTCTGTGGGAGTCGACTTTGACGATCCGACTACGAGCGTGCGAAGACATCGCGCCTTAGCAATCGCTAAACCAACTTCCGAGGGTTATTAACCACACCAGAGAATGATCAACCTGACCACGAGGGTCTATTTACTGTGAACAAACGAATAACAAGCAAGAAACTGAGATTGCAATCTGAATATTGCGAATATAAGATGAAAACTTTATTGATCAGCATGGGGTTCTGTGACGTCTTGGTCTGGTCGTTGAACACAAACGAAGTACACGAAGTTGCAGCTATGGCGAACTTTTAATCTAAACAAAACCCAAAGTCTAAATGATGCCCTAAGGGCTGTATATATGAAGGAAGAGGGGGGATTTCATAGCCCTTGGAGGAGGGGTCCGAAACTAACCCTAACTCTGGTTTCCCCACACATACAGACTCTAAAAACATCCTATAATCAAGTATTCCGAAATTCCATGGGCCTGGCCCAATAATAAGGTGACGCGGCACCTAGAATAGCCTCTAGACAAAATTTATGATGTGGCATCTTGTATATTTTGTTCAAGGCTTCATGCACTCATTATGGTGGCTTCAAAGTCCTGTAATCATCACTTGTAACTCCGTTCTTGTTCCCCTTGCGCATGCCATCATCTCCATGCTTGAACTTGCTCCAAGGTTCATCTTTCTTGTCCAAGCTAGACCCTTCATTTGTAAGCGAAACAAATGTATCCAATTTAGGCAGCATCATATTCTCATGAACATTAAAATCGTTACCAAGAAACGAAAGTACCTCGTAATTCAATTGGCGTGCGCGAGCTCTAGTAATTGGTCCAGTATGTATAGCAGCAGGGGCTGTGGGTGTAACAATGGTATTGATGTCCTCGTTAGTATTCAATCCGATAATAGCGAAACCTCAAAGATAAAACTCAATTCATTACAACAAGATAGAGAGGGAGAAATACTATATGATCCAGCTATATTAACAAAGCTCGCGGTACATCAAGATCGTACCAAATTAAGAACACGAGAGAGAGAGAGAGAGAGAGAGAGAGAGAGAGAGAGAGAGAGAGAGAGAGAGAGAGAGAGAGAGAGAGAGAGAGAGAGAGAGAGAGATCAAATTCATAGCTACTTGTACATACCCCTAGCCTCGAGGGTGAACTACTCCCTCCTCATCATGATGGCCGTCGGGATGATGAAGATGGCCTCCAGTGATGATTCCCTCCTCTGGCAGGGTGCCAAAACAGGGCTCCAGATGGTATTTCAAAGGTATAGAGGCGTGCGGTGGCGGAGTCGAAGTTCTAGGGTTATTTCTGGGGGTTTCTCTATTTGTAGGATTTTTTGACGTCGGTCTCACGTCAAGATGTGCTTCGAGGGGACCACTAGGCACCAGGCCACGGCCACCCCCTTGGGGCGTGGTGGTGGGTAGTGGCCACTTCCTTCACCTTCTAGTCCTCCCACCAAGCTTCTATTACCTATTTTGTTTCAGAAAAATCGTCAAAAAGTTTCGTTGCATTGGAGAAATTTTATTTCTACACAAAAAAACAACACCACTGCAGTTTTGCTAAAAACAACATCTGTCCTGGTTAGTTACATTCAAATCATACCAACACCATATAAAATTGTTGTAAACATGACATGAATACTTTATAAATTATAATACGTTGGAGACGTATCAGATACCTGTACTCTGTACTATACCCCACATCAATACAATCAAAAGCAGGACCGAGGATATTATCTCTTTGTGAAAGCCCGAACCTGGGTATATGGAGTTGCCATGTCACTTATATCCAATCTAATAGCCCACTCATACAATAGTTAGCCATACTATTATGTCATATAATTAATATATGACCCACCTCTTTCTCCCACAAAGCTTGTTGGGTCTCGTGCTACAGCCGGCTGTAAGCTTGTAGCCCGCTTCTCTTCTCTCCTCCAAGGCTTCAACTAGGCACAAATCTGATCTAGCATCTTTTATAACCCGCATACGTCATTCTAACCGACGAATAAATCCAGCATTCCAGCCGCTTTGCTATACGGATTGTGGGGCTGTTTGGTTTGCTTCCTGATAAAGCTGTCTGACTCATGCAGTAATCTCAGGCGTTGGATTTCTTAAGCTTGAGGTTGAGATTGCTGCCTAAGTAATAAGCTGCCTGTATGACCTCCATCTAAACAGACCCTGAATCTAGCTTCTACATGCACGTCTGCGCGGCTGTCCAACGAGATCGATTAGCCAGCTATCATGTACTCAGGGGCGGATCCAGCTATATGGCGAGGTTTGGCAGCCGCCATACCTAAAATTTGCCAAAAGTATTCCATATATATACTGTATGTATGAAGCTTTGAGCTGAGTCAATGGATTTTTGGTCAGTTTCGTCAATTTGGAGGATGAATACTCGCAGGGGGCAGGCAACTCATGGCCTCGAATGTATTTCGCCAGTAGTTGTGTTGTTACCACGTGTTTCGCCTCATTAGAGGCCTAACTGCCATTGAAGGAGAGAATTAAGCAATAGGTGACTTGCATCACATAAGCCCATGACCACAAGCCCATGTTCTAAACGAGGACACCATTGGCATCAATTGCAAATCAATTCACATGTACTCCAGTTGATTGGACATGCTAAAAAATGTACTAGTTGATTGGAGATACACGAGCTATTTCGCTCAAGCACGGTTGATCAGAATCGCCTTGCAGCCGCCGCTCAAGCTTGTCTCTAGCTGTGTGATGAGCAGTGCCAACTCCACAAACCCGAGCCTCACCGCTCGTCTCTCCGTGAAGAAACTAGATCTAATCGGACTCAAATCGTCTGAGGTATTACAATATACAACTAGGAGCAACGGCTACTCCTCCAAACTCATGACAATGTATGTCTTGTTGTGATATTTGTCCCTACTGCCGACCGACCGACCGACCCCTAGTCGGCTAACCCCTAAGGCACGCAACAGAGGCAGTGAGCAACCACACGATCTTTAGTCAGCGTGGTGGGGCAGCGATCACTGTCAAGAGAGGCAGCAAGCAGGAACGTCACATAGTTATATGTTACTACATTATTTTTTCCCCTCACTCTGCCACACCTAAAAAATATTCCTGGCTCCGCCACTGCATGTACTTGCATACCTCAATGGAATGTCACGGAAGAATGAGAAGATCACGGGAAAGTGACAACACACATATCCTTGAGCTGTACTTGCATACCTCAATAGAATGATTTAGCTTGTGACATTGTCCTCCATATTAATTGTATAGTCAACTCTTTTTCTTTTAGTTTGAACTTGGTTATTATTATTTTTGAAATGGAGGCAAAAAATTTGCCTCATCGATTAATTAAGAAGACGAGAATTGCCCAGTTAATTAACAAAAAATCGGATGAAAATCGATACATATAGACCATATGCGGACTACTCGCTAAGAAAGAAACTCCTTGACAGCTGAACCCCTACTTCGAGACTGCACGCAGCTCTGAAGAACTTGGTTATTATGGTGTTTACTGTGCTTTGTTCATACTTTTTTTGACAATGTGACATAAAATTGTTGCTTATGTATTTTATTGTGGCTCAAAAATAATATATTTGTAAAATTAGGTTGATTGTCAGATGATAATTTTAGATAATTATGTATTTTTCATGTATTATTGTTGCGCTAAAAATTATTTGGTTTCCGTAGCAATGCACAAGCAATGACCTTGTTCAATAAACACGAGCATGAAGTAGGGTTTATCTCCCCCATTGGGGCTTGAACCTGGATAAACCCTCTACTGCTTCCCCTCCGATCTACTCGCTTAGCCGTAATACCCCATCGAGGGATCTGTCGAAAATACTCTGGCAATGGTTATGCATCAGAAAAATAATGCATCCATTCCAGAGTGAAATTGGTGAAGTTTCACATAATAGTTCTAAATTTCTAACAGACCGTCGAGCAGTTAATGGGCAAAATAACACCAATCCTAGTCAAACAAATGAGCTCTCTTGATTATAAACACAAACGTGTAGACGGTTGGAGATGCAAGGCTTGGGATTACAATATATTTGTTATGCCCAATTTTTTCGTCACTTCATCCCTGTATGCCTAAATTCTGGCTCCATCTCTCATAAACCCAACTTTGCTTGATACACCACGCATACAGAGAAAAACACCTATTTACACCTCAACTCAAGTATTCTTTTTTTTTTTGCGAATAAACTCAAGTATTGACACTGAAGGTGAAGGTGAACTGGGCGTCACTCAGATGATTAGATTCTTTTTGGTGCCATATTTTTCTAAATGTATTTCAGGCCTTCCACTAATGTGTGTTCAGTGGGAGGAGACGCTCCCATTGACTTTAAATACGTATGTGACGATTTCGTCAATCTTAAAATAATGTGTCTGTTTAGTTTTTTGAAGGCACACATAGGGTATAGACTATAAAGGATGAGGCGATGATATGTACTGTGTTAAATAAAATGAAGGTGTAGTTTACAGGTTGTGGCAAAGTGGCCATAGGATAAGTTCAGCATCGCGTGTATTTGCATCTATTTAAATCGTGGCGCCGCAGTCTGCGTCCGTTTTCCTTTAGATGGCGACAAGGCACAAGGCGACGTGCTCCTCCGCGGAACGGCCAGCTACACGACGCCCGCCGCTCCCTGTGCCGCCCGCCTGCGTCCGTCGCCCCGCTCTCTCATTATTTCTCTTTCCCAACTTCCCTCTGTGCATACATCGCCCGTCTCCCCTCCCTTCTCAGCGACAACGCCGCCGCCGCCGCCTCTGTAGTGCAAGAAAGAACCAGCAGCAGCAAGTCGGCGACACGTTGCAGTCGAGCTAGCCTTCCGAGGTCAATAATCTGCTGCCCAGGAGAGGAGAATGGAGGCGGCCACAACGCCGGCTGCAGCGGAGACGCAGCACCGCCACGGCGGATGCTTGTCTGCCAGGACGTTCATGCCGCCCGGGCCGGTGTCGCGATGCTCCGGTGGCTCCTCTCAGGCAGCTGGATCTCCCGGTAAGATTCATTTCCTTCCTTCACTCATTTGCTTATTTATTTAATTTTGCCTGTTTGCAATGTTTGGTGCCTGCGTCTGCGTGTACTTTTAGCTGTTCTTTTTTGCATTATAGGAACCTCTTGTGCCATTTCTTGTTGTTTCTGAAACAAGGAATATTCCCCCTTTTTCGAATATTGCGCTGTGGTTGCTGCTACTGAATCGCTGATGCTAGTTTCTTTCCTCTGTTGTTAGATGTGTATATGTTCTTACCTTTCTCTCACTCTGCCGGTGGTGTAATCCTGCATCACAGTTTCTATGGTACCTTGCCCTGTTTACCATTTTCAACGTCTTAATAAGCATTGATGTGTGTTTATGTTTTTGTCATGTCACCGTGATGTGCATGCCAATCGATGTCGCCTCAATCTTTTATGTTCAGTACGCGCAACAAAAGTCAGCATTGCAGGTCCCTAGAGAAATCGTACTGAAAGTACTGCTACTCGTTTGCACATTTGGGAGAATGTCGTCGCTCAATCATGGTTCTTAACTTCTTATCCTCCCCACTCACGGTGTACTGAGCTTCCAATCTTATGTCTCTGTCATTGCATCGTCCACACCAATGAAGAAATTATTGCAGTGTTTTTTTTTTTCACATTCATTGTTCTCGTGATCTCCGTCTTGGCGTTACCTGTTATAGTCTCGTGACAATACCTAGTATTAGTTCAACCGCGCCCAAAAAAAAAAAACTAGTATTAGTTTCTGTAGGAACTTTAAAGCCGTCAGATTTACTTTATATGCTCCTCTCCACTCTTTTCATGCTAATTCTGTACCATTAACAAATTATGGCCCCTTGTTGCGGTCCTTTGGTTGTGGCCCTTTGGTTCTAAGATTACATATGACTTGACCACATCAATCAATTGTGATTGCACATCCACAAGACCACAACAAATGTTTGTCCATTGCTTGAACAGTATGGCATGCTAACAGTTGCTTGCGCTTTTGGGAAGCTTAGTTTAGTCAGGTTCACACATAAAGTAATCGTGGTTCACAGCTGATTTGGTAGGAAATCTCAACCTTGATTTCCCTATTCCACAGTTTGTCGATCAATCAGAGAGCGTTTGGTGAGAAATTATAGGGGGTCTTGGTGTTGGGGTGTATCTCAGATTATGAACATGTAGCACAATGTGACGGGTAGTATAAGTTAGGTAGGCTACAAAAATATTTTCCTTGTCTGATCTTATCATAATGGATCCATTAGCTTATAAGAAACACAAGCCAGTATTTAAGATTCCCCGCAAAAAACATACTCCCTCTGTAAAGTAATACAAGACCTTTTAGATCACTACTTTAGTGATCTAAAAGGTCTTATATTACTTTACAGAGGTAGCAGTATTTAAGATAGCATAGACCACAAAGGTTTGTCAGCGTGTCTTTCGCCTTGATAGCTAACCTTTGTTTTTGTGTTGCTCCAGCATGCACATGACAATTACAAAGTATGTATTTATTAGTCATTTTACATTGGTTATTATGAAAATTATTTCTAAGTACTCCCTCCGTCCCAAAATAAGTGTCGTGGTTTTGAACTAAAACTACGACACTTATTTTGGGACAGAGGGAGTATTATAAAAATTCTTTATTTCGATAGTTTGATGTTCAGTGTTTATTAATGGAATGTGCCTGTTCTTGTGCAGATGAGGCGTCATGTGGATCACCAAGATGGATAGGGAAAAGTCTCTCTTGTGTATGCATCAAAAGGAAAGGGGCATATGAGCGAATATGCGTGAACCTTACACCGGTGCAGGTTTGTTATATCAGAATGTTGCAAAGATTTGTTAACAGTTTTTTGCTTTCGGGGTAAAGAAATCCACTGATCATTGAATTTACCAGTATTTAAGATAGCAAATACCACAACATGTTCATCAGCGTGTCTTTAGCCTGGATACCTAACCTTTTGTTTTTGTCTTTAGCCTCTCCCCATGTGCGACGAGTTTTAGGTAGTCTAGTCTGTGACCTTCCATGCACAATCAAACTCTGCAGGATAGACATGACAATTTAAGTGGCCAAGTCATAAATTTTATCTTAGAATATGTCAACTTGAATGGCCCGATTCAGAGAACTATTTAGCTGTATATGACACAAACTAGCTAACTGTTTTTGGCCGGCCATTTATAGAAACAGAGGCTTCAGAGGTTGAGGCACCGCATGAAGGTTTATTTTGATCACTCAAGGCGAGATCATCAGGTAACTATATCTACTACTAAATGTAGAAGTCTTGACTATTTAATCCACACTTCTAATTTCTAAGACCATCCTAACTGATATATCTGTAATACTAGCTAATTGCACATGTGTTGCAACGGGGACATACATATTCTAGTGGTTCAGCATCAATCTTGTCTGACATATACTCCCTCTGTAAAGAAATATAAGAGCGTTTAGATCACTAAACACTCTTATATTTCTTTATGGAGGGAGTACCTTACACCCACCATATTCTTGATTTTTGTAAGATTTAATTTGATTTAAGTATGAGTAAGGGAAGACAAGGAAAGTTTTGATTTAGTTGAGGTTTTGATAAGATTGGATTTGATTTGGGTATGGGTAGGGGAAGACAACAAAGGTTGTGGTTAATTGAGGTATTGATTTTGGTAAGATTTGATTTGATTTGATTGAATTAATGCAGGACATGGTTTTGGGAAAGTACCGATTTGGTTTAGATTATTCCAAGTTACTCTATTTATGTTTTTATTTTGTGCGGCATCGGTTTGTTAGAGTTATATTGATGATCGCCGCCTCTCTTCCTCCTCACTTCTGGGCTGAGGCTGTTACTACTTCCACCCATCTCATCAACATTCAGTCATCTGCTGCTCTACAAAGTGGTATTCCTCTCGAGCGTCTTTCTGGTCGTTCTCCTGATTATTCGGCGCTCCGTTTGTTCGGTTGTGTCCGCTATGTTTTGCTTGCCCCTCGTGAACGCACCAAAAACTGACCGCTCAGTCTGTTGAGTGTGTCTTTCTTGGATATAGTGATGAGCATAAGGGCTATCGGTGCTGGGATCCTGTCGGTCGCCGGATGCGTATTTCCCGGGATGTGACCTTTGATGAATCTCGTCCCTTCTACCCGCGTCCATCCTCCTCGTCTTTTTCTATGGAGGACGTCTCTTTTCTTACTTTTCCAGATACACCTCCCTCTGTGCCCAGTATTCCTACTCCTCATCCTGCTGTTGCAGATCCGATGCCGTCCTCTCCTACAGTTTCTTCTACTCACTCGTCGCATGATTCTCCACCTTCATCGCCGATAGCTTCCCCTTCTCCACCTTCATCGCCGATAGCTTCCCCTTCTCCACCTTCATCACCGATACATTCCCCGTCTCCACCTCCAGTGATTCCACCTCTTCCGTCCTTTCCTTTCCATTATACTCGCCGTTCACGTGTTGTGAATGAGTCTACCGATGTGCCCTCTACTTCTGGTGTGTCGTCTCCCTCCTCTCATCAGACTTATGGCCTTCGTTCTCGGCCTTGTCCGCCCCCTGACCGATATTCTCCTTCTCGTTATGGTCTTTCGGCCGTTCTTGAGCCGACTTCTTATCGAGATGCTATTGTTCATCCTGAATGGCAGTTCGCGATGGCAGAGGAGATTACTTCCCTTGAACGCAACGGCACATGGGACCTGGTTTCTCTTCCCCCCGTGTTCGTCCCATCACTTGTAAGTGGGTCTATAAGATTAAGACTCGCTCTGATGGTTCTCTTGAGCGTTATAAAGCTCGTCTTGTGGCTCGTGGCTTTCAGCAGGAGCATGGTCGTGATTATGATGAGACTTTTGCTCCTGTGGCCCATATGACCACTGTCCGCACACTTCTCGCCGTGGCCTCTGTTCGCCACTGGTCTCGTGTCTCAGCTTGATGTTAAGAATGCCTTTCTTAATGGTGAGTTGCGTGAGGAAGTTTATATGCAGCCACCACCTGGGTATTCAGTTCCTGATGGCATGGTTTGCCGTCTTCGTCGCTCTCTATATGGCCTTAAGCAAGCACCCCGCGCTTGGTTTGAGCGTTTTGCCTCTGTGGTCACTTCAGCTGGTTTTTCCGCTCATGATCCAGCGTTGTTTGTCCACGTTTCTGCTCGTGGTCGCACTCTTCTTGTTCTTTATGTTGATGACATGATCATCACTAGCGATGATTCTGAGTACATTGCCTTTGTCAAGGCCCGTCTCAGTGAGCAGTTTCTTATGTCTAATCTTGGTCCCCTTCGTTACTTTCTTGGGATTGAGGTTTCCTCCTCCTTTGATGGCTTTTCTATTTCCCAAGAAAAGTATATCCAGGATCTTCTTGCTCGTGCGGCTCTTAGTGACGAGCGCACTGCTGAGACTCCTATGGAGCTCAATGTTAACCTTCGTGCTTCTGATGGTGAGCTCTTGTCTGATCCGACGCGTTATCGTCATCTTGTTGGGAGTCTTGTGTATCTTGCTGTCACTCGTCTGGATATCTCCTATCCCGTCCATATTCGAGCCGCTTTGTTTCGCCCCACTTGATTCACTATAGTCACCTTCTTCGTGTTCTACGATATCTTCGGCACGATCTCTCATCGTCTCTTTTTCCTCTTTCCGACTCTTTTGACTCCGGGCCTATTGAGATGCTACGTGGGCGCTGATCCTTCGGATCGCCGCTCACTTTCTCGCTTCGTGTTTTTCTTGGTGGTTCTCTCATTGCTCGAAGACAAAGAAGCAGATTGCAGTTTCGCTCGAGTCAGAGGCCGAGTTGAGAGCTATGGCTCTTCCGACGGCAGAGGTGACTTGGTTACGATGGCTCTTGGAGGATTTTGGTGTTTCACATTACACCTACTACCCTCTTGTCCGACAGTACATGTGCTATCAGTATTGCGCGGGACCCTGTGAAGCATGAACTTACCAAGCATATTGGTGTTAATGCTTATTATGTGCGCGCTGCTGTGCAGGATCATGTTGTTGCTCTTCAATATGTGCCTTCCGAGTTACAGCTAGCGGACTTCTTCACGAAGGCACAGACTAGAGCCCAACATAGATTTCACCTCTCCAAACTCAGTGTTGTCGAGCCACCATGAGTTTGAGGAGGGGTGTTAGAGTTATATTGATGATGGCCTTTGGCCTTTTGTATTCTTGCCTTTTGGCATCCTCATGTACATTATATATATGGTGGCTTTGGCCTCCTAGTAATACAAGTTGCATATTTCCTGACACGGTTGAGATTACCAAAACAATCAACAGGAAACCAAAAGGAGGGGGAGTGTGGAGGAAAAAACCGAGGGAGGAGGTGAGGCAATCCTACCAACTCTCCTTTAATAGTACATATATAGGGTGGGTCTATTTTACTACCACCCCTTAAGATTTGTAGCAACCAACTTAAGAGCATCTCTAGCAGATCCCCAAAAGTTATATTTGGTGGAAATTTTCTGATTTCAGGGATTAAGCCCTATCTAACATATCCCTCAATATATAACTTTCCATCACTTAAAATGCAGCCATCCATCTCAGGATATTTAGGCAGCCACCCGACCTTCCCCTCGGCGCCGACTCGCCTCTCGCCGTGGTCGACCCTCAGACGACGGAGCCATCCCGTGCCACCATCTCGCAGCCCCGCTGCCCTCCCCCGCACCTTCTCCAAACCCGTCGGCGCCGGAATCAGTATTTTCGCCTCCGCCGCCGCCGTCGTCGTGTAACTCTGCCCAGTCGCCACGAGGTTTGTTTTCGACGGGAATCAGACCGCCCGACCTTGGAGATGGCGTAGAAAGGTCAAGCGCAAGCCCTACATGGCCGACGGCGTCGGAACCGCTAAGTAGAGTGTTGTCGCCACCACTGTCGCTGCCCCTACATCCTGGACGAAGTTCTTCGCCTCCACACTCAGGAACCCCCTCTGCGGCCTGCTAGGTAGTGTCGTTGGTGTCCTCCACCGCATTTCGGACCTAGCTCGAGCTACGTCGTCGGGCGCCGCCTCTCCGACCCCGTCCACCCACAAGGTGTTTGTCAAATTGCCTTTATGTTTTTTTTTTCATTTTTCCTATGTTTCATCGAAGAAAGGTCTCAAATGGATCGTTGGGTTCTCCAATGTGTAGATCAAGATGTTGTGGAAGATGATCTTCGAAGATTCATCGTCGCAGGAGGAAGAAGATGATGAATTTGAGTTGGCGACTTCCGTGTTTGTTATGGAGGAAGATTTTAGGAGACCGAGGCGTGGTTCCAGTTTGGTCGAAGGTTGTTTCATCGAGATAGCATCATGCATGGGTTATGATGGTCTTATGAGGGATTACTTTATGTAATACCGTATATCCCCCTTAATGCTCCGGATACACCAGGATCTCTCCAACACCATTTTAAATGCTATGGAGAAACATGATCGTGGGTTTCAACTGGGAAGGGATACAGCGGGAACATGAACTGCAAGTTCATTGTTGAAGGTTATAGTAGACATGCGAGTCCTTGCTTATGGATGTCCGACCGGTGCCATCAATGACTATGTTCGCATTGGGGAAGTTCTCATCCTCAAGTGTGTGAGATGATTATACGCAGTTGTGATCGAGCTCTATGGATCGGAGTACTTGAGGGCTTCCACTAATGAAGATACCGAGAGGCTCATGGTAGAAAATAAAGAGAGCGGTTGGCCAGGGATTCTTGGATCCATTGACTGTATGAATTGGACATGGAAGAATTGTCCTATGGCATGGCAAGATCAGTACAAAGGGCATTTCAAATGACCCAACCATCATTCTTAAGGCAGTTGCATCCCATGATCAGTGGATTTGGCACACATACTTTGGGATGCCTGACTCTCAAAATGATCTCAATGTCCTCCAGCAATATGCTCTTTTCAAGGCTTGTTGATAGTGACGTCTTGTTGCTAGTGACAATTCACCTTGCAACCTAAGAAGCACGGACACGGGGACGGAAAGACGGGGATACGCATTCGGGGATACAGGATACGGCATTTTCCAAAAACAGCCATTCGGGGATACGGCGAGTATATATATAATAAAATGAAAATATGGCATGTAATATAGAGTTAAGACAGAAAATTAATAAGAAATAAATCTTTTTTGCCAAGTGCTTGATTGATCCTCATCCCCCCATGTCATGTTGTCATTGCAAGCTGCATCCATCTTGCAAAACATATCAAACACAAACAGTAAAGAAGATTAGAGGACAAGACATACTTGAAAGATTAGAGGACAAGACATACTTGAAGCAACATGGAGCAGCAGCGCAAGCATTCAAACCAGGAGCACAAGATAGCAAGCAACATCCAGGATCCAGCAGCTTAATGGAAGAAATATGACGAATAAGAGAGGAAGAGGTTGAGGAATAGGAGAGGCTGTTGGGTTACCTGCGAGGCTACGCCTGCGAGTAAAGGCTGCTGGTGCTGGGGCTAGCGGTCGCCAGCGGCGGCGGCGATCCAGGAGGCGGCGGCTCGTTCAGTACGACCTGGGAGGGAGCACCTCGTCCTCATGACGAGAGCGTGCGGGAGACAGATAGGGTTTGGTATTGGGTTGGGCCGAGGCTGGTTTTGGGCTGGGCCGTGTCCCAAACGTGTCCCAGACGTGTCCCACCGTATCCCTGTAATTTTTTCCTTTTTATTAATCGAAAATCGTGGGACACGGCTTAGTTCGCGTATCCCAGCGTATCCCCGTATCCCGCCGTATCAGGACGGCAGTTCGGCTGATTCTGGTGTGTTCATGCTTTTTAGCTTGCAACTATGTTGTCAATGGTCATGAGTCTTGCCAATGGCATCTATCCTCCGTGGGCCACATTTATGAAGGCAGTCCACCGTCCTAAAGGACACAAAAATCTCATTTTGCAACGTGCTGAGAATCTACGAGAAAGGATGGTGAGAGAGCTTTTGGTGTGCTTCAAACACGCTTTGCAATTGTCTGTGGCCCTAGGGAATATTGAAAGCCTCGGATCCTATGGCAGATCATGACAACATGTCTTATCTTGCACAACACTATCATCAAGGATGAGAGAGAGGACCCAGAGGATTTTCAATATCTCTACAATGGTGTCTAAGTGGAGCTAGAATATAGTCGAAATAGGACCGAAGCATTCCTGCAAGCACACTAAAGGATTGAGAACCGAGAAGCTCACAACCAACTTCAAGAAGATCTTATGGAGCACCATTGGCGACTTCATAGCACTTGATTTTTGTGCTTTCATCATGTTTATTTGGGTTCTTAGTTCATCATGTTTATTTGGGTTCTTAGTTCATTTGGACTGTATATTGTGTTTGAATTTGAATGCTTAAGTTTGAGAACATTTAATTTGATATGTACTTTAATAATCAGTTTTCAATTAATATGTTGTGATAAGTTTGAAAATGGTTGGATGAATTGGCAAAATAAATTTTTCAAGGGATTAAGTTTTAGCGGATCTGCTAGGTGAAGTCAAGTTTGATCCCCTAAAAACATATGACTTTCTGAGATAGGGGATATGTTTTGGCAATATAGGATAGGGGGTCTGCTAGAGATGCTCTAGGAGCATCTCCATCCGGACCCCATTTGCCCCCTATATGTCCGGGCGAAAAGCCAGGACATGGCCTAAACAGAAAAATGCCACCCAACCGGATCCCCATACCTTTCCAGGCTGTCCAGCACCCCCCATATCGAGGAATTTGGGGCCGCCGGACACACCTGGGCGTGTCTGCCAAACCCTAGCCATTTGTCTCAGTTCACTCTGCTTTCAGTCCACTCCGCTCCGCTCCTCTCTGGCCATATCCGACATGGCAAGCAGTGGACCTGAGTCCGCTCAATCCGGATCCGTCAACTGGGAGCTTGCTGCCTGCTCGGACGAGGAGGACATAGTCATCCAGCTCGCGGTCTGCCTGTCCCGGGAGGATAGCCGAGCTCCGTCGTCGGAGCCGCCCCGTCGCGGATCCACCAGTTGAGCACCTTCTTCGCTACTCTGGCTGGATCCAGTGGTGGCGCCGCATCCAACGTAAACTCGCGCCCATTGTCTGCTCTATCACCCTGCAGGCGCATGCCGAGTCGAGGTCCCAACACGCCACCGAGAGAGGCTTGAGGCTCCCCGGAGCTGGGTCCTTGTCTTAATTAGCCCACATAGGACAGCATATTCCTTCCTTTAGCAGGACTCATTTTCTTCTTCTCACACCATCATCCTCATCCTCCACTTACTGATTCCCAAGCCGACCTATTGAGTTGATCGATAAAAGGTAACTCCAAGGCGTATATAAATTGGTGGTTTTGGTTCTAAGGGTGTGAGGTGATACTATTCTACGATAATAGGAACAGCCGACTTATTGTGTTTTTTTTTCAGGCCCAAGCAGCATGCCTAATGTAACTGCAATCAGCCTACTCGGAGCGTAGGTTACAAAGAAAATGCTAATTTTTTGTGCATTTATTTTTTCCCTGCGGCCCAATCTAAAGAAAAAAAAATGTGGAGCAGGCCCCTTGGCCAATGAAAGGAACTGACACCCTATGGCCCAATCGCAGGAAAAAGAAGATGTGGAGCAGGCCCCTTGACTGCATGGTTTGAAGGCCCAGCCCAAAAATTTATTTACGCGTGGACGGACCGAAGTTTTAGTACCACTTCAGAAGATAGGCACGGGAGAAAATAATTTTATAGGGTGAACGGACCAAAAGTTAAGAAAAATGCACCTCCTTTTATTAGTAGGTATAGATAAGGAAAGAGCAAGGTAGGAAGTAGGGCTTCTACCCGCATTGGGGGCCTGAACGTGGGTATATCGTGTCTTTGTGTTATGTGTCCAAAACCCCAGGCGTCCCGACGTTACATTCCCTCGACTACAAATTCCAGTACTCCCTCTAGTACCACTATTAGGATCAACATAAAATCCCTCGACACCTGCCCACCCGGGTTTAAGTCGTAGACTTGGCACGGGTAATCCCATTTTCCTGGGTAAATTCCAGGTTTTTTGGCGATACTCTTTCAGCGGTATGGTGTGCCCACCAACTACGAGGCATATGTGGCTACTTAAAAAATCTAAAGATCTGTCGGTCCAGTCTCTCGGAGGTGTTCATAGGGGTAGGGTGTGCGTGCGTGTATTCATAGGAGTGATTGTGCATGTGTGATCACCTGCATTTGTACTGTGTTTCCCAAAAAAAAACCTAATTATATGTATGCATATTTGATTAATGGTTGGAAGGGAACGTTACACCAATTCGTAGTCTGAAATGCACCGAAAGCTTTCATTTTATACATATCACTAGGAAATTTTCCAATTATTTGAGTTCATGATACATAAAATTCCCACTAGGAAACGATGGCTGTAAGGCACTGTAAATTTGTGGCATTTACCATAAGATACTACAAATTAGATAACTGGATAGCTATATTATCTCCCAAATTCTTTTTTAAGTATTATCTCCCTAGTTCTGATGGATATCAATTTATAATAATAGGAAGCCTTGAGAGCTCTTTGGTATGCAACATACCCTGATCAAGAACTTGAGGATTTGGTCTCTGAACAGTGGAAGGACATGGGCTGGCAAGGAAGAGATCCATCAACTGACTTCAGGTAGACAGCGCTGGTCCAAACTAAAACTTGCCAGACTTACTTTAACAATATGCAGCTCTGCTATGAAAGTATAAGCAGCATTGCATCACTTGTTACAGAGGCGCAGGATTCATATCTCTAGAGAATCTTCTATTCTTTGCAAAGACATTCTCTGTAAGCAATATATCACAATTGCCTTTTTCATTGCCTACTCTTATGATGAATATTGACCACCCTCCACTGATTTATCTGTGCAGGCGTCATTTCAGAGGTTACTACAGAAACAAAGTGGCAATCGAGCCACTTGGGAGTACCCGTTTGCAGTTGCCGGTGTAAATATCACATTCATGATCATGCAGATGCTGGATCTCCAGTCCAGTAAGCTCGTATCGAAACATGCAAATTATTCAGTTTGTAAACTGTAACTTTACTAATTTATGGCAGTGAAATCAATTGCAGCTAAACCGAGAACGTTCGTCAAAGCTGTTTTTGTCCAAATGCTTTCAGGTAGGACCAGTGCAGTATACATATAGCTTTTGTACCGTTCGTTCGTTCAAATCATTTTCAACAAATTCTCATTGCTTCCTGTTTTGTCCCAGAGGATGAATGGGCATTTGATCTGCTCTACTGTGTTGCTTTCCTTGTGATGGAGAAGCAGTGGGTAGAGAAGAACGCTTCTTACATGGACTTCAATGTACGTCTCATCCTTTCTACACGCAAATCTTCAGATTGCATGTTTGATCGATCTTATGACTGATGTAATTACCAGGAGATACTGAAGTCAACTCGAGCGCAGCTGGAGAAGGAGCTTCTGCTGGAGGATGTGATGAGGATTGAAGATATGCCATCATACAGACTGCTTTGCTAGCGGCCATATCTGTTGGAAACGATGACTGAGCTCATGATGCGTGTGCATAGGCCCCTTTCTTTCCTTGTTCAGAGGCTATAAAGAGACACGTTTTGTAAGTGACTATTGTCGTTTTAACAGAGGCAATGCATAATCCGTAAGCATCTCTTACTGCAAAGAAACACATACTATCCGCGTCATACTATCATCTCTTTACTCCATACCCTTCGACACATAGTGCCGGAAACTTATACAAGGTAAATGATGACGCGTTCCATAACTATTATAGACCTAAAAAAGTAATCACAGAAAAGTTTGTTCAAGACACTTTCTGGGAAGAAGATGCTAAGCTAATTCTTCAGATGCCACTACGGGATGGTGCGGTCGATTTTGCGGCTTGGCACTATGACTCAAAAGGGCTCTTCTCAGTTAGACAAGCGTATAGACTAAGTAGAGCACTTGGGGAAGCCGATGAGGGACAAGCTGGGGAGGGCCAGATAGTGGTCGGCTTGCTGAATGAGGAGGGTCAGGAAAAGTGGAAGAGGATTTGGCGTATGGCCTGCCCGGGGAATATCAAGCACTTTTGGTGGAGATTGGCGCACAACACTCTAGCCACCAAGGATATTTTGTGCAGGAGAGGAATGGCAATTGAGAATCACAAGTGTTTCGTGTGCAACTCCGGCAACGAGTCGGGCAAACACCTGTTTGTGGAGTGCCCGGAGATCAAACAGGTGTGGCGGGCCCTACATCTCGAACATGCTCGTCAACAGCTAGCAGAATGTGAGTCTGTTGATGCAACACTGGATACGGTGTGGACATTACCGGAGAAGGATCGGATGCTGATTGTCGTTATGTGGTGGCAATGGTGGACGCAACGCAACAAAGTGAGGGAGGGCGAGAAACCGCTGGAGCATGGTCAATTCGCCTGCAGGGCTGCATGCACTTTGGAGGAGTACCGGGGGTATTATTGCAAAACAGGCAAACCACATGCACCACCACAGGTTTGGCGCCCGCCACCACCCGACGTCCTCAAATTCAATGTGGATGGAGCCCACATCCCAGGTGAACAGGCTGGTGCATGGGGCGTAATCGTGCGGGACAATGAAGGGACGGTGGTGGCAGCTCGCTCGGGGCGTAGCAATCATGTTGCTGATGCATTTGGCGCAGAGCTGGGCGCCGCCCAAAATGCGCTTGACATTGCTTCTGAGCTGGGGGTGGTGCGCCTAATCGTCGAAACTGATTCTCTATTAGTGGAACAAGCCCTTAACAGAAGAGGTCTGGATTTCTCAAAGCAGGCACAGTTGATTGAGGATCTCAAGTTTCAAATGCATCTCTGGTTCGCCACGTGCGATGTGCTTCACTGTAGACGGGAGGCAAATGTGTCGGCACACCATTTAGCCAAGCTAGGGTTATCTCTCCCCATTGGAGGAGTGCTTGTATCTGATGATGATGTTCCAGCTCCTGTAGCTGATGCTGTAATGGGCGATTTAGCCCAAGTCGTTGCTTAATAAAGCTTACTACTTGCTCTAAAAAAAACCATCAGTGTTTGTGTCATTGATGTGATTAAGAAATGTCGCATTAATTATGTGCGGGCATCAACACTCTCACCCCCCCTCCCCCCCGCGTCGTCTCTGTGAGGCGACTCGGGCGGGCACCCCACCGGCCGCCGCCACAGAATCTCCACCAGCCACCGCCCCCCTCGCCGCCGTCGGCAAAACGACGTGGGGCAAAGCCCGTCGACGGCTGGCGGCGGCGGGATCCGCCCCGCGCGCGTGCTCTGGTCCTGCCGCTCCCTCCCCTCGTCCGCATCGGGGCATCCGGATCTGGCCTGATGCTTCCCTCTGGCCGCTCCTCGGGGGTCAGCCGACTCCCTCCTTTCAGATCGGGCCGGCGTGCCGTGGCTGCGGGCTTCTGGCACCCTCGGGTGGTTCCGGTGGCCTGGCCTCGGGGCTGCCTCGGCGGTGGTTCCACCCGCAGTTGCCTGCTGAGCTGGGCGCGGCGTCCCCCTGCTCCACGCTCTTGTGCAGGCCTCCGCCGCCTCCCGCCCTCAAGCTCCCGTCATCGACCGCCTGCTGCGCGATCTGCGTCTCGTCTTCCGCAGATCCAGTTGTCGCGTCTTTCGCCCCCACCTTGTTCGTCGTTGTCGTGCTCCTTTGCGTGCTTGCCAAACGAAGGTGGCGTCGTGGCTCCTGCTCCTTGGAGCCCTCCACCTCCCAGCTCCTCCGATGGGCTGTCGTTGTCTCGTAGCCTTTCCTGCTAGGGGCGCCGCATCGGTGCTCCTCACCGGTGGCCTCGGCGTCAAGGGTGCCTGCCGGTGTCTCTGCCGGTCGGATTCACCTAGATCTGGGGCCGTCCATTTTTGGCGCTACCCCGCGCTATTGGCGGCTGCTCTGCGTCTTCAACCCCCGGTCTTGTGATGTTTTGGGTGTGCTCTGTGGTGTTCTATGCTTGGTGATGCCCTTCGACTACGCCGGTGGCACATAGGTGTTGGGTAACGTAGTAATTTCAAAAAAATTCCTACGCACACGCAAGATCATGGTGATGGCATAGCAACGAGAGGGGAGAGTATTGTCCACGCCCTCGTGAGACCGAAGCGGAGCGTTATGACAACGCGGTTGATGTAGTCGACGTCTTCACGATCCGACCGATCCAAGTACCGAGCGACGGCACCTCCGAGTTCAAGACACGTTCAGCTCGATGGCGATCCCGGACTCCGATCCGGCAAAGTGTCGGGATGAGTTCCGTCGACGACGGCGTGGTGGCGATGATGATGCTCACCGGCGCATGGCTTCACCTAAACTCCGCGACGATATGACCGAGGTGGAATATGGTGGAGGGGGCACCGACACGGCTAAGGGCGATCCGTAGATCAACTTGTGTGTTATGGGGTGCCCCCCGCCTCGTATATAAAGGAGCAAGGGGAGGCGGCCGGCCAAGGGAGGCGCGCGGGGAGGAGTCCTACTCCCATCGGGAGTAGGATTCCCTCCTTTCCTAGTCCAACTAGGAGACCTTCCATGTAGTAGGAGTAGGAGAGAAGGAAAGGGAAGAGAGAAGGAAGGAAGGAGGTGCGGCCCTCCCCTAGTCCAATTCGTACTAGGCCTTGGGGGCGCGGCCTGCCCTAGGCAGCCCTCTCTCTTTCCCGTATGGCCCAATAAGGCCCAATACTTCTTCCGGCGAATTCCAGTAACTCTCCGTACTCGAAAAATACCGAATCACTCGAAACCTTTTCAAGTCCGAATATAGTCGTCCAATATATCGATCTTTACGTCTCAACCATTTCGAGACTCCTCGTCATGTCCCCGATCTCATCCGGGACTCCGAACTCCTTGGTACATCAAAACTTATAAACTCATAATAAAAGCATCATCGTAACGTTAAGCGTGCGGACCCTACGGGTTCGAGAACTATGTAGACATGACCTAGATCTATTCTCGGTCAATAACCAATAACGGAACCTGGATGCTCATATTGGCTCCTACATATTCTACGAAGATCTTTATCGGTCAAACCGCATAACAACATCGTTGTTCCTTTGTCATCGGTATGTTACTTGCCCGAGATTTGATCGTCGGTATCTAATACCTAGTTCAAGCTCGTTCTTGGCAAGTCTCTTTACTAGATTCGTAATGCATCATTCTGTAACTAACTCATTAGCTACATTGCTTGCAAGGCTTATAGTGATGTGCATTACCGAGAGGGCCAGAGATACCTCTCCGACAATCGGATGACAAAACCTAATCTCAAATACGCCAACCCAACATGTACCTTTGGAGACACCTGTAGTACTCCTTTATAATCACCCGATTCACGTTGTGACGTTTGGTAGCACCAAAGTGTTCCTCCCGTAAACGGGAGTTGCATAATCTCATAGTTACGGAACATGTATAAGTCATGAAGAAAGCAATAGCAATATACTAAGCGATCAAGTGCTAGGCTAACGAAATGGGTCATGTCAATCACATCATTCTCCTAATGATGTGATCCCATTAATCAAATAACAACACATGTCTATGGTTAGGAAACATAACCATCTTTGATTAATGAGCTAGTCAAGTAGAGGCATACTAGTGACTATATGTTTGTCTATGTATTCACACATGTATCATGTTTCCGGTTAATACAATTCTAGCATGAATAATAAACATTTATCATGATATAAGGAAATAAATAATAACTTTATTATTGCGTCTAGGGCATATTTCCTTCAGTCTCCCACTTGCACTAGAGTCAATAATCTAGTTCACATCGCCATGTGATTTAACATCAATAGTTCACATCTATATGTGGTTAACACCCATAGTTCACATCGACATGTGACCAACACCCAAAGGGTTTACTAGAGTCAGTAATCTAGTTCACATCGCTATGTGATTAACACCCAAAGAGTACTAAGGTTTGATCATGTTTTGCTTGTGAGATAATTTTACTCAATGGGTCTCACATTTAGAGCCGTAAGTATTTTGCAAATTTCTATGTCTACAATGCTCTTGCGGAGCTACTCTAGCTAATTGCTCCCACTTTCAATATGTATCCAGATTGAGACTCGAGTCATCTAGATTAGTGTTAAAACTTGCATCGGCGTAACCCTTTCTGATTTAACCTTTTTCATTTTGATGAGGACATCAATACCATTGTTACACCCACAGCCCCTCTTGCTACATATCTTGGACCAATTACTAGAGCTCGCAGACGCCAATTAAATTATCGGTACTTTCGTTTCTTGGTAATGATTCTAATGGTCATGAGAATATGATGCTGCCTAAATTGGATACATTTGTTTTGCTTACAAATGAAGGCCCTAGCTTGGAGAAGGATGGACATTGGAGCAAGAACAAGCATGGAGATAATGCCATGCTAAGGGGAACAAAACGGAGTTACAAGTGAAGATTTCAGGACTTTGAAGCCACCATAATGGGTGCATGAAGCCTTGGACGAAATATACAAGATGCTACTTCATAAATGTCGTCCCGAGGCTATTCTAGGTGCTGCGTCACCTTATTAGTGGGCCAGGCCCTTGTAATTTCGAAATACACAAGTATAGGCTATTTTAGAGTCCGTATGTGTGGGAAACAAGAGATAGGGTTGATTTGGACCCCTCCACCAAGGGCCACGAAATTCCCCCTCTTCCTCCATATATACAGCCCTTAGGGCACCGTTTAGACCTTGGGTTTTGTTTAGATTAAAAGTTCGCCATAGCTGCAACTTCGCGCGTGCCGTTTGTGTTCAACGACCGCACAAAGGCGCCACAGAACCCCACCTTGATCAATAAAGCTTTCATCTTATATTCGCAATATCCAGATTGCAATCTCAGTTTCTTGCTTGTTCTTCGTTTGCTCGCAGAAGCAGACCCTCGTGGTCGTTGATCGTGCTCGGCGTGGTCAATAACCTCTCGGAGTTGGTTTAGCGATTGCTAAGGCGTGGCGTCCTCAAGACGTTCAGTAGTCGGATCGTCAAAGTCGACTTCCTCCAAAGCGAAAACCACATCTCATCGAAAGGCGGGACACCTTTGCCTCTATCAAGTGGTATCAGATTTTCAGGTTGCTCGGTGAGATTTTACAGTTTTCCGTAGTTTAGATCGAGTCTGTTCTTCATACCCATAGTCCACGAAAAAGCCACACAAAAAAAATTAGGGTTAGTTCATCATATCCGAACCAACCTGAGCCTTTGCATAATCTTTTTAGGGTTTTGCTTTGCTGAATTTGCGGGTACATCGTCGTGTCGAGTTGCTGGTCTTAGAGTCTAGTCTTTTAGAGTTTCGAGTTCTGGTCATAAGTTGTCACGCCGCCGCCGCACCATCATCATCGCCTTGCCATCTTCCACCATTGCTTATCCGCCACCGCTCTGAATCCATATCCATATACCACCACCGCTACCATATACCACCACCGCTGCCATATACCACCACCATATATCCACCACCAATCCGAGTTCTTCTCATATTAGGTTTGTTTTCAAGATCCATCTAGTTTCCGATTCGTGTTTCCTTGCCTGCGTAGGTTTCGGAAAAAAAAAGAGCGAATTTTTTTTTCCAGAGTGTGCTTTTCCGTTGTTTCCGTGCAGCGCCATGATTTTGTTAGTGTTCTAGGCTCGCGTCTCTAGCACGGTCTAGCCTAGGACCATCAAAGATCGTCGTTGAGCGTTTATTCAACTTTGCATCTCTGAATTGATTATTGCTAACCTTTTTTGCTACCATATTATAAGCCTTCCCAGCTCCACATACATCTACATCGTATGCGTTTGACTCTCCCAGTAATCGCTCTATCCAAGCTTTGAGAGTTTTGACTACATCGGTTGCCTATCACCTTTCTTTCTTTGGTAAGGCTGGTAAGAATTTGAGATTTGCTTGACGGATTTGTGATCGTCCACCACACCACCACCACCACTTCCTAGTAGTCGTCGAATCATATTCTTGTGTGTTTCTATTGCTGCTAACCATGGCAGGATCACAAGTCGATTTAGACCGACCGGGAGAACATGACAAACAAAGCGCTACATGATAAGTTTCAACAAATGATGAGTGGGCAGGTGGACGATGTGCTAAATAGATTTGAAGAGGCCATGGAGAAGATAGATGGCATTGAGAAGGCGTTGAAACAAAGCTCGATAACAAGTTTAATGAATTGCTCAAGGTCTACCACCACCACCACCGGCTGCACCTAACGCACCTCTACTACAACAACAAGGACTACCTCCACATCGTGAAACAGCCCTCCGCCAAGCTTCCGTGTCCCTCTTCACTGGCCAAGCTCTTTGGTGTTCTTTGTTGATATTCGTGGCTCCTGCTGCTGCGGTGGGGAGGATGATTATGTGAGAGATTACGAGGATGAGGTTGATCAACATCGAACTACGTGCAACCACCAGCACCACAACCACCGTGTCGTCCACATGCAAATAATGGCAATGTTGGGGCTCCCCTTCAGTACGAGATCATGACCATCTCCCTAAACTGAAATTGAATATTCCACCATTTGAGGGTAGATATGTTCTGATATATATCTTACTTGGGAGTTAGAAACTGAACAACGATTTACATGTTTACAATATCCCGAGGAGAGACGTGTTCTGCTGCTGTTTGTGCTTTCACTAGCTTTGCATGTGTTTGGTGGTCGAACATTGTAGATTATATCCTGTTCCAGCTACTTGGGCTGCTTTGAAAACTGCTATGTGTACTCGTTGGGTTCCACCATATTATCAGCGTGAATTACTTCAAAAATTGCAGCGCTTAAGACAAGGAAAAATTCGGTAGAAGAATATTATCGGGAATTACAAACTGGCTTGATTAGATGTGGTATTGTTGAGGAGAATGAAGCTATGCTTGCACGTTTTCGGTGGATTAAATAGAGATTCAGACCATTCTAGACTACAAGGATTATAATAATATCACTCGATTATTCCATCTTGCTTGTAAAGCTGAGCGTGAAGTGCAGGATCGATGTGCCTTGGCGCGGACTAACTTTTCTCGCAGGTCGACCTTCATCATGGACACCACGTGCATCATCTACTTCCACACGTTCTACTACACCGCACCTCCGTCGGCTGCCACCTCTAACCGTGATACAAGAAAGCAGGCACAACCACCACTATCGCCAAGAGTACACCGCTGGGCCTACAGGCTCTTCTTCTTCCATGGCATCAACAGGCACACAAGTGATATTATTTGTCGTCGTTGTAAGGGAAGAGGACATTTTGCGAGAGAATGCCAATCTCAGCGTGTGATGATTGCTCACGAGGATGGTGGGTATGAGTCGCTAGTGACTATGATGAAGAGACTTTGGCTCTTATTACACATGAAGAACACGGTGGAGATGATTACGATCTTGAGACGCAATACATGGCTGCTGAAGATCTTGACAGGTATGAATGTTTAGTTGCTCAACGTGTTTTGAGTGTGCAGGTTACACAAGCTGAGCAAAATCAGAGGCATAACTTGTTCCATACAAAAGGAGTTGTGAAGGAGCGTTCTATTAGCGTCATCATAGATGGAGGGAGCTGCAACAACTTGGCTAGCATGGATATGGTGGAGAAGCTTTCTCTCACCACAAGACCACATCCACATCCTTACTACATCCAATGGTTCAACAACAGCGGCAAGGTTAAGGTAACACGTCATTGTTCGTGTGCATTTTAGTATCTCTACATATGCTGATTATGTTGATTGTGATGTGGTACCTATGCAAGCATGTTCCTTATTACTTGGTAGACCATGGCAATTTGATAAAATTCTGTACACCATGGTAGAAACAATCAGTATACTCTTGTTCACAAGGATAAAAATATTACTTTGCTTCCTATGACTCCTGATTCCATTTTGAAAGATGATATTAATAGAGCTAATAAAGCAAAACAGGAGAAAATAAGAGTGAAAATCAGATTGTGGCAAAAGAATTTGAGCAACAAATGAAGCCTAATAATAAACCATCTAATGTTGCTTCTGAAATTAAACTGAAAAGTGCATGTTTATTTGCCACCAAATCTGATATTGATGAGCTAGATTCTAGCAAATCTGTTTGCTATGCTTTTGTGTGCAAAGAGGTATTATTTTCATTCGAGGACGTGCCTTCCTCTTTGCCCCTGCTGTCACTAACATTTTGTAGGAGTTCACGACGTCTTCCCACAAGGCGTGCCACCGGATTACCACCTATTCGAGGGATTGAGCATCAAATTGACTTAATTCCGGTGCATCGCTACCCAACCGTGCACCATACCGTACCAATCCGAGGAGACGAAGGAGATTATCGTCAAGCAAGCACAGGAGCTGCTCGACAAAGGTTATATCGCGAATCTCTTAGTCCTTGTGCTGTTCCTATTATACTAGTGCCTAAAAAGGATGGTACGTCGGCGTATGTGTGTTGATTGTAGAGGCATTAATAATATTACTATTCGTTATCGTCATCCTATTCCTAGGCTAGATGATATGCTTGATGAATTGAGTGGCTCTACAATATTCTCCAAAGTTGATTTGCGTAGTGGATACCATCAAATTCGTATGAAATTGGGAGATGAATGGAAAACAGCATTTAAAACTAAGTTTGGATTATATGAGTGGTTAGTCATGCCTTTTGGGTTAACTAATGCACCTAGTACTTTCATGAGATTAATGAGCGAAGTTTTACGTGCTTTCATTGGACGATTTGTGGTAGTTTACTTTGATGATATACTGATTTATAGCAAATCTTTGGAAGAACATTTGGAACATTTACGTGCTGTTTTTAATGCTCTCGTGATGCACGTTTGTTTGGTAACCTTGGGAAGTGCACCTTTTGCACCGACCGAGTATCTTTTCTTGGCTATGTTGTTACTCCACAGGGAATTGAAGTTGATAAAGCCAAGATTGAAGCTATTGAGAGTTGGCCGCAGCCCAAAACGGTCACACAAGTGAGGAGTTTTCTTGGACTCGCTGGTTTCTATAGGCGTTTTGTGAGAGACTTTAGCACCATTGCTGCACCTCTCAATGAGCTTACAAAGAAGGATGTGCCTTTTGTTTGGGGTACCGCACAGGAAGAAGCCTTCACGGTATTGAAAGATAAGTTGACACATGCTCCTTTACTCCAACTTCCTGACTTTAGTAAGACTTTTGAGCTTGAATGCGATGCTAGTGGAATTGGATTAGGAGGTGTGTTGTTACAAGATGGCAAACCTTTTGCATATTTTTCTGAAAAATTGAGTGGGCCTAGTCTGAACTATTCTACTTACGACAAAGAATTATATGCTCTTGTTCGGACTTTAGAGACATGGCAACATTATTTATGGCCCAAAGAATTTGTTATACATTCTGATCATGAATCTTTGAAACATATTAAAAGTCAAGCTAAACTGAATCGTAGACATGCTAAATGGGTTGAATTCATTGAGACTTTCCTTATGTCATTAAACACAAGAAGGGTAAAGAAAATGTTATTCTTGATGCTTTGTCTAAATCGCTATACTATGCTTTCACAACTTGACTTCAAAATATTTGGTTTGGAGACCATCAAAGATCAATATGTGCATGATGCTGATTTTAAAGATGTAATGCAGAATTGTAAAGAAGGAAGAACATGGAACAAGTTCGTTATTAATGATGGTTTTGTGTTCGTGCTAACAAGCTATGCATTCCTGCTAGCTCTGTTAGTCTTTTGTTGTTGCAGGAGGCGCATGGAGGAGGATTAATGGGACACTTTGGCGTGAAGAAGACGGAGGATATACTTGCTACACATTTCTTTTGGCCAAAGATGAGGCGGGATGTTGAGCGTTTTGTTGCTCGCTGCACTACATGTCAAAAAGCTAAGTCACGACTCAATCCTCATGGTTTATATATGCCTTTGCTCGTGCCTAGTGTTCCTTGGGAGGATATATCTATGGACTTTGTTTTAGGTTTACCTCGAACAAAGAAGGGAGGATAGCATATTTGTTGTCGTGGATAGATTCTCGAAAATGGCACACTTTATACCATGTCATAAAAGCGATGATCTGTTAATGTTGCTGATTTGTTCTTTCGTGAAATTATTCGCTTGCATGGTGTGCCAAATACTATTGTTTCAGATCGTGATACTAAATTTCTTAGCCACTTTTGGAGATGTTTATGGGCTAAGTTGGGGACTAAACTGCTTTTAGTACTACTTGTCACCCCCAAACTGATGGACAAACTGAAGTAGTCAATAGAACATTGTCTACTATGCTTAGGGCTGTTTTGAAGAATAATAAGAAAATGTGGGAAGAATGCTTGCCTCATATTGAATTTGCTTATAATCGTTCATTGCATTCTACTACTAAGATGTGCCCTTTTGAAATTGTGTATGGCTTCCTACCTCGTGCACCTATTGATTTGTTGCCTCTTCCATCTTGGAGAAGGTTAATTTTGATGCTAAAGAACGTGCTGAATTGATTTTAAAAATGCATGAGATAACTAAGGAAAACATTGAGCGTATGAATGCTAAATATAAACTTCTGGAGATAAGGGTAGAAAACATGTTGTCTTTGCACGGAGATCTTGTTTGGTTACATTTTGCGTAAGGATAGGTTTCCTAATTTTGCAAATCAAAGCTAATGCCACGTCTTGATGGTCCATTTAAGGTGTTAGAGAAAATAAATGATAATGCATATAAACTTGAGCTGCTGCAGATTTTGGGGTTAGTCCCACTTTTAACATTGCAGATTTGAAGCCTTATTTGGGTGAGGAATATGAGCTTCCGTCGAGGGCGACTTCATTTCAAGAAGGGAGGATGATGAGGACATCAATACCATTGTTACACCCACAGCCCCTCTTGCTACATATCTTGGACCAATTACTAGAGCTCGTGCATCAATTAAATTATCGGTACTTTCGTTTCTTGGTAATGATTCTAATGGTCATGAGAATATGATGCTGCCTAAATTGGATACATTTGTTTTGCTTACAAATGAAGGCCCTAGCTTGGAGAAGGATGGACATTGGAGCAAGAACAAGCATGGAGATAATGCCATGCATAAGGGGAACAAACGGAGTTACAAGTGAAGATTTCAGGACTTTGAAGCCACCATAATGGGTGCATGAAGCCTTGGACGAAATATACAAGATGCTACTTCATAAATGTCGCCCCGAGGCTATTCTAGGTGCTCGTCACCTTATTAGTGGGCCAGCCCTTGTAATTTCGAAATACACAAGTATAGGCTATTTTTAGAGTCCGTATGTGTGGGGAAACAAGAGATAGGGTTGATTTGGACCCCAACACCAAGGGCCACGAAATTCCCCTCTTCCTCCATATATACAGCCCTTTGGGCACCGTTTAGACCTTGGGTTTTGTTTAGATTAAAAGTTCGCCATAGCTGCAACTTCGCGTGCCGTTTGTGTTCAGCGACCGGACAAAGGCGCCACAGAACCCCACCTTGATCAATAAAGCTTTCATCTTATATTCGCAATATCCAGATTGCAATCTCAGTTTCTTGCTTGTTCTTCGTTTGCTCGCAGGAAACAGGCCCTCGTGGTCAGGTTGATCGTGCTCCGGCGTGGTCAATAACCTCTCGGAGTTGGTTTAGCGATTGCTAAGGCGTGACGTCCTCGCACGTTCGTAGTCGGATCGTCAAAGTCGACTTCCTCCAAAGCAAAAACCACATCTCATCGAAAGACGGGACACCTTTGCCTCTATCACATTTCCATAATCGAGAAACATATCCTTATTCCACTAAGTGTAATTTTGACTGCTGTCCATTGATCTACTCCTAGATCACTATTGCACTCCCTTGCCAAGCTTAGTGGTAGGGTATGCAATAGATCTGGTACACAGCATGACATACTTTATAGAACCTATGGCTGATGCATAGGGAATGACTTTCATTCTCTTTCTATCTTCTTCCGTGGTCGGGTTTTGAGTCTTACTCAGTCTCACACCTTGTAACACAGGCAAGAACTCTTTCTTTGACTGTTCCATTTTGAACTACTTCAAAATCTTGTCAAGGTATGTATTCATTGAAAAACTTATCAAGCGTCTTGATCTATCTCTATAGATCTTGATGCTCAATATCTAAGCAGCTTCACCGAGGTCTTTCTTTGAAAACTCCTTTCAAACACTCATTTATGCTTTGCAGAATAATTCTACATTATTTCGATCAACAATATGTCATTCACATATACTTATCGGAAAAGGCTGTAGTGCTCCCACTCACTTTCTTGTAAATACAGGCCTTTCCAAAAGTCATATAAAACCATATGCTTTGATCAACACATCAAAGCGTATATTCCAACTCCGAGATGCTTGCACCAGTCCATTGATGGATCATTGGAGCTTGCACATTTTGTTAGCACCTTTAGGATTGACAAAATCTTCTGGTTGCATCATATACAACTCTTCTTTAATAAATCCATTAAAGAATGTAGTTTTGACATCCATTTGCAGATTTCATAAAATGTGGCAATTGCTAACATGATTCGGACAGACTTAAGCATCGCTACGATTGAGAAAATCTCATTGTAGTCAACACCTTGAACTTGTCGAAAACCTTTTGTGACAAGTCGAGCTTTATAGATAGTAACACTACTATCGTTGTCCGTCTTCCTCTTGAAGATCCATTTATTTAACATGGCTTGCTGATCATCGAGCAAGTCAATCAAAGTCCATACTTTGTTCTCATACATGGATCATATCTCAGATTTTATGGCCTCAAGCCATTTCATGAATCTGGGCTCATCATCGCTTCCTCATAGTTCGTAGGTTCATCATGGTCTAGTAACATGACTTCTAGAATATGATTACCGTACCACTCAGTGCGGATCTTACTCTGGAAGACCTACAAGGTTTGGTAGCAACTTGATCTGAAGTTTCATGATCATCATCATTAACTTCCTCACTAATTGGTGTAGGAATCACTTGGAACTGATTTACGTGATGAACTACTTTCCAATAAGGGAGAAGGTACAATTACCTCATCAAGTTCTACTTTCCTCCCACTCACTTCTTTCGAGAGAAACTTCTTCTCTAGAAAGGATCCATCTTAGCAACGAATAACTTGCCTTCGGATCTGTGATAGAAGGTGTACCCAATAGTTACCTTTGGGTATTCTATGAAGGCGCACTTCTCGATTTGGGTTCGAGCTTATCGGGATGAAACTTTTCACATAAGCATCGTAGCCCCAAACTTTAAGAAACGACAACTTGGGTTTCTTGCTAAACCATAGTTCATATAGTGTCGTCTCAACGGATTTAGATGGTGCCCTTTTAACATGAATGCAGCTGTCTCTAATGCATAACCCCAAAAGCGATAATGGTAAATCAATAAGAGACATCATAGATCGCACCATATCCAATAAAGTGCGTTCTGACGTTCGGACACACCATAACGTTGTGGTGTTCGGTGGCGTGAGCTGTGAAACTATTCCCCATTGTTTTAATTGAAGACCAAACTCAGTAACTCAAATATTTGTCTCCGTGATCAGATCGCGAAACTTTATTTTCTTGTTACGATGATTTTCCACTTCACTCTGAAATTCTTTGAACCTTTCAATTATTTCAGACTTATGTTTCATCAAGTAGATATACCCATATCTGCTCAAATCATCTTGTGAAGGTCGAAAATAACGATACTTGCCACGAGCATCAACACTCATTGGATCACATACATCGGTATGTATTATTTCCAATAAGTCAGTAGCTTGTTCCATTGTTCCGGAGAACGGAGTTTTAGTCATCTTGCCCAAAAGGCACAGTTCATAAGCATCAAATGATTCATAACCAAGTGATTCCAAAATCCATCTTTATGGAGTTTCTTCATCGCTTTACACCGATATGACCCAAACGGCAGTGCCACAAATTAGTTGCACTATCATTATTAACTTTGCATCTTTTGGCATCAATACTATGAATCATGTATCACTACGATCGAGATCCAACAAACTATCTTCATTGGGTGTATGACCATTTGAAGGTTTTATTCATTTAAACAGAACAACAATTATTCTCGACTTTAAATGAATAACAATTGCAATAAACATGATCAAATCATATTCATGCTCAACATAAGCGCCAAATAACATTTATTTAGGTTTAACACTAATCCCGAAAGTATAGGGAGTGTGCGATGATGATCATATCAATCTTGGAACTACTTCCAACACTCATCGTCACTTCCCTTCAACTAGTCTCTGTTTATTCGTAACTCCTGTTTGAGTTACTAATCTTAGCAACCGAACAAGTATCAAATACTCAGGGGCTACTATAAACACTAGTAAAGCACACATCAATAACCTGTATATCAAATATACCCTTGTTCACCTTGCCATCCTTCTTATCCACCAAATATTTGGAGTAGTTCCACTTCCAATGACCATTTCCTTTGCAGTAGAAGCACTCAGTTTCAGGCTTTAGGTTCAGCTTTGGGCTTCTTCGCGGGAGTGACAACTTGCTTGTCATTCTACTTGAAGTTCCCTTTCTTTCCTTTTGTCATTCTCTTGAAACTAGTGGTCTTGTCAATCATCAACACTTGATGCTCTTTCTTGATTTCTACCTTCGTCGATTTCAACATCACGAAGAGCTCGGGAATCGTTTTCGTCATCCTTTGCATACTATAGTTCATCACGAAGTTCTACTAACTTGGTGATGGTGACTAGAGAATTCTATCAATCACTATCTTATCTGGAAGATTAACTCCCACTTGATTCAGCGATTGTAGTACCTGGACAATCTGAGCACTTGCTCACTAGTTGAGCGATTCTCCTCCATCCTTTAGCTATAGAACTTGTTGGAGACTTCATATCTCTCCACTCGGGTATTTGCTTGAAATATTAACTTCAATTCCTGGAACATCTCATATGGTCCATGACGTTCAAAACGTCTTTAAAGTCCCGATTCTAAGCCGTTAAGTATGGTGCACTAAACTATCAAGTAGTCATCATATTGAGCTAGCCAAGCGTTCATAACGTCGCATCGCTCCTGCAATAGGTCCATCACCTAGCGGTGCATTAAGGACATAATTCTTACGTGCAGCAATGAGGATAAACCTCATATCACGGATCCAATCCGCATCATTGCTACTAACATTTTTCAACATAATTTTCTCTAGGAACATATCAAAATAAACATATGAAAGCAACAACGCGAGCTATTGATCTACAACATAGATATGCTAATACTACCAGGACTAAGTTCATGATAGATTAAAGTTCAATTAATCATATTACTTAAGAACTCCCACTTAGATAGACATCCCTCTAGTCATCTAAGTGATCACGTGATCCAAATCAACTAAACCATAACCGATCATCATGTGAGATGGAGTAGTTTTCAATGGTGAACATCACTATGTTGATCATATCTACTATATTATTCACGCTCGACCTTTCGGTCTCCGTGTTCCGAGGCCATATCTGCATATGCTAGGCTCGTCAAGTTTAACTGAGTATTCTCGTGTGCAAAACTGGCTTGCACCCGTTGTAGATGGACGTAGAGCTTATCACACCCGATCATCACGTGGTGTCTGGGCACGACGAACTTTGGCAACGGTGCATACTCAGGGAGAACACTTCTTGATAATTAGTGAGAGATCATCTTAAAATGCTACCGTCAATCAAAGCAAGATAAGATGCATAAAGGATAAACATCACATGCAATCAATATAAGTGATATGATATGGCCATCATCATCTTGTGCTTGTGATCTCCATCTCCGAAGCACCGTCGTGATCACCATCGTCACCGGCGCGACACCTTGATCTCCATCGTAGCATCGTTGTCGTTACGCCATCTATTGCTTCTACGACTATCGCTACCTCGTAGTGATAAAGTAAAGCAATTATGTATGCGTTGCATTTCATACAATAAGCGACAACCATATGGCTCCTGCCGATTGCCGATAACTTCGTTTACAAAACATGATCATCTCATACAATAAAATATAGCATCACGTCTTGACCATATCACATCACAACATGCCCTGCAAAAACAAGTTAGACGTCCTCTACTTTGTTGTTGCAAGTTTTACGTGGCTGCTACGGGCTGAGCAAGAACCGTTCTTACCTCGCATCAAAACCACAGCGATAGTTTGGTGCTGTTTTAACCTTCGCAAGGACCGGGCGTAGCCATACTCAGTTCAACTAAAGTGAGAGAGAGAGACACCCGCCGGTCACCTTTAAGCAACGAGTGCTCGCAGCGGTGAAACCAGTCTCGCGTAAGCGACCCGTAATGTCGGTCCGGGCCGCTTCATCTCACAATACCGCCCGAACCAAAGTATGACATGCTGGTAAGCGGTATGACTTGTATCGCCCACAACTCACTTGTGTTCTACTCGTGCAAATAACATCAACGCATAAAACCTGGCTCGGATGCCATGTTGGGTAACGTAGTAATTTTAAAAATTTCCTACGCACACGCAAGATCATGGTGATGGCATAGCAACGAGAGGAGAGTATTGTCCACGCACCGTCGTGAGACCGAAGCGAGCGTTATGACAACGCGGTTGATGTAGTCGTGACGTCTTCACGATCGACCGATCCAAGTACCGAGCGTCACGGCACCTCCGAGTTCAGCACACGTTCAGCTCGATGGCGATCCCGGACTCGATCCAGCAAAGTGTCGGGGATGAGTTCCGTCGAGACGACGGCGTGGTGGCGATGATGATGCTCTACGCGAGGCTTCGCCTAAACTCCGCGAGGATATGACCGAGGTGGAATATGGTGGAGGGGCACCGCACACGGCTAAGGAACGATCCGTAGATCAACTTGTGTGTTATGGGGTGCCCCTGCCCCGTATATAAAGGAGCAAGGGGAGGGCGGCCGGCCAAGGGAGGCGCGCGGGGAGGAGTCCTACTCCCATCGGGAGTAGGATTCCCTCCTTTCCTAGTCCAACTAGGAGACCTTCCATGTAGTAGGAGTAGGAGAGAAGGAAAGGGAAGAGAGAAGGGAAGGAAGGAGGGGTGCGGCCCTCCCCTAGTCAATTCGGACTAGGCCTTGAGAAGCGCGGCCTGCCCTAGGCAGCCCTCTCTCTTTCCGTGTATGGCCCAATAAGGCCCAATACTTCTTCCGGCGAATTCCGTAACTCTCGATACTCGAAAAATACCGAATCACTCGAAACCTTTCCAAGTCCGAATATAGTCGTCCAATATATCGATCTTTACGTCTCGACCATTTCGAGACTCCTCGTCATGTCCCGATCTCATCCGGGACTCGAACTCCTTCGGTACATCAAAACTTATAAACTCATAATAAAACTGTCATCGTAGCGTTAGCGTGCGGACCCTACGGGTTCGAGAACTATGTAGACATGACCTAGAACTATTCTCGGTCAATAACCAATAGCGGAACCTGGATGCTCATATTGGCTCCTACATATTCTACGAAGATCTTTATCGGTCAAACCGCATAACAACATACGTTGTTCCCTTTGTCATCGGTATGTTACTTGCCCGAGATTTGATCGTCGGTATCTAATACCTAGTTCAAGCTCGTTACTGGCAAGTCTCTTTACTCGTTACGTAATGCATCATTCCGTAACTAACTCATTAGCTACATTGCTTGCAAGGCTTATAGTGATGTGCATTACCGAGAGGGCCAGAGATACCTCTCCGACAATCGGAGTGACAAAACCTAATCTCGAAATCGCCAACCCAACATGTACCTTTGGAGACACCTGTAGTACTCCTTTATAATCACCCAGCCACGTTGTGACGTTTGGTAGCATCAAAGTGTTCCTCCGGTAGCGGAGTTGCATAATCTCATAGTTATCGGAACATGTATAAGTCATGAAGAAAGCAATAGCAATATACTAAGCGATCAAGTGCTAGGCTAACGAAATGGGTCATGTCAATCACATCATTCTCCTAATGATGTGATCCCATTAATCAAATAACAACACATGTCTATGGTTAGGAAACATAACCATCTTTGATTAATGAGCTAGTCAAGTAGAGGCATACTAGTGACTATATGTTTGTCTATGTATTCACACATGTATCATGTTTCTGGTTAATACAATTCTAGCATGAATAATAAACATTTATCATGATATAAGGAAATAAATAATAACTTTATTATTGCCTCTAGGGCATATTTCCTTCAATAGGTGCCGTGGCGCTGTCTTGGCCCGGCGTGACCGTTCGAATGTACCCCATGACACAGGTGGTGTCGCGGCGTTGTGCAGTCTTGGTTGCCCGGTGCTTTTTGATTGTGTCGACGGTGCAGTGTCATGGTTTAATCTCGGCTCGCCGCTGCAGTTCGAGTGCCCGTGGTGCCCCTTTGTTGTGTTGTTTTTGGTGTTCTATGCTTGGTGGTGCCATTCACTACGCCGGTGGCACACAGGTGCCGTGGACGTCGTCTCGGCCAGGCGTAACCGTTCGAATGTACCCCATGACATAGGTGGTGTCGCGGCATTGTGCAGTCTTGGTTGTCCGGTGCTTTTCGATTGCGTCGATGGTACAGTGTCATGGTTTAGTCCCGGCTCGCTGCTGCAGTTCGAGCACCCGTGGCATCCCTGGTTGTGTTGTGTCCCCCCTCACCATGTGTTGTATGTGTGTTGTTTTTGTTTTATTTCTCCTTCTTGTACCCCATGTACTTCTGGTTCACTTGAACCCTATCTTGTATTAGGCTGCAAAGTCTATAGACAACAGATGAATACAATTCAGGTCGGGAGAATTTCTTCTCCCCCGCCCCCGACATTCAAAAAAAAAATGTTGCATTACCACTGCAAATACATGGCCAATACACCAAACTTACATCGTCAGGGATGTCTTCCACGCAGGTATCAAACTAAACAAGAAATAAAGCAGATGCAAGGTATTAGCAGAGAAATGCACGCTCAATAATCAGAAATCAGAGGATCAAGGCATAAATTGCATAACAACTGGATACAATAACTTACATTTGATTCCAAATCAGAAAGAGTACTATGATCCTGTGCGAATTGCACTCTCTTTCTATATCGAGGGAATATATTCCTTCGACAGACGTCAACCAAACCAGCTCTAAAATCGATCTGAGCCATGTTCAAGAAAGGAAACATACATCACCAAGCATATACAGCAGGCACAAACACAAACAGACACTATTATTGTTTATTCCTAAATAAGACCAAGGTTTGGTTCCATGAGTACATCACAAATGGCGATTCCATGGCATATGTTTACAATGCTAACCTTCTTATCAGTGGCACCCATTTTCTTAGTAGCAAACTTCCAAATCTCAAAAAAGAGACGATCAATGTTTTTTTTTTTCGACAAAACGCAAAAGACCTTGCGTTTCTTTTCATTGAACAGGTAGGGAGTCAGTTACAATCGTCCTAGGACGAATAAAGCGAGGAAAAGATACAAGGCTCAGTGCACGTCCCATGTAGGGGGGAGGACTACTCTAAGGCCTGCCGCTCCGGCCTTGGCCCAGGAGCCGGCTTCCTCCTTGATTCGGTTGACGAGCGTGCCGAGGGAAGGCGTCGTGTTATCGAAAACACAGCTGTTCCTATGCTTCCAGACAAGCCACCGTACTAGGAGCGCTACAGATTGCAGGGCCTTGCGTTGTGCTTGTGGCGTGTCGTGCTTGGCGTGTTGCCACCAGTCCATGAGGGTGGGCTCCTGATTAGGGATCGGCGCTGGGATGCGCAACCACGCCAGGGTCTCATGCCATACCTGCCTCGAGAAGGGGCAGTCAAGCAAGAGGTGCCGCATCGTTTCAGGTGCCTGATCGCACAGAAGACAGTGCGGATGATGCTGCAGGCCATGGCGGGCTAGACGGTCGGCGGTCCAGCAGCGATCCAGGTTAGCGAGCCAATGGAAAAACTTGACCCTCGGGGGAGCCCATGCCTTCCAGATCAGCTTCCAGGAGTAGGAGTGCGTGGATCCTTGGAAGGTGGCAAGGTAGCAAGTCTGCGCAGAATAGATGCCGCTCGTGGTCCACTTCCAGATCAGTTGATCGGGGGCATCGCGAAGTGTGGCCTGCTGCGCGAGGTGCCAGAGCTGCAGGTACTGACCGATCTCGTGGAGGCCGAGAACGCCCTGGATGTCACGGGCCCAAGCGTTGCTGTTGAGGCCTTCGGCCACCGCTCTAACCTTGCGCCGTCGTTTGGGGGCGCAGTTGTAGAGCAAGGGCATGAGCTCGCCGACGGAGCGCCCGTTGAGCCATCGATCCTCCCAGAACAAGGCTTTCATGCCGTTCCCGATGGCCATGACGGTGGAAGCAAAGAACAGGGAGCGCTCATGGCAGGAGAATTGAAGATCCAGCCCTTGCCAGGCGCGTCCCTCGTCAGTTCGCGAGAGCCAAAGCCACTGCAGCCTGAGCGCAAGCCCAGTGCGCTCGAGGTCGCGAACCCCGAGACCCCCGAGCTCGAGGGGGCGGGAGACGAGGAGCCAGTTCACATGGCAGTGACCACCGTTGGCGGCGGCTCGCCCAGCCCATAAGAATCCCCCTTGAATCTTCTCGAGCTGCCGCAAAGTTTTCTTCGTGGGGCCAAAAGCAAGCAGCTGGTGCACCGGGATCGCGCAGAGGACCGACTTGACGAGGGCAAGCCTGCCGGCTCTGTTCATAAGCCATGCTTTCCAGTTGGGCAAGCGCCCGGCGACCCTGTTGACCAAGGGCTGCAACTGACCGGCGGACGGGCGGCGCGTCGTCAAGGGTATGCCGAGGTAGGTGACTGGGAGCGCAGCGGTCGAACAACCCAGGCCGGTGATGATCTCAGTGGCAGCCTGCTCCCCATGCAAGACCGTGGCCGAGCTCTTCGCGTAATTTACTTTGAGGCCGGACGCTCCGCCAAACAGGCCACACATTCTCCTGAACCAAAGGAATGTTACGCTCTCAAATACAGCAAAGAGCGGTGTGATCACAGCAATTAAAAAATATTGATGAGAAACTGTACCTCATAGGCCATTAAAGTTAACTTATAGCTCATGTCTTGAAAGCCTGCCGCAATCTTCGCTGCTTGGCAGAATCCTCTATCATCCATCTCCTTCCACTAAAGAGCAAAGAAGTTATCATGGTATTATACCTACTATGTTTGTACCTTTACTCCGCTGTTTTCTTCAGGGAATACTTACCTTGGAAGATGCTCGTTCATATTCCATATACCGTTTAAGCCACTGTCCCAAAGGATAAAGGTTATCAGCATTCCCAAAAAAACATGAGATTAGCATATTGTACATAGCTTTGCCTGCTGATACAGACCTTGATTTTCTTTGATATTTCTTCAAAGAGCTTTACATACTCTTCATCAATTTCATAGCTAGTAAACAATGAGCGGTATGTTTCCCAATCGCATAACCTTCTACCATCCTGCAACCCAAAGGAAAAAAGGAATAGATGAAATACACAACTACACTGGAAATTCAGAGAATGGTTTTGATGCTGTTTAAGGTACGGTGAAATGTCCATCTGTCACATAGGTGGTAAAATAAGTTACCAGAATCGCAATGGTTCTGAGAAATTAAGGAATAAGACATAAACTTGGACATCAGGGAAGATGGCAAGTGTTTAAAGTATTACTACTCCATCTAGCCAAAATGTCTTGGTTTATACTTTCACATTCATAGTCTCCAGGATGCAAATTCGTCATTAGTTTCTACACAAATGCATTTTCACAAATATCAAAGTTTAATGTAATGAAAGTACAGTGTGACAAATACCATCGTGACACTTTTATATGATCAAACCAGATGCATAGAAAGGTACTGCAAATTATATTTTACAAAATATGACCACCATCCAAGAATTCACAACTTGGACAAAAAAAAGATCAGATTGAATAGGACTTGAACGCCTCCAAGAATCTAGAATTTTCAACCAGATATTTCTTGGAGTCAAATCCACCGATTTTTTTATTGAAGTGTTAGCTTGACATCTTGTCAGGGCTGACACAATGGAACGGCATGAATATACTAAAATGATATGTTGCACCATCAGTAAAATTTTGAGTTTCTACCATAAAAAGAATTACTGTATGAAGTTAGTTGAAGATGAAGGTTTGGCTCAATCGCACTCAGTTAAATATATCAATAACACCTCAAAAGAAGGCAAGTTCGGCTGCATGAAAACCGTTATGGTTCTCAGTCGCAACACTTTTCAGTTGTAACTCGTAACACAAGGGAAACGCTAGAACTATTGTTAAATCACACTTACTCAAAATGAAATGCGACAGCTGGGACGCCCATGCATATTCCATCCATATAGTCAGAGGACAATCTTTTGTTTCTCATTAGATTGTGCATGCTTTTTCTCAAATGAATCTGTGTCATGCGGTTTGTTTCCGATTTCATGTTATGGAAGTCATTATAGTTCCTGAAGTGGCATGCGGGATGATCGTGCCTAGTAGCCACATACCAGCTGCGCTCAATATATGGGATTACTGTTGGATGAGATATTTCGCTTTGACGAATTTGGACCTAGTGAAAAGGACTCTAAGCCTTCACGCAAACAAGCAAAGTAAAAGCAAGACGAGGAAGTGGAGCTATCGTAGAAGCAGTAGCTTAGATTATAAAAATTGATAAAACCAGATGTCTATTTGCAAAAGTTATGCCTATGATCTAAGTAATTTGGTCCAAAATATCTTAACTCAACTCCTCAATGAATGTTGACTGTAAGAGAAATATCCTTGTTACCAAAAATTAATCCGCATTAAACATGCTGATCACAATGGTCATTACATCATGATTTACAATGGCAACCAACAACTTGATGATATATAACATGCTGAGTACAACATTCATTAGTCATGACATCATGATTTACAATGCCAACCAACAACTTAGCCGTGTACATATTCAGTATGCTGAGTACAATGATCATTACATCGCAATATACAATGGCAACTTAACCATATTCGAGTACTATGATCATTAAATCATGATTTTCAATGGCACACAAATATGTGACTAAACCACCACAAACGTGCAGAGTTAATCAGCTACTTCGCTTAGTAACTATCAATCTGGAAAGAAAATCATGAACAGCTAGGAAATGATATTGCCAAGAACCAAAGATTTTTATGGGTAATTCATGTAAAACTTTATTCTAAAAAAGAAACTCATGTAAAACTTATTCGCAAAAAAAAAAACTCATGTAAAACTTGAGGCTTTAGTCTCTGAAGCTACAATCAACAGGAAACACAATAGTACCCACATGTAATTACCTGTGGCAGAAGATTCTACATTGTATTTCTTAAAGTAGCTGAACTTTTCAAAGTAAAAAAAATAAGTATTTCTAGTACCATGGAGCTTTAAGAAAGATAGGACATAAATTACATGTTGACCATAACCCTCGTAAACCGTAAATAAAGAACATGGACATGCCATTGCAACCTGTGTTCTGTTTTTCTATGCATTAACACTAAACTAGCCACACATTATGAGTCTAAGCAGATGCACTTACATCTCCATTGGTAAGGACAAGGCTCTGGTAGTCATCCAAGTCAGCGAGCAAACAGTAGCCACGGTCAAAGTACCAATCCACAGAATCAGCTTTCTTGTAGTAATCAAACAGGTCCTCCAGATTGTCTGAGGAGTACTCCTTTCTCAAAGCCACATCATTCTGATCATCTATGCAAACTCCTTGTGCCAACTACACACAACATAGACATAAGCAGTACGAAATTAAATTCCGCCGCGCAAACATGAGGATTGCAAATTAGAAATTATCACAAAACATGAATAGTTATAAAAGAACACAATGTCGACTAGTAATATCGGCACGAGTAGGGTATGGATGAGAAGGAACCTTGGAAGCTTTGATACGGTAGAGAGTGAGGCGCTCGTATAGCTTGCGTTGATGTTCCTCGTCCAGCCTGCGCCCTGTGATGATCATAGGAGCACGCCTGGTGGCTAAAACCTTAAGGCATCCGCCGAACTCCTCCTCGCTGATGATATCATTTTCCAGGTCCGCCAGCTCATCTGGTGAATCCGCGATCTCGTTGGGACGTTCTTCGTTGTCCTGGCCAATCGTCTCTCCATAAGCATCAGGGGATGATGTCAGAGATGGGGCTTCGTGCTTGTGCCTCTTCTGTCCAGTCCATGCCGGGTTCTCATCCAGCACCTCCGCCGGCGCCCGGCGATTGATCTCCGCCCTCACGCCGAACCCTAATTTATGCCCTCAATCGTGCGTGTCACGAGCTCATCTACGCGTTCCAGATCGAGGAGGGGAATTGGGGATGAGAACGAGACTTGGGAGAGGGGATTTCTTCCAAGGGGTGCAAATTTGACCATTTTGACCTCTGGGCGAAATCAATTCACGGAATGAACTGCCCGTGAAACTATTTCACACCCCTAACTTTTTTGTGTAGCGCCCACCACGACGGCGCCACACCCTACTGTACAGCGCCTAGCACGGAGGCGTTGCACACCAGTCCACCGTGGCAGCCCTGGCCCGGGCTCAAGATTTAAAGCAGGTAACGCCTCGGGCTAGGCGCCACACATGTAATGTCAGGCCCAGTAGCGTAGGCGCTGCACGTGACTTAGATGCCAGCCGCCGCTCCCCCCCCCACCCCACCCATTTGTTCGGTTTGAAATGTGAAGCAGCGGCGCGGCGGGTTCCTCCTCTCCCCCTCTCAATCCCCTCTCCCAAATCCTTCAGATCCGATGATTTGGTCTGTGCATTTCTTCACCAATCCATCCTAGAAGGTACTATCTTCCGATCCCCTTCTTTCTATCCATAGAAAATATGATATTTTGAAGATTTGGGGAATACTTGTTTGATTAGATTAGATTTGAATCTTGCATGTATTAGAACTTTGCATGTATTGATTTGTTTGATTGATTTGGGGAACCCTTGTTTGTTTGATTTGTGGAACCCTAGTTTAGTTTATGGAAGAGTTATTTTTATGAAGTAGGCATAGTTTATGGAAAAGTTATTTGTATGAAGTAGGCCTAGTTATTTGTGGAACCCTTTTTTATTAGTTATGTTTGATTTGATATGGTTGGATACATAGATTGGTATGGTTGCATCTAGTAGGCCTACTTTAGTTTTTTGTATTCAAAAGATAATCGTGTTGACAAGAAAGCTTTCTTGCAAATTGCTAGGATGGTTTGGCTTCTCAATGATCATTGGGATCTACAACACCGGTCGACGCTATGTCGGTGAAGCAGCAGGTAATAATGAAAGTTGCGGTGTTATGAATTTCGTGTTTTTTCAAACACATACCCCCATATGTAATGATTTGTTTGTTTGCTTGTAGGAGCTTGCACCTCTGAAGCTTCGGCTCACGGGTCAACCTTGGGTGGATGCGCTATGATGAGCGGTACACGCCGTATGTTAGGGAGACAGGACTTCTCCCTTTCATTCAGTTGGTCACCGGTCGGCGCCACCCAACAATGCTCCAAAGACTCACCGCGCTTATTGATCATTGGAGGCGGAGACACACTTTCCATCTTGGATGGGGAGATGACCGTGACGCTCAGGATATAGCTATGATCACGGTATTCCTATCGATGGGAATCCTCTATGTATGAGCACCGATTCGATGGGTGGCGCGAGCAAATGCTTGCCCTTATCGGTATGGTTCCTCGGAGCGGGAACCAAAAGTAGAAGGCAAGAAGAAGGAAAGAGTCACAGCCGGTGCTACTTTCACGTGGATTGTATCGGACTTGAGAATTGCCCCGAGGATGCTGATGAGGACATGGTGAAGACATATGCTCGTGTCTACATGTGGTGCGTGATATCCGGGAGTATGTTTGCTGATGGCACGAGCAAGAATGCTCCATGGATGTGGCTCAAGCGTTGACCGTCTTCGATAGCAAATGGAGTTGGGGTTGGCGACACGGCTTACTTGTATAGACAGGTATGAAGTTGTTTCTGTTTCAATTCATTGGTACATTATGAATGCGATCTTGTTGTTAACTCAACCATGTTCTCTTTTATGTGCAGTTGGACGAAGCCTGTTGTAGGCTATCTGGAGGTATTGGTGGTTGTTTGCTCGCACTTTTCATATGGAGCTGGGAGCGTTTGCCGGTTGGACGGCCGAAGACCGTGAAGTTCGATGATTGGGACGAGAAAGACGACCCACTACGGCTCCCCACTTGGGCTTACAAGTGGGATGTGTTAAATGAGATGACGGATGATCCCTCGGTCATTTACAAGCTGTACAAGAGCGAGATGGACGCGATCACGCTTGAGCAGGTGAATCGACATTGCATAAGTTATTATCATGCTTCCATCATAACTCGATATCAATTTTGCATTTTATCCCATTTTATAGGTTGTATGGGAACCGTATGGAAAAGGAGAGAGTTTTGGGAACCCTATAGAGTTCAGGCTGAATCCGATGTGCACTAGGGATAGGGATCTCTGGCATATGCGGTGTCCACTCATATGCAACTGGGCGGTTGAGCTTCACCTGCCACATCGGGTGTACCGTTAGTTTGGTTTGTTCATGCCACACCCGCCGGAGTGGGAGGACACCTCCGTAGTGCTACACGCGTAAGATATAATCAACCTTGAGCAATTAGCAGCTTCTCGGCGGTTTCGATGATGCTAATATTATGATTCTAACTTGCACGTTGGATAGGAAAAAGCAGCGGAAGATCAAGGATTGGGCCAAGCATCACAACAACTATGTCATACAGTGGGCGCTTGTTGTGGAGCAAGCTAGGGCTGGAAAACGAGCCAAGCTTCGTGAGCACTGCCCGATTGCGTTCAACAACTATCTAACATGGTTTCTAGGCGTCACCCATGTGGAGGTATGCAAGCCGGCGTATGATGATAAGATTTTGGAAGAACCCACCGTCTTTGATGAGGTAGCCCAGCACCAGTACAATGCATTAGTCAGGAAAGGCAACTCAGTGATCCCTGCGGGGCCAATGATGAACTTTGTGGTATTTGCCCTTTTTGCTTTTCAATTCGCACTATTCACATCTTCACTTGCCTAACACGTTAATACCGTTTACGTTCATAGCGTGCCCGGATCAAGAAAGCGGTGATGAGACCGACACTATTCTCGAAACAACCCGGTGGCAAAAGCGATGGGGAAGGTGCACCGAGCATTCATTAAGGTTCACATCTCCTTCAAACTAGCACTTAACATGTGTTGCTACGTTCGATGTCTCATTCACTTGTTCATGTTGCAGCGCCAGGGCCAAAAGTTAAAGCGGCTGTCAAACCTTTTCGGTTGTCGCGACCCCGAGTATGTATCACCAGAACGTTCTAGGTCGGCGACACCATCAGATCCAACTTCTGGCCATGCTAATCCTTTGGACGATGAGGATGTGGGTGTGGTCACCCAAGAGGTATGGCCTGAGGATATATATCCAATTGTTGATGCATTGCTAACTATATCCTCACACACGGTCTTTCCATATCTTTTGTGGATGCATAGGTTCCTGATGATATGACCTTGGGGACCTACAAGGTTCGGTCTGCATACGAGTTAAAGCCTAGGAAGGGATTCAAGAAATACACACCTGAGGACTTCACCCAAAGAGGCAAAAGGACGGTCGGCACCTCGCGGATGGCGGCTTTAGATGACTATTTGGATGACGATGTGGATGACGTGGAGGAACCGGAGCCGGAGCCGGAGCGGGTTCGTCTTCCTAGGAAGGTGAAGAAGATTTCCTGCAAGAGAGGGGGAGGAGCCAGCAAGCGCGGAAAGAACTAGTCGTCGTCCTCTTTTAGTAATGGTAGCTCTATGTTGAACTCTATGTTGGTGGTAATGTCGAACTTGTCGTGTCGTGATGGTCACTCTATGTGTTGAACTCTATGTTGGTGGTGATGTTTAACTAGAAGTTCTTAGTAATGCTTATTGTGTGATGCAACTATCTGTGATGCAACTATCTATGACTTGAAATGACCCAGTTAGAGGGACAAAAAAACTGGAGCAACAAAGAGCAACAGAAAGTTGGACACGTTACAGACCTATGTGGCGCCTAGCTCGGGCGCCACACTCCTGATGCAACGCCTACCGCCAGGCGTTGCACTGCATAATGTGGCGCCTCAGGCTAGGCGCCACACAGGTCTGTAACTTGTCCAACTTTCATTGCTCTCTGGATAAGTCTGAGACACATGTGGCGCTTAGGCTGGGCGTCACACTCCATAGTGCAACGCCTAGCTCGCAGGCTGCGCTATGGAGTGTGACGCCCTGTGCTAGGCGCTGCACAAACACTTAGCGTAAATTTTGGCCCAAAGCTCGAGGCATACATTTGTTATAGCTACAGACACATGCAGCGCCTAGCACATGGCGTCACACTCCATAGTGCAACGCCTAGCTTGCAGCGCTGCACTATGGAGTGTGACGCTTACAGTGCTAGCGCTGCATGTGTGTAGCTTGACATACATTTTGTTGCTCTCGGATAGCTACAGACTGTGCAGCGCCTAGCCTGAGGCATCACACTCCATAGTGCAACGCACTGAGTGTGGCGCCTCTGAGCTAGGCGCTACACAATCTGTAGCTTGACATACATTCTGTTGCTCTCTGGATAGCTACTGAGACATGTGTAGCGCCTAGCTTGTGGCGTCACACTCCATAGTGCAGCGCCATGAGCTAGGTGTTGCACTATGGAGTGTGACGCCTGAGCTAAGCGCTGCATGTGTCTGTAGCTTGACATACATTATGTTGCTCTCGGATAGCTACTGACACTGTGCAGCGCCTAGCCTAGAGGCGTCACACTCCATAGTGCAGCGCTGGTGTGCAGGCGCTGCACTATGGACTTAGTGAATTTTTAGCATATGCAAACATTGTAAGATGATGTGAAGTAGGATTGATACATAGCAATCTAACAAGCTGTGAAGAGAACATATGCACGAAGTAGTTCACGACATATAGTAGTTCATAACACATAGTACTTCACGACACATAGTAGTTCTTACAACCAAATCGAGGAGGAGACATAGTAGTTCACGACACATAGTAGTTATTACAACCAAATCGAGGAGGAGACATAGTAGTTCACGACACATAGTAGTTCACAACCAAATCCAGGAGGAGACATAGTACTTCATGACACATACTAGCTTTATTGGGTAGAGCAAGGCCCCTTTCCCTTCTTCTTCTTCCTCTCTTCTTCCTCTTCCTCCTCCCTTTTTCTTATGAGGTTAGCCTCCTTAACCACCCTTTCCATGAATATCTGATCGTCCCTCTCTTCTTTTTCAGCTGCAATTGCCCAAAGCTTCATGGTTTTTTCTTGAAAATCCTTTAGACGCTTCTTCTGTGCCTCCTCACATTTCCTCACCAACGCTTCCTCCCTAGCGTGCATCGCATTTGACGCTCTCTCTCTTTCCTTCCTCTCCTTCTCACGCTCCTCTTCCTTCTTCTTCTTTAGCTAGGCTGCATCCTCATCTCTAAGCTTCTTTGCAGCCTTCTCCCACCATCCCGCCATCTCATCTTCGCCATCCTCCTTCATCGTTGGTTTGTTGGGTTGGGAAGCCGCCATACCTACAATGAGTGAAACATAATGGTTAGTAAGGACAATAAGAACAAATGGAAGCACATATGATAAACAAGAACATATGAAAATATGATAAACAAGAACATATGAAAAACAAGAACATACGGAAACGGTCCATCTAGGTATCCAAACATTCCTCTATAACGAACTTGCCCTTGTCCATCAGCATGGCCAAGTCCACCACCAAGGCCAAGACCATCACCAAGGCCTAGACCATCACCACGGCCATTACCACCACCACGAGCTGTACCACCACCACGGCCTAGACCACCACCACGAGCTCTACCACCACCAAGGCCTCTTGTAAGTCCTAGTTGCCGACCTCTTTGTTGCCTAGATCCTCTTTGGCTAACACTCGGTTGGCTTGGCACTTGTTGGCTACCACTAGGTTGGCTACCACTTGGTTGGCTTGGCACTTGTTGGCTACCACTAGGTTGGCTACCACTTGGTTGCCTTGGCACTTGTTGGCTACCACTAGGTTGGCTACCACTTGGTTGCCTTGGCACTTGTTGGCTACCACGTGGTTGCCTTCGCATTTGTTGGCTACCTCTTGGTTGGCTTGGCACTTGTTGGCTACCACTTGGTTGGCTCCCTTGTGTAGCTCCTTGTTGGCTTGTGCTTCCATCATTTGTCTTGGACCTTTTCCTTGGTTTCGTACATTTTCTTTTGTTGTGGCCATGACCTTTGCACTCCCCACAACGGAAGCTCTCACGAGGCTCTTGGAATTGGTCGTTGCCCGCTTCGTGGCGGCCACCATGGCCCCATCCGTCCATGTCTCCTCTAAGACGCTTTTTCTTACGTCTACCCCGTTTAACAACCTTCAACTCCGGATCCGGCCATAGTTGAACTCCATGATACTCCGGCCATTGTGATTGGTCAAAGTACGGGTGAAAGCGGGGAGCCCATGTTTTCTTGACCGTCATGATTGAGAACTCCGACTCCCTCATGGTGCGTGGGTGATTGATGTCCACATTCCTAAGGCGACCGGTGGTATACAAGTGTGAGCATGGGAGATGAAGCAACAACGGCCTCCCGCAAGTGCAATCACATTGTGTTAACGACACCTTGAAAGCCCGACCTCCATGTTGCGGCCATCGCTTGTGGTTCCTCCTGGCTCTTTCACCGTACTTCCACTCTTCGTTGTCATATAATATAGCTTCTTCCGAGTCCGCCTTCCGTGATTGAAATACCAACCATTCATCAACTTTGGGTGGGAACTTGTACTTGTACTTCCGTGGGTTCTCACCCGCTATTTGTGCATCGGTTTCCATCGAGTACTTTACAAAGTACGCATTCATCTTGTCAAATGTGTATTGAACTATTGCCGTCATGGGTAATCCACGTGCACCTTTGAGCACCCTATTGAAGCATTCCACCATATTGCTTGTCATTTGACCGTATCTCCGGCCATCTTCATCAAAGGCACGTGCCCACTTGTTCCGGTATTGAATGTGCCTATTGAGAAAGTCTTGACCCCCGGCATCAAGTTTTTTGTGTGCGAGCAATTTGTGGTACAAAGTGGCGAAGCGCTTATCGGAGAAAGCAAGACAACAATCTTGAAGATCATCGGCCAACTCCTTAAGGCCACATGCCCTATAGAAGTTCGAACAAAAGTGCCTCTTGCACCATCGATGGTGCAACGGAGCATGCCCGGGAATGTCAATCTCCACCGCATTAAGAATTCCTTGATGCCGATCCGATATGACACAAATTTCCCTTTGAGCGGGTAACACCTTCGTCCTCGAAAGATGAAGAAACCACTCCCAGTTGTCATTGTTTTCCACCTCAACCAAAGCAAATGCAAATGGCAACACCCGGTTATTGGCATCACTTGCTATGGCAACCAACAAGGTGCCCTTGTATTGTCCGGTCAAGAACGTGCCATCAATTGCGATGACCGGCTTACAATGTTCGAAAGCCCTCACACATTGCTCGAACGCCCAAAAAGCACGGCCAAATATTCTAACTTTCCTTCCTTCATGAACCGTTGTTTGGTGCCCATGAGGCTCGACCACATGAGCCATGCCCGGGTTTGTCGCGGCCATGGCTAACAACAACCTAGGGATTCGGTTGTATGCTTCCTCCCAAGTACCATACAACATCTTAAATGCGGCTTGCTTCGCCTTCCATGCCTTGCCGTACTTCACCTTGTAGTGAAAGATGGCTTTCACAAGGTCAATGACATGTTGGACGCTCATTGTTGGAAGTGTGGATATTGAGTTGGAGAGCCTGTAAGCGATGAACTCGGACGTGAGTTGTTTGTGGTTTTGGGACACAATCTTGCCATCCACCCTTTTGCCTTGGCACATGTGAGTTGGCACACAACTCACTACGTGCCAAGTGGGACCTCCTTTCCATGGTCTTGCACGCACAATCCATGGACATATTTCATCTTCACATGCACATGCAACCGTGTAGCGCACTTTGACGTCCGAGTGCACCACCTTGTGTGGACGATAATGCGTAATCGAGTAGTTGTCGAGCCACATCTTCAATTCCAAGAAGGTGTCGAACTTAGAACCTTTAGCAATCCGGTTCTTGTCGTCTCCCAAATCACGATGAGAGCTTGGCCTAACCCCAAGAGGTACACATTGGCCACCATCTACCACGGCTTCATCCGCGAGACTAACATCCTTGAACAATGTAGTCCGATGATCCCGACCAAATACCTTCTCGAAAGCTTCGACCTCCTTCACCGTGAACCCCTCCGCATCAACTTGTTCATCGGGACCATCGTCATCCGAGTCCGATGCATATGCACGGGAAAAAGGGATGGAAGGGTCCATTGTCTCTTGCAAGTGATATTTGTCAAGATCACCCACATTGTTGTCATGGAGATCAACTTCATTGTCATTGTCTGCATACTCATCATTGTCCTCTTGCAAAGCTTCATCTTGGTTGTTTGTAAACGGGCTCAATGTTGGCCTCACTCCTTGGATCAAAAGAGGTTCAACAATTTCATCTCGCTTCAAGGGTGTGGGGCTACTAGCAACCAAAGGGGAGGGGTTCCGGTTCAAGTCCAAATGCAAACTTGAATCAACCTTCTTCGTTGCAAATAACTCAAGAGCCTTGTCTAGTGATTCGGCCACCGTCTCCTTGTATGCAACCCAACATTGCTCCGAGTTGCATTGTCTTCCAACGGATGTGCATTCCAAAACCAACATTATGCCCTCCCTCCAACTCTATGATATCACTAGGGTCCGTCCAATTCAAATCTTCCCTAACTTGTTGCAAGAGCTCCGCGTAGCTAGGACTACTATCAAACACCATGTCAACCTCATCCGGTCCGGTTCTACATTGCCTTTCAAAAGGCGCCCTTGTCCCCATGATGAACAAACACACATGTTCTTCCCATCCCTATAAGCATTCCAAAAACACAAGGTAACATTGCTTCCATGAGTACTAATACAAGGATTAACACGGAATAGAAACCCTAATATATATATATCAAACAACAACCCTAACCCTAACCATAACCATAACCATAACCATAACCCTAGCCCTAAACCTAACCCTAGCACCAACATAAGAACACCCATAAGAATAACCCTAGCATACTAACAAAGCCTAACCATAGAAATTGGCAAACAAACATCTCACATCTCCATGCAAATCTCTAGATGCAAACAAAACTAGGGTTTCCCAAACTAGCAACAAATGAGCAATGGGAACTTTACTTGGATCAAAACAAGGGGATCGGAGAATATTACCTTGAGGAGGGTTTGACTTGAAATCCACGGACAAATTCTTCAAATTTGCAAGATTTGGGAGAGGATTTGAGAGGGGAGAGAGGGAGAGGGGCAAAGCTCGGGAGGAGAGTGGGAGAGTGTGTGGTGTGGGGGGTGGGGGGGGGCAGCCAAGTGGCTGGATAAGTCACAGTCTGGCGCCTACAGCTAGGCGCTGCACTTACAAGTGTGGCGCCTAGCACGGAGGCGCTGCACATTACATGTGTGGCGCAGAGTCTGAGGGGCGTTGTAATCTGCTGGGTGCGGGCCAGGGGCTGCCATGGTGGATGGTGTGCAACGCCCCGTGCTAGGCGCGCTGCAAGAGGGTGCGTGCCCGTCGTGGCAGGCGCTACACAAAAAGGTTAGGGGTGTGAAATAGTTTCACGGGCAGTTCATTCCGTGAATTGATTTCGTCCAGAGGTCAAAATGGTCAAATTTGCCTCCAAGGGGAGAGGTACAGCTTGGGGGAGAAGTTTAGAGAAAACAACACACACATCACACGCTTGCCTATTGGCTTACAGCTGGCTAAATAGCCGTGTCCCACTTGTCCCTCCTGCCTACTGGTTGGTGAGGTCCACCGTCACGCGTCCACCGCATCACCTCCTGGCGATGCAGGTGTGACATTCCCCTCTTCTTCAGAAAGAGCTCCGCCTTCAGTTGTAGCCTGCTGATCATCCTCATCGATGACTTGAGCGTCCCACGCCGGCGCGTGCGGAAAGCGGTGGCGCAGAGTGTCATAGTCCTCCCATGTCGTTGCCGTCCCGTCGTGGCGCCAACGCACTTTGACCTGCACCAGAGCGTTGTTGCCACGCTTAACCATGCGCCGCTCCAGGATCTCCACTGGTTCATCGTCGTGGCCGGCGAGGTCTGGAGGTCGTGGCAGCTCGGCGAAGACCGTAGTGTAGTTGGGAGTGAACGGCTTGAGCTGGGATACGTGGAAGACTGGGTGGATCCTGCTGTCCGCCGGCAACTCCAACTTGTACGCCATCTTGCCGATCCTGTCGAGCACCACGAAGGGCCCGAAGTATTTGTACGCCAGTTTGGCACAGGGCCTGTTCGCCACGGACGATTGTGCATAGGGCTGGAGCTTGAGGAGAACACGATCGCTCACCTCGAAGGAGCGCTCCGTGCGGTGCTGATCAGCCTGTTTCTTGAACCGGTGCTGGGCTCGAAGAATGTGCTCACGAAGCCGCGCCGTGTGCACGTCCCAGTCCCAGGGCTCGCCGTCGATCAAGGGCACCGTCTTGTCGTCCCAGAGTGCCATGGCGCCGATGTTGGGCTCGACGCCGTATAGAGCCTTGAAAGGGGAACATTTGATGGAGGAATGAAATGATGAATTGTACCAGAATTCCGCAGCCGGCAACCAGCGACGCCATTGCCGGGGTGCGTCGTGCACCGCGCAATGCAGGTACATTTCCATGCATTGGTTGACACGCCGCTCCGCCATTAAATGCGGGGTGGTATGCGTCAGAGAAGAGCAGCTTGGTGCCCGCGCTGGCGAAGAGCTCGCGCCAGAGAGCACTGGTGAAGACACGATCACGGTCGGAGACGATGGAGCTCGGAATGCCGTGCAACTTGACGACGTGATCCCAGAAAACCTTGGCAACTTGGGGAGCTTTGAAGGGGTGACGAAGCGGAATGAAGTGGGCGGACTTGGTGAGCCGATCCACGACCACCATGATGGAATCGAAGCCCTCCGATGACGGCAATCCTTCCACGAAGTCCATGGTGAGGTTGCGCTAGGGGGCGGTTGGCACGGGCAAGGGCGTGAGCATGCCCGCCGGCTTGGACTGTTCATGCTTGGCGTGTTGACACACGGGGCACTGCCGCACGTAGTCGGTGACATCGGCCTTCAATCCATCCCACACAAACAGCTTTTTGATGCGCTGGTAGGTGGCCGTGGCGCCGGAGTGGCCACCGACCGTGCTGTCGTGCAGCGCGCTGATGATCTTGGTGCGCAAGGCCGTGTTCTTGCCGATCCACAGGCGCTCCTGCTTGCGGATGAGGCCCTTGTAGAGCTCGTACCCCTCGTCGTCCGGGCTGTGGATCGCGAGCCAAGCCAGACGATCCTGCGCGTCAGCGTCCGTGCCGTAGGAGTTTGCCACCTCCTGAACCCATGCGGGCTGGCACAGGGAGAGCGCGTCCAGGTTCAGCGACGCGCCCACGCGGGAAAGAGCATCTGCGGCGCCGTTTTCGCTGCCACGGCGGTAGCGAAACTTGAATTGGAGCCCCACCAGCTTGGCCATGGCCTTGCGTTGCAGGTCCGTGGCGAGCTGCTGATCTTGCAGGTTGCAGAGGCTTTTGTGATCAGTGATGATGGTGAACGGGCCCCGTTGCAGGTACGCGTGCCACTTCTCGACGGCCATCATGACGGCGATGAACTCCTTCTCATACGCCGACAGCCGCTGATTGCGCACCCCCAGGGCCTTGCCGAGGAACGCCACCGGGTGCCCTTCCTGTGCCAGCACCGCGCCGACGCCGATGTCGCAGGCGTCCGTTTCGATCGCGAACGGGCGCGCGAAATCTGGGAGCGTGAGCACGGGCGCGGTCACCATTGCGCGCTTGAGAAGATCGAACGCCACCTGCGCCTTCTCCGTCCACTCAAAGCCCTTCTTGGTCAGCAAGCTTGTGAGCGGCTTGGCGATGATGCCATAGTGCGTGATGAACTTGCGATAGTAGCCGGTGAGGCCGAGGAATCCGCGAAGTTCAGTCGCGTTTGTTGGCGTAGGCCATGCCACCATAGCCTGCGTCTTCTCGGGGTCCGTGGCGACGCCCTCCTTGGAGATGATGTGGCCGAGGTAGGAGATGTTGTCCTGGGCGAACGAACACTTGGACTCCTTGGCGTACAACTGGTGCTCCTGGAGCAGGGCGAGGACGAGACGAAGGTGTTCCAGGTGCTCCTCCAAGGTTTCGCTGAAGATCAAAATGTCATCAAGGAATATTATGACAAACTTACGGACGTACTTGGCGAAAATGGCATTCATGAGGCACTGGAATGTTGCCGGAGCGTTCGTCAGTCCGAACGGCATGCCTTTAAAGTGGAAATGGCCGTGGTGGGTCTTGAATGCCGTTTTCTCCTCATCGCCCGCGCGCATGCGTATCTGGTGGTAGCCGGCGCGGAGGTCCAATTTGGAGAAGAATGCCGCTCCCACTAATTCGTCGAGCAGTTCATCGACAATGGGAAGGGGGAACTTGTTCTTGACCGTGGCGTCGTTGAGCCGACGGTAATTGACACAAAAACACCATGTGCCATCCTTTTTCTTGACGAGCAGCACGGGCGCAGCGAAGGGACTCATGCTGTGCTCAATCACATGATGGAGCATCTCCACGCACTGGCCTTTCGATTTCGTCTTTCTGCAGTGGTGAGTAGCGGTAAGGGCGCGAGTTTGCGGGGCGCGCGCCGTCGACCAGAGTGATCGCGTGATCATAGCGGCGATGAGGAGGCAAGCCTTTGGGGTCGGCGAACACATCTGCAAAGTCCGTCAGGACGCTCTTGACACTGGGTAGCATCTTGGTATCCTGTGGCTCAGGTGCACAGGGCAGATCAAGGACTGCCATGTACCAAATGTCATTACCAGCTTGCCATTTGCGCACTTGATCGGGCTCGATTTCCTTCAGCTTGTCATTCTGCTTTGGACGAACACCTTGTAGTGTGATCATGGCGCCGTGGTGCTCGAACGTCAGTGTCTTCTCCAACCAGTGACAAGTCATCGGACTGAACTGCTCTAGCCAGTCCATGCCGAGCACGCTGTCGTATGCGCCCAAATCCAGTTGCCTCATATCTGTGGCGAACGTGTGCTCTTGAATCCACCAGTTCAGTCCCTTCACCATGCTGTTGCACGTCATGCGCTCGCCGTTGGCCACCCGGACCTCCACCGCGGGCACGGGCACAGAAGCTGCGTGCACACGCTCAGCGAACTCCTTGGAGACGAAACTGTGTGTGCTCCCTGAGTCCACCAACAGCAGCATCACCTAATTGCCGACGAGCGCGCGTAGACGGATGGTGCGCGGCAACTCGGTACCAGCAACCGCATGTGTGGAGAGCACACAACATTCAGGCGTAGGATCTTGCTCTGCTGGCGCGTCGAGCAGGTCCGGGGCATGCACTGCGTCGTCGTTGAGAACTTCTCCATGGTCGCTGACATGAATCATGAGCAGCTGGGTTGCGGGCTTGCATCGATGGTCGCGGGAGTAACGATCTCCACACTTGAAGCAGAGGCCGTTGGCGCGCCGGTGCTCACGCAACTGACGCTCGCGTGCCCAGTCGTCGTTGGGCGCGCCGCCAGGCCGTGGCACTCCCGTGGCCCGCGGAGGAAGTTGTAGTGGTAGTGGTGGTGGTGGTGGGCGGCCCGCCGGAATAATGCGCGGTCGAGCATGATGTGTGCCCACTTCCTATTCGACGATCCGGGCCAACACCGCCGCACGGGTGAGACTGGATGGCTCCTGGAGACGGAATGCTGCCCGCAGATCGTCACGCAAACCCAGCAGGAACTGCGTGACGAACAGCTTGGGGTTGAGCGACGCGTCGAGGGCGAGCAGGTGGTACATGTGCGTCTCGAACGCCGTTTTGTACTCGGCGACGGTGCCGGTCTGGTGAAGCTGAAGCAACTTGTGCATCTCCACCTCGAACTCATCTGGCGCGAATTCGCTGATGATGGCCGCGGTGAACTCCTCCCAGGTCGGCGCACGGTGTGTCTGCCTATACGCCTGGTACCAGTGTGCCGCGTGACCATCGATGTAAAGGGAGGCCGTGGTCACCCAACTGTGCGGCGGGACTCGGTATAGATCGAAGTAGGTGATGCAGCGGTCGATCCAGAGGCTGGGCGAGTCGCCGTCGAAGTGCGGGAAGTCATGCTTGGGCGGCTTGACGACGTACTCCTCGCGCGGTCCGTGGTGTGCGTCGCGGCCCGCCATGAACGCCGCCTGCTGCCCTGCGCCCGTGAACTGGGGAGGGTGCCGCAACGGCAGCAGAGGCGGCCCATTGTTGGCGAGGCGCACGGTAGGGCCCTGAGGACGAGGCCCGCGCGCGTTCTCCATCGTCGTGACCGCGGAGGCCTGCGTGTCGCAGGTCGGCGTCCATCGGTCGGTGAGGCGCAGTGGCGGTAGGTGAAGGAGGTGGCTCACGCTGCAGCCGCACCTCGTCGACGTTGGCCTGGGTAAGATCCAGCTGCTTGCGGATATGCGCCAGATCGGCGGAGACCTGCGTGTTGAACGCGATCTGGGCCTCGCGCTGCTTGTCGCCTGCAAGTGTGGTCTCGTCGAAGCGCTTCAGGAGCGCCTGCATCATCGTCTTCAACTCCCCCGTGGATTCAGCCATGGCGGTGATGATGTGGCGAGTTTGAGCCGAAGGTTTGCTGGGCGGCGCCGTCGCACACGCTCCAAATCAAGCCAACCTCGCTGGGGATTTCGAGCAGATCTCGCCGGAGCGAGGCCACACCCGCAGCGGCGGATGTTACAGCTCGATCGAGAGAGATGAGTGGCGACGGAGAAAAAAATTTGGGGCCGAAACCTGAGCTCTGATTACCAACTGTCACGAGCTCATCTACGCGTTCCAGATCGAGGAGGGGAATTGGGGATGAGAACGAGACTTGGGAGAGGGGATTTCTTCCAAGGGGAGAGGTACAGCTTGGGGGAGAAGTTCAGAGAAAACAACACACACATCACACGCTTGCCTATTGGCTTACAGCTGGCTAAATAGCCGTGTCCCACTTGTCCCTCCTGCCTACTGGTTGGTGGGGTCCACCATCACGCGTCCACCGCGTCACCTCCTGGCGATGCAGGTGTGACAGTGCACGTGCACTATCTGACAAAAACGGAGCGGCCGTGGCTCAACCGCTCAATGCGCGCGGATCGTGCGTCCATCAGCGCCTGTTAGACAAAGTAGGGTTTGGAACAATGCTGGATGCCCTTGGTGGGCACGGCTGTCATATATTTATAAGAGGGAACCGTACAAATACATGTTATGTTACAACATGTATATCTAATATATACTTAGTCTAACACCTTCCCTCAATCTTAACTATGTCCTGAAACACTCAGAAGGTTAAGATTGCGTCAACATCCTTAAAAAAGGCAAGGGCAAGGGTTTAGTGAAAATATCAGCAAGCTGATCCTTAGAAGGAACAAACTTGATCTAAAGAAGCTTCTGAGCAACACGTTCCCTCACAAAGTGATAGTCAACTTCGATGTGCTTCGTTCGGGCATGAAACACTGGATTGGATGAAAGATATGTAGCACCGATGTTATCACACCAAAGAACAGGCGGCTGAGTTGGAGGGACCTTCAACTCCCGAAGCAATGACTGCACCCACATGATCTCAGCTGTGGCATTAGCAACCGCTTTGTACTCAGCTTGAAGATTACTCCAGACACCGTAGCTTGCTTGCGAGCTTGCCAAGGCGATCAAGTTAGGTCCAAAGAACACAACATGTCCCCGTGGATCGCCTCATCATCCGGACTACCAGCCCGGTCGGCATCGAAAATGTAGAGATCAGTCCGTAGCGCCGATCAAGATGAAGACCATATGAACCAGTGTGACAAACATAGCGCAAGATGCGCTTAACAGCTGACCAGTGAGAATCACGCGGCACATGAAGATACTGGCACACACGGGTTACTGCAAATGATATATCTGGTCGAGTGATAAGCAAGTACTGCAACCCACCAACAATGCTGCGGTACTCAGTGGCATCCTTAGGAGATAGCAACTCACCAAAGAAGAGCGGTCGGTTTATGCAGCAGATGTACATGGGAGTCGAGAGCGGGCTTGCACCGCAACGCATCGCACGACGTAGGAGATCCTGGGAGTACTTCTTCTGAGAAAGAGTCAAGCCGCCATCAGAAGGAAGAACCTCTAGACCCAAAAAATAATGCAGCCTCCCAAGATCCTTAACAACAAACTCAGCACCAAGAGAGGACACAAGCCGGTCCGTAGCAGCAGCAGACGAGCTAACAAGGATAATGTCATCAACATAGACCAGAATGTACATAGTCACCTCCGGTCGCTGAAAGATGAACAAAGACGTGTCCGCTGCAGAAGGCACAAACCCATGAGCACGAAGAGCAGTGCCAAGACGTGCATGCCACGCACAAGGGGCCTGTTTCAGTCCATAAAGAGCTTTGACAAGGCGACACAAATGATGTGGTTGAGCAGGATCAACAAAACCGGGTGGCTGATGCATATAAACCTCTTCCTCCAGAACTCCATGGAGGAAAGCATTCTGAACGTCAAGCTGTCGAAGCGACCATCCTCGAGTAACAGCCAAGGAGAGAAGAACACGAATAGTGGTTGGTTTAATAACATGACTGAATGTGTCTGCATAATCAATGCCATACCGTTGTTTGAAACCCTTGGCAACCAGACGTGCCTTGTATCTCTCAATGGAACCATCAACATGTTTCTTCACCTTGAATACCCATTTAGAGTCAATGATATTGACACCAGATGGAGGTGGAACCAGACGCCAAGTGTTGTTTCGTTGAAGTGCATGAATCTCCTCCTCCATCGCAGCACGCCAATGTGGAATGCCAAGTGCTGCCTGGAAGTGTCGCGGTTCAGTTGTAGGGCCTGCCTCAGTATGCGCCATACAGGCCGCAAGCCACGCAACAGTTCCATCATTGCGCTTCTTCGGTTGGAAGATACCACTTTTGCTGCGAGTATGAGGACGCAGGACGACAGGCGGAGGTGATGGTGGAGCAGCCACCACAGAGGAGTCACTGTCTATCAGCGATGAAGATGTTGGGGATCGTTGCAGAAATTAAATTTTTTCTACGCATCACCAAGATCAATCTATGGAGTTTACTAGCAACGAGAGGGGAGTGCATCTTCATACCTTTGAAGATCGTGATGCGGAAGCGTTGCAAGAATGCGGTCGGTGGAGTCGTACACGAAGCGATTCAGATCGCGGCCGATTCAGATCTAAGCACCGAACAATGGTGCCTCTGCGTTCAACACACCTGCAACCCGGTGACGTCTCCCACGCCTTGATCCAGCAAGGAGATAGGGAAAGGTTGGGGAAGACTCCGTCCAGCAGCAGCACGACGGCGTGGTGGCGGTGGAGGAGCGTGGCACTCCAGCAGGGCTTCGCCAAGCACTGTGAGAGACAGGGAGGGAGAGGGGTAGGGCTGCGCCAGGAGAATGGGTGCGGTTGCCCTCCCACCCCCCCCCCCACTATTTATAGGGGGAAGGGGAGAGGGGGCCGGCCCCTAGATCCATCTAGAGGGGGGGGGGGTGGCGGCCCCTGGGGCGGCGGCCCCTCGGGGGGCATCGGCCCCCTTAGGGATGGTTCCCACCCAACTACAGCCCATTAGGTCCTTCGGGGCAGGTGGACCCTCCCGGTGGACCCCCGGAACCCCTTCGGTGGTCCCGGTACAATACCGATAAACCCCGAAACCTTTTCGGTGACTGAAACTGGACTTCCCATATATAAATCTTTACCTTCGGACCATTCCGAAACTCCTCGTGACATCCGGGATCTCATCCGGGACTCCGAACAACATTCGGTAACCACGTACAAACTTTCCCTATAACCCTAGCGTCATCGAACCTTAAGTGTGTAGACCCTACGGGTTCGGGAGGCATGCAGACATGACCGAGACATCTCTCCGGCCAATAACCAACAGCGGGATCTGGATACCCATGTTGGCTCCCACATGCTCCACGATGATCTCATCAGATGAACCACGATGTCAAGGATTCAATCAATCCCGTATACGATTCCCTTTGTCTACCGGTATAGCACTTGCACGAGATTCGATCGTCGGTATACCAATACCTTGTTCAATCTCGTTACGGCAAGTCTCTTTACTTGTTCCGTAACACATCATCCCGTGACCAACCCCTTAGTCACATTGAGCTCATTACGATGATGTCTTACCGAGTGGGCACAGAGATACCTCTCTGTCATACGGAGTGACAAATCCCAGTCTCGATTCGTGCCAACCCAACTGACACTTTCGGGGATACCCGTAGTGTACCTTTATAGCCACCCAGATACGTTGTGACGTTTGGCACACCCAAAGTACCCTTACGGTATCTGGGAGTTGCACAATCTCATGGTCTAAGGAGAAGATACTTGACATTAGAAAAGCTTTAGCGCATTTAACTACACGATCTTGTGCTATGCTTAGGATTGGGTCTTGTCCATCACATCATTATCCTAATGATGTGATCCCGTTATCAATGACATCCTATGTCCATGGTTAGGAAACCGTAACCATCTATTGATCAACGAGCTAGTCAACTAGAGGCTCACTAGGGACATGTTGTGGTCTATGTATTCACACATGTATTACGATTTCCGGATAACACAATTATAGCATGAACAATAGACAATTATCATGAACAAGGAAATATAATAATAACCATTTTATTATTGCCTCTAGGGCATATTTCCAACAGTCTCCCACTTGCACTAGAGTCAATAACCTAGTTACATTATGATGAATCGAACACCCATAGAGTTCTGGTGTTGATCATGCTTTGCACATGGAAGAGGTTTAGTCAACGGATCTACGACATTCAGGTCCGTATGCACTTTACAAATCTCTATGTCTCCATGTTGAACATTTTCACGAATGAAGTTGAAGCGACACTTGATATGCCTGGTCTTCTTGTCAAACCTGGGCTCCTTGGCAAGGGCAATAGCTCCAGTGTTGTCATATAAGAGAGTCATCGGACCCGGCGCTTTGGGAATAACTCCTAGGTAGGTAATGAACTCCTTCATCCAGATTGCTTCATGTGCTGCCTCCGCGACTGCCATGTACTCCGCTTCACATGTAGATCCCGCCACGACACTTTGCTTGCAACTGCACCAGCTGACTGCCCCGCCATTCAAAATATACATGTATCCGGTTTGTGACTTGGAGTCATCCAGATCTGTGTCGAAACCAGCATCGACGTAACCCTTTACGACGAGCTCTTCGTCACCTCCATAAACGAGAAACATATCCTTAGTCCTTTTCAAGTACTTCAGGAAATTCTTGACCGCTGTCCAGTGTTCCATGCCGGGATTACTTTGGTACCTTCCTACCAAACTTACGGCAAGGTTTACATCAGGTCTGGTACACAGCATGGCATACATAATAGACCCTATGGTCGAGGCATAGGGGATGACACTCATCTTTTCTCTATCTTCTGCCGTGGTCGGGCATTGAGCCTTGCTCAATTTCACACCTTGCAATACAGGTAAGAACCCCTTATTGGACTGATCCATATTGAAATTCTTCAATATCTTTTCAAGGTACGTGCTTCGTGAAAGACCAATGAGGCGTCTCGATCTATCTCTATAGATCTTGATGCCTAATATGTAAGCAGCTTCTCCAAGGTCCTTCATTGAAAAACACTTATTCAAGTAGGCCTTTATGCTTTCCAAGAGTTCTATATCATTTCCCATCAATAGTATGTCATCCACATATAATATGAGAAATGCTACAGAGCTCCCACTCACTTTCTTGTAAACACAGGCTTCTCCATAAATCTGCGTAAACCCAAACGCTTTGATCATCTCATCAAAACGAATGTTCCAACTCCGAGATGCTTGCACAAGCCCATAGATCGAGCGTTGGAGCTTGCATACCTTGTCAGCATTCTTAGGATTGACAAAACCTTCCGGCTGCATCATATACAATTCTTCCTTAAGGAAACCATTAAGGAATGCCGTTTTGACGTCCATTTGCCATATCTCATAGTCATAAAATGCGGCAATTGCTAACATGGTTCGGACAGACTTCAGCTTCGCTACGGGTGAGAAGGTTTCATCATAGTCAACCCCTTGAACTTGTCGATAACCCTTAGCGACAAGCCGAGCATTATAGATGGTTACATTACCATCCGCGTCTATCTTGTTCTTAAAGATCCATTTATTTTCTATGGCTCGCCGATCATCGGGCAAGTCAGTCAAAGTCCATACTTCATTTTCATACATGGATCCTATCTCGGATTTCATGGCTTCAAGCCATTTGTCGGAATCCAGGCCCGCCATCGCTTCTTCATAGTTTGGAGGTTCACCATTGTCTAACTACATGATTTCCAGGATAGGGTTACCGTACCACTCTGGTGCGGAACGTGTCCTTGTGGACCTACGAAGTTCAGTAGTAACTTGATCCGAAGTTCCTTGATCATAATCATTAACTTCCTCTCTAGTTGGTGCAGGCACCGCAGAAACATTTTCCTGCACTGCGCTACTCTCCGGTTCGAGAGGCGGTACTTCATCAAGTTCCACTTTCCTCCCACTTACTTCTTTCGAGAGAAACTCTTTCTCTAGAAAGGATCCATTCTTGGCAACAAAGATCTTGCATTTGGATCTGAGGTAGAAGGTATACCCAATAGTTTCCTTAGGGTATCCTATGAAGACGCATTTTTCCGACTTGGGTTCGAGCTTTTCAGGTTGAAGTTTCTTGACATAAGCATCGCATCCCCAAACTTTCAGAAATGACAGCCTAGGTTTCTTCCCAAACCACAATTCATACGGTGTCGTCTCAACGGATTTTGAAGGAGCCCTATTTAAAGTGAATGCGGCAGTCTCTATAGCATAACCCCAAAATGATAGCGGTAGATTGGTACGAGACATCATAGATCGCACCATATCTAATAGAGTGCGATTACGACGTTCGGACACACCATTATGCTGAGGTGTTCCAGGCGGCGTGAATTGAGAAACAATTCCACATTTCCTTAAGTGCGTGCCAAATTCGTGACTCAAATATTATCCCCCACGATCTGATCGTAAGAACTTGATTTTCCTGTCACGTTGATTCTCAACCTCACTCTGAAATTCCTTGAACTTTTCAAAGGTCTCAGACTTGTGTTTCATTAAGTAGACATACCCATATCTACTTAAGTCATCCGTGAGGGTGAGAACATAGCGATAACCACCGCGAGCCTCAACGCTCATTGGACCGCACACATCAGTATGTATGATTTCCAATAAGTTGGTTGCTCGCTCCATTGTTCCGGAGAATGGAGTCTTGGTCATTTTGCCCATGAGGCATGGTTTGCACATGTCAAATGATTCATAATAAAGAGGCTCCAAAAGTCCATCTGCAGGGAGTTTCTTCATGCGTTTGACACCAATGTGACCAAGGCGGCAGTGCCACAAGTATGTGGGACTATCATTATCAACCTTACATCTTTTGGCATTCACACTATGAATATGTGTAACATCATGTTCGACATTAAATAAGAATAAACCATTGACCAGCGGGGCATGACCATAAAACATGTCTCTCATATAAATAGAACAACCATTATTCTCAGATTTAAATGAGTAGCCATCTCGCATTAAACGAGATCCAGATACAATGTTCATGCTCAAAGCTGGTACTAAATAACAATTATTGAGGTTTAAAACTAATCCCGTAGGTAAATGTAGAGGTAGCGTGCCGACGGCGATCACATCGACCTTGGAACCATTCCCGACGCCGATCGTCACCTCGCCCTTCGCCCGATCTCCGCTTATTCCGCAGCTCCTGTTTTGAGTTACAAATATGAGCAACTGCACCGTATCAAATACCTGTGAGCTACTACGAGCGTTGGTTAGGTACACATCAATAACATGTATATCACATATACCTTTTGTATTGCCAGCCTTCTTATCCGCTAAGTACTTGGGGCAGTTCCGCTTCGAGGATCGCTTCCTTGCAATAAAAGCACTCAATCTCGTGCTTGGGTCCATGCTTTGGCTTCTTCCCGCAATCGGCTTACGGGCGCGAAACTCCCTTGCCGTCCTTCTTGAAGTTCTTCTTACCCTTGCCTTTCTTGAACTTAGTGGTTTTATTCACCATCAACACTTGATGTTCCTTTTGATCTCCACCTCCGCTGATTTCAGCATTGAATATACCTCAGAATGGTCTTTTCCATCCCCTGCATATTGAAGTTCATCACAAAGCTGTTGTAGCTAGGTGGGAGCGATCAAGGATTCTCATCAACGATCAGATCATCCGGGAGATTAACTCCCGGCTAAGATAAGCGGTTGTGCAACCTGACATTTTGAGTATGTGCTCACGACGTAACTATTCTCCTCCATCTTACAACTATAGAACTTGTCGAGACTTCATATCCTCGACCGGGCATGAGCTTGGAAAACCATTTTCAGCTCTTGGAACATCTCATATGCTCCGTGCTGCTCGTAACGCTTTTGGAGCCCCGGTTCTAAGCTGTAAAGCATGCCGCACTGAACCAGGAGTAATCATCACTACACGACTCGCCAAAGCGCTCATAACGCCTTGAGTTCTTGGGAAAACAGGTGCATCACCTAGCGGTGCTTCAAGGACATATGCTTTGTGGCAGATATGAGGATAATCTCGGTTCGGACCCGATCCGTGTAGTTTCTACCATCATCTTTCAGCTTGGTTTTTCTAGGAGCAGCGTTGAAGTTGAGGGCAACATTAGCGTGGGCCATTTGATCAACAAGACATATTGCAAAGTTTTAGACTATGTTCATGATAAGTAAGTTCATCTAATCAAATTATTTAATGAAGTCCCACTCAGATAGACATCCCTCTAGTCATCTAAGTGATACATGATCCGAGTCAACTAGGGCGTGTCTGATCATCACGTGAGACGGACTAGTCATCATCGGTGAACATCTTCATGTTGATCGTATCTTCTATACGACTCATGTTCGACCTTTCGGTCTTCCGTGTTCCGAGGCTATGTCTGTACATGCTAGGCTCGTCAAGTCAACCTAAGTGTATTGTGTGTGTAAATCTGGCTTACACCCGTTGTATGCGAACGTTAGAACCTATCACACCCGATCATCACGGGGTGCTTCGGAACAATGGACCTTAGCAACGGTGCACAGTTAGGGGGAACACAGTTCTTGATATTTTAATGAGGGATCATCTTATTTATGCTACCGTCGTTCTAAGCAAATAAGATGTAAAAACATGATAAACATCACACGCAATCAAATAGTGACATGATATGGCCAATATCATTTTGCTCCTTTTGATCTCCATCTTCGGGGCGCCATGATCATCATCATCACCGGCATGACACCATGATCTCCATCATCATGTCTTCATGAAGTTGTCTCATCAACTATTACTTCTACTACTATGGCTAACGGTTTAGCAATAAAGTAAAGTAATTACATGACGTTTATGTTGACACGCAGGTCATAAATAAATTAAGACAATTCCTATGGCTCCTGCCGGTTGTCATGCTCATCGACATGCAAGTCGTGATTCCTATTACAAGAACATGATCAATATCATACATCACATATATCATTCATCACATCCTTTTGGCCATATCACATCACACGGCATATACTGCAAGAACAAGTTAGACGTCCTCTAATTGTTGTTGCAAATTTTACGTGGCTGCTATAGGTTTCTAGCAAGAACGTTTCTTACCTACGCCAAAACCACAACGTGATATGCCAATTTCTATTTACCCTTCATAAGGACCCTTTTCATCGAATCCGATCCGACTAAAGTGGGAGAGACAGACACCCGCTAGCCACCTTATGCAACTAGTGCATGTCAATCGGTGGAACCTGTCTCACGTAAGCATACATGTAAGGTCGGTCCGGCCGCTTCATCCCGATGCCGCCAATCAAGATAAGACTAGTAACGGCAAGTAAATTGGCAAAATCGATGCCCACAACTATTTGTGTTCTACTCATGCATAGAAACTGCGCGATAGACCTAGCTCATGATGCCTTTGTTAGATCGCAGCAGAAATTAAAAATTTCTACGCATCACCAAGATAAATCTATGGAGTTTACTAGCAACGAGAGGAGTGCATCTTCATACCTTTGAAGATCGCGATGCGGAAGCGTTGCAAGAACGCTGATCGGTGGAGTCGATACAAGCGATTCAGATCGCGGCGATTTCGATCTAAGCACCGAACAACGGTGCCTCCGCGTTCAACACATCGCAGCCCGGTGACGTCTCCGCGCCTGGATCCAGCAAGTAGAGAGGAGAGGTGGGAAGACTCCGCCCAATGAGCAAGACGACGGCCTGGTGGTCTTTGGAGGAGTGTGGCACTCAGCAGGCTTCGCCAAGCACTACGAGAGATGAGGAGGGAGAGGGTAGGGCTGCGCCAGGAGAATGGGTGCGGTTGCCTCCCACCCCCCCCCACTATTTATAGGGGAAGGGAGAGGGCCGCCCCTAGATCCATCTAGAGGCGGCGGCCCTGAGGCGCCCGCCCGGGGCGGTGGCCCCTAGGGTTTCAACCCTAGGCGCCTTGGGCCCTTGGGGGTGCACCAGCCCACTAAGGGCCTGGTTCCCACCCAACTACAGCCCATTAGGTCCTTCGGGCAAAGCGGATCCTCCGGTGGACCCGGAACCCTTCGGTGGTCCCTGACAATACCGATAAACCCGAAACCTTTCCGTGATCAAATCGACTTCCCATATATATATATATATATATATATATATATATATATATATATATATATATATATATATATATATATATATATATATATATATATATATTTACCTCCGGACCATTCCGTAACTCCTCGTGACGTCCGGATCTCATCCGGACTCGAACAACATTCGCAACCACGCATAAACTTTCCCTATATCCCTAAGCGCCATCGAACCTTAAGTGTGTAGACCCTACGGGTTCGGGAGGCATGCGCACATGACCGAGACATCTCTCGTGCCAATAACCAATAGCGGGATCTGGATACCCATGTTGGCTCCCACATGATCCATGATGATCTCTTCAGATGAACCATGATGTCAAGGATTAAATCAATCCCGTATACGATTCCCTTTGTCTACCGGTATAGCACTTGCACGAGATTCGATCGTCGGTATACCGATACCTTGTTCAATCTCGTTACGGCAAGTCTCTTTACTTGTTCCGTAACACATCATCCCGTGACCAACCCCTTAGTCACATTGAGCTCATTACGATGATGTCTTATCGAGTGGGCCCAGATACCTCTGTCATACGGAGTGACAAATCCCGCTTCGATTCGTACAACCCAATGACACTTTGGGGATGCCCATAGTGTACCTTTATAGCCACCAGATCGTTGTGACGCTTGGCACACCCAAAGTACCCTTACGGTATCCGGGAGTTGCACAATCTCATGGTCTAAGGAAAAGATACTTGACATTAGAAAAGCTTTAGCGATTTAACTACACGATCTTGTGCTATGCTTAGGATTGTCTTGTCCATCACATCATTATCCTAATGATGTGATCCCGTTATCAATGACATCCTATGTCCATGGTTAGGAAACCGTAACCATCTATTGATCAACGAGCTAGTCAACTAGAGGCTCACTAGGGACATGTTGTGGTCTATGTATTCACACATGTATTACGATTTCCGGATAACACAATTATAGCATGAACAATAGACAATTATCATGAATAAGGAAATATAATAATAACCATTTTATTATTGCCTCTAGGGCATATTTCCAACAGAAGACGCGCCAGGAGTGGTCGGCAAAGACGAGCCAGAAGATGACGAGCCAGTCGATGCAACAGTCGGCAAGGCCTTCTGCCCAGGCGGTAGTGTCGCGGGTGCTGCTGACCCATGGGGCAACGCCGCGGTGTCGGCCGCCCCAGGCGCCAACACTATGGGGTCAGCGGGCCTAGGCAGCGGCGAGGCCACGTACCTAGGCGACCCAGGCAGCAACGCCGCGGTATCGGCCGGCCCAGGTGACAACGGGGCCACGGACACAGGCGACGTGGGCGCCTCATCGAGTCCACGTGCATGTCCCGTGCACTCGCGATCGACGTCGTGAGCAGCCTGCATAGCAGCAGGCGCAGCCAGCATAGTGGTGGCAGGCTCAGGTGAGGCCTCATTATCATCCTCAAGAAGCTCAAGTCGCGCACCTCGTCCAGTCCCTGCACCATGGTTAGGCAACAACAGAGGAGAATATGGAGCATCCACAAATTGATCAGGCAAAACTAGAAAAGAGTGCAACTCGGTGACAGGAGTATCAGTGGATGATGTGAGCGTGGAAAACGGGAAGATAGTATCATCGAACACAACGTCACGGGAAATGTAAACACGATTCATCAGAATGTGGGGACACTTGTAACCTTTGTGGAGAGGACTGTACCCAAGGAATACACATTTTTGATCGATACTCAAGTTTATGCTTGTTGTATGGACGAAGATGTGGCCAACACGCACAACCGAACACTTTGAGGAAGGAGTAATCTGGAGTTTCATGAAGCAATACCTCGAGAGCTACGAAGCACCGATACGTGGAAAAGCTGTGTATCGCCGTCCTGTACGTCACCAATACGGCGATACGCATGATACGACAGCGATACGGGTATCCCTGGGGTATCGTGATTTTCGATTTAAAACAAAAGAAAAAAATTGCCGATACGCCGCCGGACGGCGCCGACACGCCGCGACACGGGAAGCCCAAGAGAAGCCCACTCCACCATTCGCAGTTGTAACCCTAAACAGCCTTCTCGCTTATCTATCGCAGATTGGATCCAGATTCAAGTGCGATCAAGACGGGTGCGCCATTGCTGTTACCACCGCCGCCGCTGCTCGATTCCGTTGCGCCATCTGGACTCGCCTCGCTGCTCGTGGACTGTCTCGCCGCCGCCGCTTGAGTGTCCGCCGCCACTGTTGGCCGTCATCGAAGGTATCCCCGGCCTCTTCCCAATCCGCTCTCTTCCGATGGTGTCTGGTCCTCCGGTCCTCCCGCTCTTGCTGGCTTGTCGTGTGCTAATTCGGTGTGTGCTTGCTGCTGAGTGCGGCGTGGTGTGTGCTTGCTGCGGCATGCGTGTATGCTCATGCTCGTGTGTCCGTCGCATATTTGTTCTCAGACTTGCGTGCTTGCTAGGTATCGCTGGACACCGGTGTTGGCCTCTGTTGTATCAACTATTATTTTGTCTGACCTGCTGAGGTTGCGGCTAGTGCTAGGGAGTGAAATACTAACAATGACACTTGCATGCCAATATTCAGTTGAGAGGTGGGAAGCATCAAGCAAGTATCATTGGGTAAGCAAGCTACAAGCCAACGCCTTTAGTGTTCTCAGCTTTTCATGCACAAGTGTTATGTTTAGTTCAAGTTCTAATACCAGATATGATGTATTTTCCAAGTAGCATGAGGATTCAAAGAAATTGATGATCATTCGAGACGACTTGATGAAAAGAGGCATGGATGCAACTTATGGGGCAGTATTTTGATCTCATCTCATACATTTCATTATTCTTTATACCATGCAATTTTATTAATTATTTATCTATACTTGCCGTATTGACGTTTCTAGAAATTGCCATATCCCGTATCCCCGTACCCGTATCGCCGTATCCGTGTCGCCGTATCGGTGCTACGTAGCTCGAGAGGAGACTTCATGTGAAGAAGTCATGTGGGAGTCCTGTTTATCAGAAAATAAGCAGTGACAAAAGCATCGTTCCAGAACCAAAAAGGAACAGAGTCATGTGCAAGAAGTGTTAGACCAGTTTCAACTACGTGACGGTGCTTGCGCTCAGCTACACCGTTCTGCTAATGTGTATGAGGACAAGACACATGGTGTGAGATGCCAAGCTTCTGAAATAAGGTGTTGAGATTACGATATTCACCCCCCAGTCAGATTGCACATTGATAATTTTGTGCTTAAGCAAGCGCTCAACATGTGCTTGGAATTGCATAAAAACATGAACACATCAGATTTGCGCTTAATAAGATAAATACAAGTAAAGCGACTGAAAGCATCGATGAAACTGACATAATAGTTGTGACCACTGATAGAAGTTTGGGCATAGCCCCACACATCTGAAAACACAAGTTCGAGAGGAGCCTTGACAACACGACTCGATACAGAAAAAGGCAACTGATGACTTTTGCCTTGTTGGTAGGCATCACACACTAAAAACTCCTTATTACTCGACTCAACAGGAAGACTATGACGATGAAGCACATGGCGCACAATGGGAGTGGCAGGATGGCCAAGGACATAGTGCCACTGCATCAATGACACCCGAACACCACTGAAAACTTGAGGAACTCGTGCATGGGCTCGAGGCACATCAAGTGCATATAATCCATCACGAGCTCGACCACTAAGTAGAACGTCCCTCGTGTCCCGGTCCTTAACAAAAAAATGGAAAGGGTGAAACTCAACAAGCACATTGTTGTCACGAGTTAATTTAGGAACGGAGAGTAAACTACGTGTGACTGAAGGAACACGAAGGACATCAAGAAGACGCAAGGTTTTAGTGGTACACGATAGAAGAGATGCCTGACCAACATGTGAGATGGGCATACCTAATCCATTGGCAGTGCGGACCTGATCATGACCGGTGTAGGCCTGGCGAGTGGCCAGCTTGTCAAGCTGGCTCGTCAAGTGGTCCGTGGCACCTGTGTCCATGTACCATGCAGGGTCCACCGAATACGAAGGAGTGAATCCAGGCTCTTGTGTAGCAAGAGCAGCTTGCTTCTTGTTACCTTTCCCGTTGTTCCCAATGCCAAGGAAATCACGTTTAAAACGACGATGACAGCGAGACGCCAAGTGCCCCTCAATGCCGCAAAGCTGATACTCAACCCCACCACCACTGGCCTCGCAGTTTAGCCGCTTGCGGCCAGTCGTCGGAGGAGGCAGAGCGGGTGGACGAGGCTGGTGCCCCGTGGATGACGGGGCTTTCTGCTTGGCACCACGGGCACCCCCGCGGAGAGCAGCGTTGGCAGACGGACCCTCCGTATAGACGCCAACGGAGCGGCGGGCAGCAAGGCGCTGTTCTGTGTTGAGGAGGCGTGCGTAGAGGTCGCGAGGAGGCATCGGTGTGTCACGTCCATTGATGTTTTCAACGAGAGAATCACAGTCCTCATCAAGCCAATTGAGAATGAACGAAGTAAACTCCTCATCACGGAGCGGCTTCCCAATAGACGACAGTGTATCAGCCAGACTTTTGACCTTGTTAAAGAAGGCCGTGACGGAGAGATCATGTTTCTTGACCTCACCCAGCTGGTTACGAATGGCAAAAGAACGGGCCAGCGACTGCGAGGAGAAGCTGGAATCGAGGGTAGCCCATGCATCCCTCGACGTCGCGGCAAAGACCACCATGCCATCCATGGAAGGAGTGAGCGAGGACTGAATAGCACGCAGAATAGCCTGATCCTGAGCAATCCACCGACGATGAGCAGGGTTGGGCACCATGACGGAGCCACCACGCCGAGGGCACGGAACTGCGGGTCGGGGACACGGCAGCGCATCCGTCGATGTACCCCTCAAGATAGTGACTACGCATCAGCGGCAACACCCGAGGGCGCCACATGAGGTAGTTGTCAGCAGAGAGCTTCACCGTCACCAGATGAGCAAAGTGGAACGGTCCTGGTTCAGCCACCGGTGCTGAGAGCTGCGAGTCGTACGTCGGAGGGGCGCTGTACGGAGTCAGCGCATCAGCCGACGGGGACACACGGTAGGGTTGGTGATGATCGTGGGACGCCGGAGGAGGCACGCCGTAGGACTGCAGCGGCGCGACGTACGGCACGGGGGCAGCATAGGGCGCGCCATACAACGCCTCGTAGGGCCCCGCAGAGGACGAGGAATACGGCACCGGAGCAGTGTACGGCGGCGGCGACGGCGCAACCTACGGCGGCGGATAGGGGCCGCCGTAGGGCACCTGGACGTAGGCACTAGGGAGGCCAGAAACCTTCGGCGCAACACGTAGATGATTCCCATCGTGAGGCAGTGGCGCAGCATACGGCCGAGTCCTGCCGTAAGACGCCACAAATGCATCGCGCGGCATCTGCGCGCGATCGAAGGAGGCGGAGCGCTGGCGATCGGGATGCAGGGGCGCATCGCGCGCGATCACGGGCGCTGGCGGGCGCGAGGCACTCGGACGGGCCCAAGCGAGCGGTGCAGAGGCCATGAACGGCGAGTCCATCGCTAGGGTTGATGGAGGCGGCATGGCGGCGGAGGCCGACACGGCGGCGACAGAGGAAGCGGAAGCACAGCGTGGATCGAACGCGTCGTCTGATACCATGTTAGACAAACTAGGGTTTGGAACAATGCTCGATGCCCTTGGTGGGCACGGCTGTCATATATTTATAAGAGGGAACCGTACAAATACAGGTTATGTTACAACATGTATATCAAATATATACTTAGTCTAACAGCGCCTAGTCTGGTCGGCCGAGACGCGGGCCTGCTCACGCCACGCACACGACACATTTTCTTTTTTAGAATACCCGTCAGACAGAGGTAGTATTACACATAGGGATGGTAATGGGGCCCATACCTGCCAAACCCATGGGGATTTCATTTATTAGGGGGTGGGGATGGGCGAAAAACTTCCCCATGAGGATATTTACTAAACTAATTTATTCTCCATAGGGTACAACGGGGATGGGGATGATATTCCATTCCCCAGACCCAATACCTATCGGGGAGCTACTTTTTAACTATGACATTGCGGTCAACTTTAAAATATTCATAAATAAACTTGTGAAAATAAAAAACTCTGGAGAAAACCTTAAACCTAACCCACGTTATTACCTCAGCCGCCACCATGACCAAGAAGTAAGTATGACCTAGATCGATATTGGCAGAACACGGACAAATGCCATTTATATTTGTTGATTATAGTATGTCACGTTATGTATATGAGCATTTGTTCATGGGGATGGGGACCAAATGGGGCCCCGTTCCCTAGTGGGGCATGGGTATGGGGAAGTTTCATCCCCAGTTATGTAAACGGGGATGGGGATGGAATAATGGGGAATAGATGAGGATGAGGATGTTTAGGTATACCCATAGGGGATTGTCCCCATTGCCATCCCTAATTACACACGCCCAGTACATTCAGTGAGCATCAGTGGCCGGAGTTCTTTTTTTTTTTGGCGAAACAAGTGGCCGGAGTTCCAGTGGCAGATCTGCGAGCATTGTCTGGTCATCCTGATGTCTGGCTCTTGCGACGTTCGTGTGCTAGCATGTTTCCTTTCCTGCTGTCTGTACTGATGCTATGTGAATCAAAGACTGACAGCGCCAGCTTAATGTCACAGATAAAAGAGTAGCAAGCCGACCTGTTTGACGTACCAGGTTTTAGCTTCTTCACAATCCATCTCAAGGACAGGGCGTCCCCTATAGACGGTCCTCAGGAACCGAATACAGATCAGTGCAGCTTGGCCATCGGCCTCCTCAATGCTCCTGCATGGGTTCATGCGCTTGTTGACAGAGATGGCCACACCGGCTGCACAACACTGTCCTGTCTCAGGTAAGAACAAGGCATCAGTGTTCAATTTGACTGTCCCAGGAATCGATGTGAACCACAGGGACTGTCGGGGGACGGGGAGTAGTACTGGAAAGGGTCCAAATGCTTTTGCCCTTGCCACTGACCGGAGGCTGTAGCAGCGCTTTGAGTTCTTCCTCGTATCGTATCTTAAAAGGAATTGCACAGATCCCACCATAGACTCTTTGCCGTCGATATGAATACAGTTGTTTCGCAGGTGCCAGGTTCTCCAGAGAAGAAAGGAATTTTACGCTAATCTCCTCGGTGCACTTATCCAGTAGGATTTGGAGCCTGTCTGGACCAGATTTCCACAGGTCCTTCTCATCAGGTAGTATTCTGTGTGCTCTACTTTTAGTACATGTGTCATCACAGCATGGTATTCACTGTTACCAAAAATGTCACAAACATTGTCATGTCCTTCTGCACTTATTCAGTTTTGTGGCCAGTGACCTTGTAGCAACCCTCCACGCAAAAATCTGTATTTTCTCCAGGAGGTCTATTTTCCAAATGACATCCCATAAGCTCCGATCGTTCGGCTCTCTCCTCGAACCAGAAGCACTGGAAGATACATCGTTCTTTAGAGAGGCAGCAAGCTTGTAAGCGCTACGCACCCAGAAAACGTCGTTCTTCTCATGATGTCAAGCCACACAATCATCAGCTTCATTTGATGGAATCCGAATTTTACATATCTCATCTGCATCAAATGGATAGAAAATTTGTCTAATGAGCTTAGAGTTCTACTCCCTTGTCTCCGATAAAATTAACTAGTTGATGATAACCCACAAGTATAGGGATCAATTGTAGCTTTTTTGATAAATAATAGTGTAGAACTCAACGAGGAGTTAAAGGTAGAATTTATATTTTCTTCAAATTCTATCGACCATACAACTCTGTCAGCGTTCTGGGAACGGGGTCCCCAGACCAGGCCTGCGACGTGGCTCAAAGAAGGCCCAGGACGGCCCATCTTCATCAACACAAGCTCAAGACCCTCGCGGGGCGGACGACAAGGAGCTTCCTCAGGCACGGCCTCGTCAGGCTGGCTCATGAGGAGGCGGAGAGTTCAAGGCAGGGTACCTCGCGAGGTGCCCATGACGCAAGCCATGACGACCAAGGGCGCCAGTCGGGCGCCAGCCCGCGCAGTGTCCTCCTTTCCTCTTTGGTGCAAAGGGAGCAAGCGCAGGCGAGAGCATCAAGCAAAGGCATCCGTTTCGGTGCAACAAGACCAAGACCAGTCCCAACGGATGGAAGGGGGTCATCGTGGAGCCCAAGCAGGCGTCATCACCAGAGCCTTTGGCAGGCGAGGACCAACTTTAGTCAGGATAAGTGTACCCGCTGTTCCCCTTCAAAATGGCCAATTATTGGCGCCCTTCCCGCTCAATTTTTTGGGAAGAGGCCCAGGGCCTTAGCCTATATAAGTAGAGCTAGCCACCATAGTGAGAGGGGGATCCGGGGGAGAGAGATCCAGAGCTGGCATCTGGGATCCAGAGAAAGACAGAGGCCCGATCCTCAAGCTAGAGCGACGGAACACCACCTAGCAGTTCATCACACCCACCAAGAACAGACCCTCGCGAGGCTGTTCTTCCTTGTACTGTTCTTCATCAGCCCAAGAGGCAATCCACCACACCACAAACTAGAGTAGGGTATTACACCACAACGGTGGCCCGAACTAGTATAAATCTTGTGTCTCTTGTGCTGTTCCGTTGGTAGTTTAGGTCCCTGCGATTCGGCGAGGTACGAGACGGTGGAGGGTTTGATCTCCGCGCACACCCCAGTGTTCGAACCTCAAGGGTCTCGCGGAGCCCGAATCGACATTTGGCGTGCTGTAGGGGTGCGCGGAATCTGCTTTCGTCGCCTCGTTCTTCCCGACCACCGCAACCATGTTCGACGCCTGTCGGGCGCTGAAGCGCCGAGCCGCCTCGCCTCCCATGTCGCCCGATCAGCTCCGTGCCGGCGCCCTCGTCATTCCCGTCACTGCCGCTAACGCCGCCACCGCCCGACGGGAACGAGCAGCAAGCATCATCCCAAAGACCCGCCCATGAGGCGGACGGCCGTACCGCCACGCCTTCGCTCACCCGCTGGTTCTTCGTCATGCGCGCTTCGCTGCCATGGAGGCCCGAGCTGCACTAATTGCGGCAACGAGATCTGCGCTATCGCTTGCCGACGACGTTTACGAAGAATGGCTCGACCGAAGTCGCCGAGCTCGTCCGCGCTGCAGAGGCGCCCCGCCGTCCGTCTCGCCAGACCGCACTCGCCCTGCTGGCGATGAAGCTCCCTGGCCGCGGCCGCCTCCTCAAGAAGGCGCCATAGCCCCAAGCGCGCGGTCCTCGGGCGGAACCCGTTCCGCCAGCGCCGCGCGCTGCAAGAACAGAGCTGTCAAGAAGTTCTCACCCGCAAGAAGCTGCCCGAGCGCCTCCCGCTCCAAAGACGTCAAGACCTGCGCTGCCCCGGCCCGCGGAGCAGGGAGGCCCACAAGACCAAGCTCTCGTCGTCCGAGGCCCCCAGCTGCCACGGCGGGCTGCCGCGCTTTCACCTCCGGAAGGCGCAGAAAGCGTCGCGGGCCCGCCAAGTTCAAGCCAGACCTGCCTCCTCGCTATGACGACACAGCTGACCCTACGGAGTTCCTCCAGTTTCACGAGCTGGGCATCGAGGCTGCCAACGGGATGAAAAGGTCATGGCGAATTGGTTTCCATGGCGCTCAAGGACGGAGCCCGCACCTGCCCCTGAATCCGCCCCTGCACGCGATCTCTTCTGGGCCGAGATGCGACCGCTTCATCGACAACTTCTGTGGTACTCGCGATCGCCACCCGCCGGAGCGACATGCGCCGAATCAAGCAGCAGCCGTGGGAAACCCTGCAAAAGTACATCCAACGCTTCAACAACGCGCCTCAAGATCCCTGTGGTAACGGAGGAGGCCATCATCTCTGCCTTCTCCGACGGCGGCGCGACGTCAAGATGAAGGAGGAGTGGCGATGCATGAAGATCTGTGCACCTCCTTGAGCTGTTCAACTTGGCGACCAAGTGCGCCCAGGCTGAGGAGGCGCCTCCCTCCTCGAGCTGCCCGCCATGGATCCCAAGAAAAGAAGTCCAAGGCCAAGGACATGAAGCGCAAAGGGGCTGCCGTACAAGCGGCGAACCAGACACCAAGCGAGGCGAGATCAGCCCGAATCCTCCAAGGGCAGCCGATGCTGCGGTACCACGACCTCCACACCCACAACACCAATGAATGCCAAGAGCTCCGGCCGCGCTGGCGGGGGTCGGCAGACGCCCGGAGCAGCGGCCGGGGCTACGGCCGAGGAGGAGGAAGGAATGCATGACGTTGGGAAGACCACGCCCGCGCCAAGGGTGGCGCGACCAACCTCGCGAGGACCACCGGCAAGACCCACCTCGCGAGGGAGGTGGAGGATCAGCCTCGCGAGGATCGCCGCAGGGAACGATGCCTCCCTCCGCTGCCGCCGCCGCCAAGGAGAATTGAAGACCGTCATCGGGACGAGGGGCTGGGGCTTCAGGAGGTGCGGCGATCGCTTTGCATCCGGGCGGAGCTCAAGCCCCACCTCTCGGCGCATCTTCAAGCGATTCGCCGCTGGCGAATGCAGTCCCCCCAAGCTCGAGGCCACGCCCCTCTCGGGTGGTCGGCGTGCGCCATCACGCTCATCTCAGCGGACCAACTCAAGTGCGCAGCCACAACCGGAGTTCTCCCGATGCTTTGTTCCCCAATCATCAAGCAATGTGCTGGTCACCAAGACTCTCATCGACGGGCGGAGGGGCTCAACGCCCCGTCGTGGAGACATTCAACAATCTTCAAGTGCCTTACGGTCAGCTTCACCAACCAAGCCTTTCTCCGAGTCACCGACAGCTCCACGGTCCCGATCGGGCAGGTCCGCCTTCTGTCACCTTCGGGCTCGCGACAACTACCACACCGAGCTCATCGACTTCGACGCCGCCCACATTCGCTGCCGTATAACGCCATCCTCGGGTACCCAGCGTTGGCCAAATTCATGGCCAGAACCCACCACGGCCACAACGTCCTCAAGATGCCAGAAGCGGCGGGGTCATCACGGTGCCTCGTGAAGAGAGAGACGCAGATGTGCTCCCCGGAGCGAGCCTTTCGAGCCGCATCATTTGGAAGACCTGCACCCACAAAGAGGAGGCCTCCGAGGCCGCACCCAAGAAGAAGAAGGCATCGACCGCCCGGCTCCTCAAGAGACAGGCCCCTCGTGGCCCACACCGGGCCAGGGGAGCCTCCTTCCATCGCATAGGAAAGCGCGCCGACGCCTCCTCGGGCTGGGCTCGGGGCTCTCCCCGAGGCCGCCACCTCGCCAAGGTCTCGAGGAAGGCGCTTGGGCACCACGTGAGGCGTGCCAAGCACGCTTCCCAAGCAGAGCAAGGCAAGGAGGCCGAACCCTCGATGAGTTCGTCCGCAAGGCCATTCAGAGCTACAGGAGTCAAGGGTCATGAGGGCAGCCGCCGCCTACCTGCTGTGGCCCCCATCCAGGCGAGGATGGTGGGCTGCTGGCGTCTGATCGACATACCAGGGCTCAACCGAGCCGCATCTCAAGAGCGCCTGCCCTCGCGAGTGGGACGTTGCAGGGTCCGCCCCACAGCCACGCACGCATGCCTTATGACCTGCCAATGCGGCTGCTGCGCACCAGCGCCTCATGAGGACCATCCCGAGGCTCAAGAGGTCGCACGCCCGCAGCCTCACGGCGGAGATGGAGATGGCTCGCGAGGAGCCGCCAGCCCGAGCCTCCCGAGGCCCCTGGGCCGGGGGCTCGTGAGGATCGGCCCCGCAGCCCACCGAGTCTGCTACACCAACACCCCTTCATCCCCAAAGATCACCGGTGACATCTTTAAGTTTTATTTACTACTGGGGCGCCTTTGAGGATGCATTATTCCCAGGCCGCGTGGGTCCGTCCCTGCGGCATGTATCCCTTTTATTTCATGTCATTAGCTTATCCTGTTGGGGGCGCCCCTCGGGCTGCATCATCCCCAAGCCGCTTGGGCCTGTCCCAGCGGCATGTATCCTTCTTGCATTTTCCTTAGGATTATGCTCTCGTTCCACCATGCTTGTTATTTGGTACCTTTTCCTGGGTGGCGGAATCTTGCACGTTAAAGGGGGTGCCTGAGCATCGCGACTCAGGGCTCCTACCGGCTCTCCGGCCCTCACCCTCTGGTCTTGTCCATGGCATCGCGACCTGGCTTGCCAGCGACGGCTGAGACCAGCCCGAGAGCCGGGACCCGAGGACGTAGAGTTTCGTCATCTAACCCAGCCTTATGCGTTAAGGGGGGTGCACGAGCATCGCGACTCAGGCTCCTACCGCTCTCCGCCCTCACCCTCTGGTCTTGTCCATGGCATCGCGACCTGGCTTGCCAGCGACGGCTGAGACCAGCCCGAGAGCCGGGACCCGAAGACGTAGAGCACTAGCATCTGGCCAAATTTGCAGGAACACACTCGAAGACAAGGCCCAGAGCCAGGCACAACCCGCCTTGAGGTAGGGCCCCGTGAGTCCCGCGCTGGCTCACGGGTGCCCCAACACACCTCACGAGGCCTCTCGTGCCTCTCCCAAGCAACTAATGGCAGAACTAACGATCGCCACGGCGAGCTCTTGTTCCTTTCGTGGTGAACCTGCAGGGTCCCTCCAAGTAGCACGAAACGACCTCGCCACGCAATCTCTCGCCGGCCTAGGCATGGACCTAGCGCCGCCCAGGAAGCATTGTCCTGACCCTCGAGATAAGTCACCCTCCGGACACGCTAGTTACCGCAATATCCGCCCCAGAACTCTCGAGGTAGGGGACCTCGTGCTCCGCCGGGTCCTCTCCAGGGAGGGATTGCATAAGCTCTCTCCCATGTGGGAGGGCCCATTCAAGGTTGTTCATGTTTCCAGGCCTGGCTCCGTGCGCTTGGAGACTCAAGAGGGAGTACCTATACGGAACTCGTGGAACATCCAGCACCTCCGGAGGTTTTACCCCTAAAAGGCCCAGTGCCTGTGAAGAAGGTGAATGCCTGTGAAGCTCATCTTTTTTGGAAAAGGCCCAGTGCCTGTGAAGAAGGCGAATGCCTGTGAAGCTCATCTTTTTGTAAAAGGCCCAGTGCCTGTGAAGAAGGCGAATGCCTGTGAAGCTCATCTTTTGGAAAAGGCCCGGTGTTCGTGAAGAAGGCGAATGCCTGTGAAGCTCACTCTTTTTGGAAAAGGCCCAGAGCCTGTGAAGAAGGCGAACGCCTGTGAAGCTGTCGTGCTCTGGAAAGGGCCCGGAGCCCGTGAAGAGGGCCAATGCCCGTGAAGCTTGCTTCCCAGAAGAAAGGCCCGGAGCCTGTGAAGAAGGCCAACGCCTGTGAAGCTCGCCGCCCGTGACACTCTCACGTAATAATGAGTTGGGGCTGTACACGCCCCGAGTCTCGTGGAGTGCCGGCCTCAGCCCCGGGCCCTCCCACGCCCAATGGCAGCACTTAGCTCCGTCTTTGGTGAGAAGACGTCGAAGACTAGACTAGGTGCCGGACGCGGCTTTTTCATTTGCTTTCTGCAGTTGACTAGTTATTCCCATTTGGAGTTTTTATCGAAACTATCGCCCCTTTTTGGTCTGTGGTTCTTCGATCTGTTTCGCTCTCCTGCCTCGATTTCTCTTGCGTGGGGCTCGTGGAGGCGAAGCCTCGGGAGCCCCGCGCGTGCTCCTGCCCTATCGCCAAGTTTTCACGCCCTGGTCCATACTGGAGCACCTCCCGACCATGCCTCACGGGCAGACAACGCCAACACGGGCTGGATTGTCGCCCCGCAGCCACGGCTGGGGTTCACTTGCGAATGGGCGCACGGTAGAAGGGAACAGTATTAGGATAACAAAAGCAGTACAACAATTAACGGCGTTAACCTAAACGCACCCTCATGGGGCCGCACATTGTTGCCTTTTTGCGCAGGAGAGACAAGAAAGGATAGACTCGGAAGGCGCGCCGCTCCGTGCCTTATAGCCTGCGAAGGCCAACCGTCGGCCTCCACGATCACCGTAATCATGACCAACTCTGCATGCAGGACTTGTCGAATCCGGGCGGTTACCGAGGCATCGTGGGGAAGCAAAGGCGACGCTGCGTCAATCAACCGCCACGCGCCGCCCAAGGCCGCAGGCTGTTAGGGCCCGCGACGCTTCACACTTTCCCTTTGCCTCTCTGCTCGCTGTTCGGGCGTGCCGTGGGCCAGGGGCTACTGTCGGCGTTCGGGAATGGGGGTCCCAGACTTGCTCGCTCGCGGCTCGTGGCGTGGCTCAAAGGAGGCCAGGACAGCCCATCTTCATCAACGCAAGCTCAAGAACCTCGCGAGGGGCAAGCCTCATGGGCGGACGACGAGGAGCTTCTCGTGCACGGCCTCGTCCAGCTGGCTCATGAGGAGGCGGAGAGTTCAAGGCAGGGTACTCGCGAGGTGCCCATGACGCAAGCCATGATTTACCAAGGGCGCGATCGGCGCCAGCCCGCCGCATGTCCTCCTTTCCTCTTTGGTGCAAAGGAGCAAGCGCAGCGAGAGCATCAAGCAAAGGCATCCGCTTCGTGCAACAAGACCAAGACCAGCCCCAACGGCTGGAAGGGGTCATCGTGGAGCCCAAGCAAAGGCCATCACCAGAGCCTTTGGCAAAGCGAGGACCAACTTTAGTCAGATAAGTGTACCCGCTGTTCCCCTTCAAATGGCTAATTGTTGGCGCCTTCCCACTCAATTTTTGGGAAGAGGCCGGGGCCTTAGCCTATATAAGTAGAGCTAGCCACCATAGTGAGAGGGGATCCGGGAGAGAGATCCAGAGCTGGCATCTGGGATCCAAAGAAAGACAGAGGCCCGATCCTCAAGCTAGAGCGACGGAACACCACCTAGCAGTTCATCACACCCACCAAGAACAGACCCTCGCGAGGCTATTCTTCCTTGTACTGTTCTTCATCAGCCCAAGAGGCAATCCACCACACCACAAACTAGAGTAGGGTATTACACCACAACGGTGGCCCGAACTAGTATAAATCTTGTGTCTCTTGTGTTGTTCCGTTGGTAGTTTAGGTCCCTGCGATTCGGCGAGGTACGAGACGGTGGAGGGTTTGATCTCTGCGCGCACCCCAGTGTTCGAACCTCAAGGGTCTGCCGGAACCCGAAATCCGACAAACTGTACGCACACTTAATGTTTGCTTTACTAGAGCAAGTATGGAACTAGAAGTACTTTATAAGTGTGATGCTAGAACTACTTTGTAAAAATAAACTATGAGTACTTTGCGAGATAATAAAAGTTAGTTATTTAGAAGAAAGATTTTTGTAACACAAGAGAAGGATTTGTCCCTACGCAATCGATAATTAGACCGGTAATCATTATTATATTTTTTATATGAGGAAGAAACATGAGCTAACATACTTTCCGTACTTGGATCATATGAACTTATGATTGGAACTCCATAACATTAAGTAAAAAGTCCTCTTTACTCCCATACGCAACAACCCCCTTACTTGGGTATAAGCTTCTGTCACTCTCGCCACTCACTATAAGCGAATCATGAACGTAATGCAATACCCTACAGTGGTAATCCCACACGCTTGCGCGACATGGAGGGCACCATAGGACAGCACCAAAATAAAACATATAACTCAAACCAATCACGACCATCAATCGACCCATAGGACAAAACGAATCTACTCAAACACCATATAGGATAGCCATACATCATTGGACAATAATATATAGCATTAAGCACCATGTTTAAGTAGAGATTATTGTCGGTGTCAAAACCGGCGGATCTCGGGTAGGGGGTCCCGAACTGTGCGTCTAGGCGGATGGTAACAGGAGACAAGGGACACGATGTTTTTACCCAGGTTCGGGCCCTCTCGATGGAGGTAATACCCTACTCCTACTTGATTAATATTGATGATATGGGTAGTACAAGAGTAGATCTACCACGAGATCAGAGAGGCTAAACCCTAGAAGCTAGCCTATGGTATGATTGTATGTTGTATTATGTCTATCGACTAGCCTGGCCTCGGTTTATATAATGCACCAGAGGCATAGGATAACAAGAGTCCTAGCCGAATACGCCGGTGGGGAGGAGTCCTTGTCTTGATCGCCAAGTCTTGTGGAATCTTCCTTGTATGCGGCAATTGTCCGGACTGGCCCATGAGTATACGACCATGGGGATCCTCGGCCCAATCCAACTGATCGGGAGACAATGTGGTGAGTACCCCCTAGTCCAGGACACCGTCAGTAGCCCCCTGAACCGGTCTTCAAGTTGGGGACGCTCCTCGATTCTTCCGAACTGTTCTTCATCTTCGGTCGTCGGTCTTGAAAACTGGTTCAACAAATCTTCTCATCTTCGATCTTGAGAATCGCCTAAGTGCATACGAAGAGTTTACACGTTGGGTATCCGAGGAGCCCCTTTAAGTTTACGGCCTTTATCAAGGCCTTGTTATTTTTATGCCACGCCTCGGGTTTGAAGTTTTTCCCGGGAGGCAGTGTCCTCTTGCGTCCGAGCTCTAACGCCGGACTGCATTCGAGGTATCTTTTGCAGCCGAGCACCAACGTCGGACTGCTTCCCAGCTCTATCGCCGGACTATGTATCCGAGCTCCAAAGCCGGACTGTATCCGAGGTGTCGTAAATCACCTTGGTTCAAAGAAGTTTGAAGGAGTTTAGCCGAGCTTAATGCCGGAAATGCCCTTTATGGAGCCAGCCACTAGCGCCCGAGCTTTATGCCGGATCGCTTCGAGGTGGTGCACCATCCCGAATGTGGGCGATTTTTGTCAATATTTTGATTGGTGCAATTTATTCTCTGCCGAGATACATAGCCAAGAGCCCACAAGGTGTGTATCGGTCTAAAACCCGAGATGCACATGAAGGATGACATAAGACCGCCGATCCCGTAGCTGCCGAGACTCAAAGTTGATTTGCAAAATCGGTCCGAGGATCAAGTCCTAGCTCGCAGAATACTTAGGGACACAAAAGCGGCGGTTTCAGTCCTCAAGACTCGGGTTGGGTGCGACCGACCAACCCGAGGATCAAAATCTCCTCGAAATCAGATTGCACTTAAAATTTTCTGCATAGAACAGGCAATGCAAGAGCCCCGAGACATCGGTCGGGTGGCAACACCGGATCGGGGATTGATGTGCCCTTTAATATTTGTAAATAATAAGCCCGAAGCCCAAGAGCCCCGAGCCTTAATGCGGCACGGGTGGCGAATTAGGATTGATATCCATAGTAAAATCACAAATTATGTGTAATGACTCAATGTATCCAAGTACTTTATGTCATTAATGCTCGGATCCGCATTGTATAAAACTTTGTTGACCGACCATCGGCTTCCACCTCCTTGGCCAGTAGCCAAGGAGTGTTTGTCCTACTTTATAAAGCCTTTATGAGGGCAAAGATTTACGACAAACAAGGCAATCTGGCCATACGGTTTTATAAACAAAGGTACGCAGAGAGATATGTCATATTACTGTTTAACAGAAGAAATGTCTTCCCAAGAAAATAGTCCCGCTATCAGTTCCTTTCTTTGGGTTGTCATGCTAAGCATGATCATGAAACCTCACCTCCAATGTAAGAGCAAAATATTGAGGATTTAGTTTGGGAGGCTAGATACTAGCCCCCGGTAGTGTTCGGCGACAGTCGAGGTCAAGACGGAAACACTTCGGCCAATTTTATGAATGGCCCGTCATTTAATATAGTCATCGGATCGCTGACCAGTTTACACCTATTGTGACGATCGGTTTTGGCTTTCTCCACGAGGTGCTTGACCATGCGAGCTGGAAGCACAATCGCAGTGGTTCTCCCTTTGCACACCTAGCCGAACAAAAGGGAACATAGGAGGCAAGCGTGGGGGCCGGGCAACCCACCTATTGACCGAAGACACAATTCGAAACTGATGCATATATAGCAATATCCGAGAATGTTTTTGCCGAATCTCTAAAGGTGTCCGGCGTTGCGCTGCGAGACTTGTGCTGAAAACACACAAATAGTTTAAAAGTGCCAAAAGCTTGAAAACCAAAAACGTCGGTAAAAACATGACGTCCGAACAAGATCAATTGTTCGGTGCCAATCCAAAATTGGACTTTAGAAAAAAAGTGCTTCGCCATGCTTTAACATGACACATCCTATCTCAAGACTTCAGCGGGTCAGCCTCGGCTTCAGTCTCCCATCCCAAGGCGGAGTACTTCTCATTAGGCCAGTTTAGAAAACTAAATCAGAAGCGGTTTTGAGAGAGAAATTAGGCTCCCTGCTAGTGACCGCACACTCGTGTCGAGAAAAGGAGTGATAAATAATAATAAAAACTCTGCAACAACTAAGAAGAAAAACACTTATTATAAAACGGCTCAAATAAACATAAGAGCCCCCAAGTGACTTGGGTAAAATAATGATTGTACGTACCGAAGTACTTATATCATATCTATGTTCAACCGAACTTTAAACGCGTCTTAACCGACCGTCGGCTTCTCCATCTTCGGTCAAGGACCGAAAAGTGTTATGTACTCCATCTGTCGAGAATATCTACGGTGTTTCCAATAACCAGGCAATCAGGTCATAAGGCTATAACAGACAAAGCGCGCTCAGGGAACTTATGCTATATTACTGATAAAGTGTAAGAAGCATCTTCGAAGAAAATAGTACCCCCACCGATACCTTTCTTCGGTGCTCATTGTTAATATGAGACTTGTGCAATAGAATTTTTTTACTCATGAGTTCCGTCGTGTGCCGACCATTATTGAAAACAGTAAGAGCGCTAGCTTTCGGCTTCACCTACCGAGGTCCGCTCGGGTGACCCGATCGTGACAATCGCAGAGGTGCTCCTTTACTCCCTAGCCGAACAATCGGGAGCGAGGGGTAAACACAGGAGCAAGGCAACCCAGCTTGCAAATCACTTAAGTCAATATGGTGCATATTGTGGCGTAATCGACAACAAGGAACGAAGCCGCATAAGTATAATCATGTGCAAGAGGAAAAACTTCATGAAGGAAGCCCCCAAGTAAGCGGGTATTTGAATTTATGCGTCACAAACAAAGTTTGGACAAGGAAAATTTTACAAGCAACTTTTTCCCAAAAAGTATAACGCTTGGTCGAGGCGAACACAAGTTAAAATTTAAAACTTTGAGCATGAAGGCAACTTAGCTGGTTAATGTGTTCGGTATTGACGACGCGGTCCGAGCTTGATGCGGACAAGGTTCCATCCCTAAGCCGATCCCGAGGTGGCGGAGCAAAGAGCTCGGCACTCAAGTGGTGACATAGCACGGTCAATGCAGGACGGCAAAGTGATGCCGAAGTCCCCTGCATGGGGTAATGAAGTGTTGATGAAGCCCCCCGTCCAGCCGAGGTGACGCTTAAAGGATATAGTCGGCGAATCATTTTCTTGTGCACAAAAATAGTGCAGACCGGGATAATAGTAATAATAAGAATTAAAAAAAATGTTGCATAATAAATAATTTATGCAAAGTGAGTAATAAAATAAATATGGCCTGGCGCCGAAGTCAATGTCGATGCAGGTCGTCGGCGTAATGCAATAAAGGCGTGGCAAAGCTTGAATTCACAGGTCGGTCCGAGTTCCTGATGCGGCATTCGCCGGACTACGTACGGAAACTGACCGAACCATCATGCGATCGTCATTAATGCGGCCACCATTTGATAGACCTGCGTATATATGGTGGACAAACCAGAGTAATAATTCCTTGGGAAAAATAAACCCAAACAAGCAAAAAATACTAGGATTAATAGCACCTGGTTTATTTGTTGTAGCAATCCGAAGGGAGGTGATTCCCAAAATTGGGACTTGATCTGCGCATCCATTGCCTGATGGGCGATAAAACGACGGCATGGCAATGCTGGCAAAGGTTGGCTCGCCGAGGCAAAGCCCTCGGTTCAGCTAACGTGATGGAGCTAGTCGGCTAGCGACGCCGAAGCATCCGGAGTAGGTTGATGAAGAGATGGCGAAGCCCAAGGTCCAGCCGAGATGTCGAAGTAGGTCGGCGTGATGGACACCAGCTTGAAGAAGCAATAGTGCGGCCCTGCCGATGCAGGTCGTGACGTGGTCGATGTCGGCTTGATGAGGCGACCGTGCGGCGATGCCGGTATGCCCGCTCCGTGTAATCCGTGGGGCGGCGATGTTGGTGATGATTTATCCTTCGCGATGCCGGACTCTTGTTCGACTTGCCGAGATGATGATCCGAAGAAGTTGAGCTCGGCTCAACAAAGTGACGACGTGTCCAGCGCAGATCGGCAGCCGTGGAGCAATATTGCCGGACTGGTTTGACACCAGCATGATATTGAAGATCATGTTCAAAAGATTTTAAAGTTAGTGGGATGTGTCCGGGAACAAAACACAATACCCCATACAAAATTTCCTTCAAAAAGGATGTCCGAAATCCCGTTCATAAAAAGACGAACTTGGGTCGGATTCGTTTTCGCGCAGAAAACAGATCCGAAAAGTGATGCACTAATCGGAAGGTTCCCGGAGTTTGGACGGTCGGATCGAGCTGAAATTTTGAGGGGTGGTAGATATAGGAATTCCGCAGCCGATCAACGGTTGGATCTTCCAAAGGAAGTCCGAGCTAGAATCTGGACACCACGCCCTAAACTCGTCCGGATTCTCGTCCAGATTCAATGCGGCTCCGGTATACCGGAGATTGCCAGAGATTCCTCCATCGGAACTCGAAGAAATTTTTCAGGGTTGTTGTAGACTCAATTCCGCACAATTCCACCGAAGCAATCGTTAAAACAATGCTTGAGGAGGCGGTGGCGGCGGACACAAGTCCGCTGTCCAGAAAAACAGTACGGACGCCCGAGGGCAATGTTGACGTTGAGCCCCCGGGCTCCCTGGATGATTCCTCCATGATCTTGATAGAGATCGGAGTTGATGTTGATGAAGGCCCTCGTCCGAACATGACGATCGGAGGTAGGGCGCAGTCCTTGGTCGAACCAAGGTGACCAGTCGAGCTAGTGACGAAGATGCCAAGTCGCAGCTTGATCCATGCAGCGAGCCATCGACCTTTGCGAACACACAGCGGAACTCTCAATGAAAGCACCAATGTCGGTGTCAAAACCGGCGGATCTCGGGTAGGGGGTCCCGAACTGTGCGTCTAGGCGGATGGTAACAGGAGACAAGGGACACGATGTTTTTACCCAGGTTCGGGCCCTCTCGATGGAGGTAATACCCTACTCCTGCTTGATTAATATTGATGATATGGGTAGTACAAGAGTAGATCTACCACAAGATCAGAGAGGCTAAACCCTAGAAGCTAGCCTATGGTATGATTGTATGTTGTATTATGTCTATCGATTAGCCTGGCCTCGGTTTATATAATGCACCAGAGGCCTAGGATAACAAGAGTCCTAGCCGAATACGCCGGTGGGGAGGAGTCCTTGTCTTGATCGCCAAGTCTTGTGGAATCTTCCTTGTATGCGGCAATTGTCCGGACTGGCCCATGAGTATACGGCCATGGGGATCCTCAGCCCAATCCAACTGATCGGGAGACGACATGGTGAGTACCCCCTAGTCCAGGACACCGTCAATTATAGTGGGGAGAAGAGGTGTTACACCGTTGCATAGAGGGGAGAGATTTGGTGATGACGGCGACGAAGTTGTTGGTGTAGATCGCCGTCATGGTGATTGCCCCAGCAGCGTCCCGGCGCCACCACGAGAGAGGGGAGAGAGCCCCCCCTTCTTCTTCTTCCTTGCCCCCCTATATGGGAGGAGGGTTTCACCTCTGGTCCATAGCTCCATGGCTCCTGAGGGCAGAGCCCCGAGATTGGATCTCTCTCTCTCTCTATATATAAATATAAATATAAATATAAATATAAATATAAATATAAATATAAATATAAATATAAATATATATATATATGTGTGTGTGTGTGTGTGTGTGTGTGTGTGTGTGTGTGTGTGTGTGTGTGTGTATCTTTCCTGTTTCGTGCTCCTATTTTCTAGCCCTTCACCGTTTCTTAAATTCCCGGAGATCCGTAACTCCGATTGGGCTAAAATTTTAACATGATTTTCTTCTGGATATTATTATTCTTGCGGCGAAAGAAGGGCTGCAACCGACTTACAAGGGCCCCACGAGCCACCTCGGGCACCGTATTGCGTTGATTCTTCTTCCCCAAAAATCACATATATTCCAAAATAAATCTCCGTAAATTTTTATCGCTTTTGGATTTCGTTTGACATGGATATTCAGTGAAACCAGAAACATGCAACAAACTAAAACTGGCACTGGGCACTGGATCAATATGGTAGGCCCCAAAATAATATAAAATGTTGCCAAAAGTATATGAAAGTTGTAGAATATTATCATTAACAATCAAAAATTATAGTTACGACGGAGAAGTATCGGCATCCCAAGCTTAATTCTTGCTCGTCCTCGAGTAGGTAAATGATAAAAAAGATATTCTTTGATGTGAAATGGTACCTACCACAATCTTGATCATATAATTTAATTATGGCATGAATATTAAGACACGGATGATTTAAAGAAATAGTCTATAAATTGATATAAAGACGTCAATAATCAGGCATACTAACAAACAATCATGCCTTTCAGAATTAAAATGCTAAAGAACGCTATCCCTACAAAATCATACAGTCTTGTCATGCTCCATCTTCTTAACACCAAATATTTATCATGCATAACCAGATGACAAGCCGAGCAATTGGTTCATACTTTTCAATGCACTTCAGCTTTTTCAACCCCCGCGCAATACATGAGCGCATGCCATGGATATAGCACTATGGGTGAAATAGAATACGGTAGTAGAGGTTAATATGGAGAGGACAAAAAAGGAAGAAAGTCTCACATAGACATGACTAATCAACGGGCTATGGAGATGCTAATCAATTGATGTCAGTGCGAGGAGTAGGGATTGCCATGCAACAGATGCACTAAGAGGTATAAGTATGTGGAAGCTCAAACTGAAAACTAAGTGGGTGTGCATGTTGGGGAACGCAGCATGCAATTTCAAAAATTATTCCTACGATCACGCAAGATCTATCTAGGAGATGCATAGCAACGAGAGGGGGAGAGTGTGTCTACGTACCCTTGTACATCGAAAGCAGAAGCGTTAGGTTAACGCGGTTGATGTAGTCAAATGTCTTCACAATCCAACCGATCTAGTACCGAACGTACGGCACCTCCGAGTTCAGCACACGTTCAGCTCGATGACGTCCCTCGAACTCTTGATCCAGCAGAGGGTCGAGTGAGAGTTTCGTCGGCACGACGGCGCGGTGACGGTGACGGTGATCTGATCCCCGTAGTGCTTCGCCTAAACACTACGATGCTATGACTGGAGGAGTAAACTGTGGGGGGGGGGGGGGCATCGCACACGGCTAAGAGAATAAGTGTTGTGCTATGGGGTGCCCCTGCCCTCGTATATAAAGGAGGAGGGGATGAGGCGGCTGGCTAGGAGGAGGCGCGCCAAGGGGGGAGTCCTACTAGGATTCCACTCCTAGTAGGATTCGTCCCCCTTCTTTTCCTTCTTACAGAGGGGGAAAAGGGGGAAGGAGAGGGAAAAGGAGAAGGAAAGGGGCGCGCCCCCTCCCCTAGTCCAATACGGACTCCCATTGGGAGGGGGGCGCGACCACCCCTTGTGGGATGCCTTCCCTCTCTCTTATGGCCCATGTAGGCCCAACAATTCCCCGGGGGGTTCCGGTAACCCCTCGGTGCTCCAAAATATACCCGAACCATTCTGAAACCATTCCGGTGTCCGAAAATCATCGTCCAATATATCAATCTTTACCTCTTGACCATTTCTAGGCACCTCGTCATGTCCGTGATCTCATCCGAGACTCTGAACAAACTTCGGTCACCAAAACACATAACTCATAATACAAATCATCATCGAACGTTAAGCGTACGGACCCTACGGGTTCGAGAAATATGTAGACATGACCAAGACACGTCTCTGGTCAATAACCAACATTGGAACCTGGATGCTCATATTGGTTCCTGCATATTCTACGAAGATCTTTATTGGTCAAACCGCAATAACAACATGCGTTATTCCCTTTGTCATTGGTATGTTACTTTCCCGAGATTCGATCGTCGGTATCATCATACCTAGTTCAATCTCGTTACTGGCAAGTCTCTTCACTAGTTCCGTAATGCATCATCCCACAACTAACTCATTAGTCACATTGCTTGCAAGGCTTATAGAGATGTGCATTACCGAGAGGGCCCAGAGATACATCTTCAATACTCCGAGTGACAAATCCTAATCTTGATCTATGCCAACCCAACAAACACCTTCTGAAACACCTGTAGAACATCCTTATAATCACCCAGTTACATTGTGACGTTTGATAGCACACAAGGTGTTCCTCCAGTATTCGGGTGTTGCATAATCTCATAGTCAGAGGAATGTGTATAAATCATGAAGAAAGCAATAGCAATAAAACTTAACGGTCATTAGGCTAAGCTAACTGATGGGTCTTGTCCATCACATCATTCTCTAATGATGTGATCCCGTTCATCAAATGACAACACATGTCTATGGTCAGGAAACTTAACCATCTTTGATTAATGAGCTAGTCAAGTAGAGGCTTACTAGGGACACTCTGTTTTGTCCATGTATCCACACATGTATCAAGTTTCCGGTTAATACAATTCTAGCATGAATAATAAACATTTACCATGATATAAGGAAATATAAAATAACAACTTTGTTATTGCCTCTAGGGCATATTTCCTTCAATCTCCCACTTGCACTAGAGTCAATAATCTAGTTCACATCGCCATGTGATTTAACACTAATAGTTCACATATTTATGTGATTAACACCCATAGTTCACATCGCCATGTGATCAACACCCAAAGGGTTTACTAGAGTCAATAATCTAGTTCACATCGCTATGTGATTAACACCCAAAGAGTACTAAGGTGTGATCATGTTTTGCTTGCGAGAGAATATTTTAGTCAATGGGTCTGCCACATTTAGATCCGTATGTATTTTCCAAATTTCTATGTCTACAATGCTCTGCACAGAGCTACTCTAGCTAATTGCTCTCACTTTCAATATGTATCCGTATTGAGACTCAGAGTCATCCAGATCGGTGTCAAAGCTTGCATCTCTTTACGTCGAACCCTTTATCACCTCCATAACTGATAAATATTTCCTTAGTCTTCTAAGGATAATTTTGACCGCTGTCCAGTGATCTACTCCTAGATCACTATTGTATCCCTTGCCAAACTCATGGCAAGGTACACAATAGGTCTGGTATACAGCGTGTCATACTTTATAGGACCTATGGCTGAGGCATAGGGAATGACTTTTCATTCTCTCTCTATCTTCTGCCGTGGTCGGGTTTTGAGTCTTACTCAACTTCATACCTTACAACTCAGGCAGGAACTCTTTCTTTGACTGATCCATTTTGAACTCCTTCAAAATCTTATCAAGGTATGTACTCATCGAAAGTCTTATCAAGCGTCTTGATCTATCTCTATAGATCTTGATGGCCAATATGTAAGCAGCTTCACCGAGGTCTTTCTTTGAAAAACTCCTTTCAAACACTCCTTTATGCTTTCCAGAAAATTCTACATCATTTCCGATCAACAATATGTCATTCACATATACTTATCAGAAAGGTTGTAGTGCTCCCACTCACTTTCTTGTAAATACAGATTTCACCACAAGTCTGTATAAAACCATATGCTTTGATCACCTTATCAAAGCGTATATTCCAACTCCGAGATGCTTGCACCAGTCCATAGATGGATCGCTGGAGTTTTCACACTTTGTTAGCACCTTTAGGATCGACAAAACCTTCTGGTTCATCATATATATACAACTCTTCTTTAATAAATCCATTAAGGGAATGCAGTTTTAACATCCATTTGCCAGATTTCATAAAATGTGGCAATTGCTAACATGATTCCGACAGACTTAAGCATCGTTACAAGTGAGAAAATCTCATTGTAGTCAACACCTTCAACTTGTCGAAAACCTTTTGCGACAATTCGAGCTTTGTACATAGTATCACTACTATCAGCGTCTGTCTTCCTCTTGAAGATCCATTTATTCTCAATGGATCGCCGATCATCGGGCAAGTCAATCAAAGTCCATACTTTGTTCTCATACATGGATCCTTGTTGGGGAACGTAGTAATTTCAAAAAAATTCCTACGCACACGCAAGATCATGGTGATGCATAGCAACGAGAGGGGAGAGTATTGTCCACGTACCCTCGTAGACCGAAAGAGGAAGCGTTAGCACAACGCGGTTGATGTAGTCGTACATCTTCAGGATCCGGCCGATCCAAGTACCGAATGTACGGCACCTCCGAGTTCAGCACACGTTCAGCTCGATGACGTCCCGCGAACTCCGATCTAGTAGAGCTTCACGGGAGAGTTCCGTCAGCACGACGGTGTGATGACGGTGATGATGTTTCTACCGATGCAGTGCTTCGCCTAAGCACCACTACGATATGATCGAGGTGGAATATGGTGGAGGGGGGCACCGCACACGGCTGGGAGAGATCAACAGATCAACTTGTGTGTCTAGAGGTGCCCCCTGCCCCCGTATATAAAGGAGCAAGGGGGGAGGCCGGCCGGCCCTTTATGGCGTGCCAGGAGGAGGAGTCCTCCTCCTAGTATGAGTAGGACTCCCCTCTTTCCTACTCCTACTAGGAGGGGGAAAGGAAGGGGGAGAGGGAGAAGGAAAGGGGGCGCCGCCCCCCTCTCCTAGTCCAATTCGGACCAGAGGGGGAGGGGCACGCGACCTGCCCTAGGTCAGCCCTCTCTCTATCTCCACTAAGGCCCATAAGGCCCATTATTTCTCCCGGGGTCCGTAACCCTCCGGCACTCCGGTTTTCTCCGAAACCACTCGGAACACTTCCGGTGTCTGAATATAGTCGTACAATATATTGATCTTTACATCTCGACCATTTCGAGACTCCTCGTCATGTCCGTGATCATATCCGGGACTCCGAACTACCTTCGGTACATCAAAAATAATAATATCGATCGTCATCAAACTTTAAGCATGCGGACCCTACGGGTTCGAGAACTATGTAAACATGACCGAGACACGTCTCCGGTCAATAACCAATAGCGGAACCTGGATGCTCATATTGGCTCTTACATATTCTACGAAGATCTTTATCGGTCAAACCGCATAACAACATACGTTGTTCCCTTTGTCATCGGTATGTTACTTGCCTGAGATTCGATCATCGGTATCTAAATACCTAGTTCAATCTCATTACCAGCAAGTCTTTTTACTCGTTCCGTAAGGCATCATCCCGCAACTAACTCATTAGTCACATTGCTTGCAAGGCTTATAGTGATGTGCATTACCGAGATGGCCCAGAGATACCTTTCCGACAATCAAAGTGACAAATCCTAATCTCGAAATACGCCAACTCAACAAGTACCTTGAGAGACACCTGTAGAGCACCTTTATAATCACCCAGTTACGTTGTGACGTTTGGTAGCACACAAAGTGTTCCTCTGGTAAACGGGAGTTGCATAATCTCATAGTCATAGGAAGATGTATAAGTCATGAAGAAAGCAATAGCAACATACTAAACGATCAAGTGCCAAGCTAACGGAATGGGTCAAGTCAATCACATCATTCTCCTAATGATGTGATCCCGTTAATCAAATGACAACTCATGTCCATGGCTAGGAAACTCAACCATCTTCGATTAACGAGCTAGTCAAGTAGAGGCATACTAGTGACACTATGTTTGTCTATGTATTCACACATGTATCATGTTTTCGGTTAATACAATTCTAGCATGAATAATAAACACTTATCATGATATGAGGAAATAAATAATAAATTTATTATTGCCTCTAGGGCATATTTCCTTCAGTCTCCCACTTGCACTAGAGTCAATAATCTAGATTACACAGTAATGATTCTAACAGCCATGGAGTTTTGGTGCTGATCATTTTTGCTCGTGGAAGAGGCTTAGTCAACGGGTCTGCAACATTCAGATCCGTATGTATCTTGCAAATCTCTATGTCTCCCACCTGGACTTGGTCCCGGATGGAATTCAAGCGTCTCCATATGTGCTTGGTTCTCTTGTGAAATCTGGATTCCTTTGCCAAGGCAATTGCACCAGTATTGTCACAAAAGATTTTGATTGGACCCGATGCACTAGGTATGACACCTAGGTAGGATATGAACTCCTTCATCCAGACTCCTTCATTTGCTGCTTTCGAAGCAGCTATGTACTCTGCTTCACACGTAGACCCTGCCACGACGCTTTGTTTAGAACTGCACCGCCTGACAGCTCTACCATTCAATGTAAACACGTATCCGGTTTGCGATTTAGAATCGTCCGGATCAGTGTCAAAGCTTGCATCGACGTAACCATTTACGACTAGCTTTGTCACCTCCATAAACGAGAAACATATCCTTAGTCCTTTTCAGGTATTTCAGGATGTTCGTGACTGCTGTCCACTGATATCCACTCCTGGATTACTTTGGTACCTCCCTGCTAAGCTAATAGCAAGGCACACATCAGGTCTGGTACACAACATTGCATACATGGTAGAGCCTATGGCTGAAGCATAGGGAACATCTTTCATTTTCTCTCTATCTTCTGCAGTGGTCGGGCATTGAGTCTGGCTCAACTTCACACCCTGTAACACAGGTAAGAACCCTTTCTTTGCTTGATCCATTTTGAACTTCTTCAAACCTTTGTCAAGGTATGTGATTTGTGAAAGTCCTATCAAGCATCTTGATCTATCTCTATAGATCTTGGTGCCCAATATGTAGGCAGCTTCACCGAGGTCTTTCATTGAAAAACTTTTATTCAAGTATTCTTTTATGCTATCCAGAAATTCTATATCATTTCCAATCAGTAATATGTCATCCACATATAATATTAGACATGCTACAGAGCTCCCACTCACTTTCTTGTAAATACAGGCTTCTCCAAAAGTCTGTATAAAACCATATGCTTTGATCACACTATCAAAACGTTTATTCCAACTCCGAGAGGTTTGCACCAGTCCATAAATGGATCGCTGGAATTTGCACACTTTGTTAGCTCCCTTTGGATCGACAAAACCTTCTGGTAGCATCATATACAACTCTTCTTCCATAAATCCATTCAGGAATGCAGTTTTGACATCCATTTGCCAAATTTCATAATCATAAAATGCGGCAATTGCTAACATGATTCAGACAGACTTAAGCATCGCTACGGGTGAGAAAGTCTCATCATAGTCAACTCCTTGAACTTGTCGAAAACCTTTTGCAACAAGTCGAGCTTTGTAGACAGTAACATTACCGTTAGCGTCAGTCTTCTTCTTGAATATCCATTTATTCCCTATGGCTTGCTGATCATCGGACAAGTCAAAGTCCACACTTTGTTTCTCATACATGGATCCCATCTCAGATTTCATGGCCTCAAGCCATTTTGCGGAATCTGGGCTCACCATCGCTTCTTCATAGTTCAAGGTTCGCCTTGGTCAAGTAACATGACCTCCAAAATAGGATTACCGTACCACTCTGGTGTGGATCTTACTCTGGTTGACCTACGAGGTTCGGTAGTAACTTGATCTGAAGTTATATGATCATCATCATTAGCTTCCTCTGTAATTGGTGTAGGAGTCACAGAAACAGATTTCTGAGATGAAGTACTTTCCAATAAGGGAGCAGGTACAGTTACCTCATCAAGTTCTACTTTCCTCCCACTCACTTCTTTCGAGAGAAACTCCTTCTCTAGAAAGGATCCATTCTTAGCAATGAATGTCTTGCCTTCGGATCTGTGATAGAAGGTGTACCCAACAGTTTCCTTTGGGTATCCTATGAAGACACATTTCTCTGATTTGAGTTCAAGCTTATCAGGTTGAAGCTTTTTCACATAAGCATCGCAGCCCCAAACTTTAAGAAACGACAACTTTGGTTTTTGGCCAAACCACAGTTCATAAGGCGTCATCTCAACAGATTTTGATGGTACCCTATTTAACGTGAATGCAACCGTCTCTAAAGCATAACCCCAAAACGATAGCGGTAAATCAGTAAGAGACATCATAGATTGCACCATATCTAGTAAAGTACGATTACGATGTTCGGACACACCATTACGCTGTGGTGTTCGGGGTGGCATGAGTTGTGAAACTATTTCACATTGTTTCAAATGTAGACCAAACTCGTAACTCAAATATTCTCTTCCACGAGATCGTAGAAAATTTATTTTCTTGTTACGATGATTTTCCACTTCACTCCGAAATTCTTTGAACTTTTCAAATGTTTCAGACTTATGTTTCATTAAGTAGATATACCCATATCTGCTCAAATCATCTGTGAAGGTGAGAAAATAACGATACCTGCCGCGAGCCTCAATATTCATCGGACCCCATACATCAGTATGTATGATCTCCAGCAAATCTGTTGCTCGCTCCATTGTTCCAGAGAACGTCGTTTTAGTCATCTTGCCCATAAGGCATGGTTCGCAAGTACCAAGTGATTCATAATCAAGTGATTCCAAAAGTCCATTAGTATGGAGTTTCTTCAGTCTCTTTACACCAATATGACCCAAACGGCAGTGCCACAAATAAGTTGCACTATCATTATCAACTCTGCATCTTTTGGCTTCAACATTATGAATATGTGTATCACTACTATCAAGATTCAACAAAAA